>CM052970.1:6892482-7280224 GCA_028554685.1 Agrotis ipsilon | reverse complement strand
TTGTTTCCGTGGAAGCTGTACTGGACACTTCAGCGGTTGCGGTTTGAGTTGTGTCAGTTGAAGGCGTGCTAGATACTTCAGTTGCAGAGCTTTCAGTTGTTTCCGTGGAAGCTGTACTGGACACTTCAGCGGTTTGAGTTGTGTCAGTTGAAGGCGTGCTAGATACTTCAGTTGCAGAGCTTTCAGTTGTTTCCGTGGAAGCTGTACTGGACACTTCAGCGGTTGCGGTTTGAGTTGTGTCAGTTGAAGGCGTGCTAGATACTTCAGTTGCAGAGCTTTCAGTTGTTTCCGTGGAAGCTGTACTGGACACTTCAGCGGTTTGAGTTGTGTCAGTTGAAGGCGTGCTAGATACTTCAGTTGCAGAGCTTTCAGTTGTTTGCATGGAAGCTGTACTCGACTTGCTTGGTTCAGTCGTAACAGTGGCAGCTTCGGTTCTCGTTGTACTTTTGGTGGTCGGAACATTAGTACTTGTGCTTGTTGTTGTAGTTGGGAATGTTGTTGTCGTATTTGGTTTTCTTGTAGGACATGTTGTTACGTGAGATGAGTCAACTTTTCGGCAGCCTCGACATACGAAACACTGAAGTGCGTTCGCTAAAAATAATGAAAAACTGATAACCAAGGAAGTGAGTTAACGTATTTTATATTTATAATGATGTATATATGACGGCGAGTACGTATCAGAGGGGTTGCGATATCGGAAATAACACTCCTAAAACCTTCGTTAACACTTTTAATTACTTGCTAAAACACACTGAATACAAAATAATCAAGGATGTCCGAGATATGGCTCGATTAAAAACTTAGAAACGTGGGAAGTTTAACATGGAGGAGCAACCAAGATGTCTACCCAGCTTGCCGTACCGTTTCAAAGTGTTCGCTTCACTCAACTGTCACCGCCCAAGTGACCTACACCCACTCACAGGTTTGCCAACCTATCTGTCAACGTCACTACCTGTCAACGTCGAATAGCTGATTAAACTTCCGAATCGATTCGATCGAATTCAACTCGACTATTCGCTCGGTGTTGCCATTCCTCCACGCTAACCATCCCCAAGTGTAAAAACTTGACGTTTCTAAACGTTATCTGAAAGAAAAAGAAAGAAAGAAAGAAAAAACATTTATTTGGCGCAAGGGGACCACGATAGACACACACATTAAAAAAAATAGATAAATATCTGTCAAATCTAATTTCATAGTTCCTCCAGTGAGAGATAGATGGCGCTATTCTAAATTAACAATAATCAATAGAGATTCCAAATTGTGTTTCTGTTTTGATTCCGCAGCATGATAATAGATGGCGTTATTCTAAATTATTGTGCTTCTGTGTTGGTTCTGCAACACGGCCATTCTGACAATTCGCACGTCCTCCTGTGACACATCACATCCTCGTCTGAGGAATCTGGAATTAGAAAAATATCTCGAACAGTAATCATTCTAACCGTTCGGCCATTCCTGACCCAAATGGAAAAGGTATTCTCATCAAAATAATTACAGGGTCTAATAAAAATGACAACAAACTCTCTCAAAGCTAACATGTCGAAGAACACCCATACTCATTCAAATAATAAGAAACTGCTTAAAATATTACAGGGCTCATACTCTGACCTCCATCCGGCCTTCATATCACACTTATGACCTCCACCCGGTCATAAGCACCAAACCAATCGACCCCCATCCGGTCATCAACACGTAACCTCCCTCCGGTTACACACCATCAAAATAATCATTTCGAGCCTTTATCAAAAATAATTCTTAAAGTAGGTTTGTTCAACATGTTACCTCATTTTTCTATAACGTTTCAAATTATAATTTCTATAGAGAAAATAAATCACATGGACTACTCAAATCCAAAAAAACATAATTTAGACTGACTGAAAATCCCAGAGGAATCAAGTACCTTTTGAATTGTATCATCACAATGCAGCAATTTTATCTTAAATACAGCAGGAATCAAATTCGTGGCGTTGTGGCTAACACTAGCCCCACCAACAAACCTCTGTTTGTTTCACACCGTTCACCATGAACGCACAATACACGACCTCCGCCAGAGCCACCCGCACACCGCGCATCCATGGACACCAGGATGTCAATAAGTTACGGACTACGGCTACGAAATGGCTATTGGTACGGTCCAACCAGCCGACCTAAGATTCCACACTATCATCCAACTCAAAACCTCTACTTCAAAATGTACTTGAACCTCAGGCATTCTCCCTCAAATCCACAGCACTATGCATCACTACTTACCCAGTAGTAAATCACTGAAGTACTTAACCTGTGGTTAACATTGTAGCGCTTAACTAGCGTTACAAATCCTATCACTTACCCAGTGATAATAATGACGCTTAACCAGCAATATTAACCCACCAACGCTTAACCAGCAAAAGCACACAAATCATAACACGCACCAGCGATTCGACAGTTAGCTGCTGAATTTAAGTTGGTTTTCGCTTAACCAGCTCAGCCAACACAATCCGCCTAACCAGCGATTACACTAGTAACGCTTAACCAGTGATAGTTGACATAACTCGCTTAACCAGCGATTCAACAGCTAACGTCCAACCAGCGAAAGCCCACATTATGACACGCTTAACCAGAAATTCAACAGATAGCTTTTGAATTTACGTTGGCTTTCGCTTAACCAGCACAGCCAACGTAATCCACTTAACGAGCGATTACACAACTAACACTTAACCAGCGATAGTCAACACAACTCGCTTAACCAACGATTCAACAGCTAACGCTTAACCAGCGAAAGCTCACAAGATAACACGCTTAACCAGCGATTCAACAGCTAGCGCTTAACCAGCGAAAGCCCACGCAATCCGCTTAACCAGCGATTACACTACTAACGCTAACCAGCGATAGTCAACACACCTCGCTTAACCAGCGATTCAACAGCTAACGCTTAACCAGCGATAGCCCATGTAATCCGCTTAACCAGCAATCACACCACTAACGCTTAACCAGCGATAGTCAACATAAAGAACACAAGGCACCAGAGTCGTAAACAAAATGAAAATTGCTCACCGGATAATCCCAGTCGACGCGCTCATGAGGCACAGGTCAACCCTCTCCTCAATAACAGGCTTCGACGCCCCGGAGTCGGCGCCATCCTCTCATTGCGCCGTGGCAATGGAAGCAGGTGATCCCGGATACATGAGGCTTCGCAATCGTCGATGAACTCCTCTTGTTGCCATTATTGTGGTAGTACTGCTTCTGCGTAGCTTGAGTATCCCGTTTCACATCTTTGCGGTAGCAGTGCACGGATTTATGACCCGGCTTGCAGCAGGAAAAATCCTTCAGAGGTTTCACAACACTATTCACTTTCTCTTCATAAAAGAAACCGCTTGCAGCTCTTGTTGTAGCTGGCCACGTGTCTTGCAATAAAAATTCACTTTCAGTCCACGTCATCACAGGAAACGACACGGTAGGCAGCCAGGTATAAGCTCCTCACTTCCAGGCGCGGTTTATAGCGACCATAAGCGAGGCGCTATGTTGATCTTGGTCCGAAAACACATCACTGTAGTCGTCAAGCAAGCACGTGCACCCACATCTTGTTTTTCAGCATTGAAATCCGGTAAACGAAAGCCAAGTGACGATATAGAAGGTGTTTTCACAGCTTGAAACAGTGTCAGAAAATTCATTTTTCGTCACTAGCGTCTTTATTTCGAACACGTGGGTCGTCGTGGTCCAATCCCACTTCTGACGACGGCGAGTACGTTATCAGAGGGGTCGCGATATCGGAAATAATACTCCTAAAACCTTCGTTAACACTTTTAATTACTTGCTAAAACACACTGAATACAAAATAATCAAGGATGTCCGAGATATGGCTCAATTAAAAACTTAGAAACGCGGGAAGTTTAACATGGAGGAGCAACCAAGATGTCTCCAGCTTGTCTTACCGATTCAAAGTGTTCGCTTCACTCAACTGTCACCGCCCAAGTGACCTACACCCACTCACAGGTTTGCCAACCTATCTGTCAACGTCACTACCTGTCAACGTCGAATAGCTGATTAAACTTCCGAATCGATTCGATCGAATTCAACTCGACTATTCGCTCGGTGTTGCCATTCCTCCACGCTAACCATCCCCAAGTGTAAAAACTTGACGTTTCTAAACGTTATCTGTCAAATCTAATTTCATAGTTCCTCCAGTGAGAGATAGATGGCGCTATTCTAAATTAACAATAATCAATAGAGATTCCAAATTGTGTTTCTGTTTTGATTCCGCAGCATGATAATAGATGGCGTTATTCTAAATTATTGTGCTTCTGTGTTGGTTCTGCGACATATATATATACCTTATTCGGGTTATTTTTGTGTAGATCGATTTATTTCTGTTTTTCTTTTTCAGTAATGGAACACATCCACAGACTGATAACTACTGCACCGAGTGAGTTATTGGAACTTTATTTGTTTAACAAAAAACCTGTGTTTTCAGTTAAACTTTGCGTTCCTGAACCCTTGCCAGCATCATTGATTCGTATGCGCATTCGGGATTACAAGTGTTGTAACGTGTCATTAATGCGTGACAATTATAAAAAATCAAAACATCATCATCATCATCATCATCATCATCATCAGCCGGAAGACGTCCACTGCTGAACATAGGCCTCCCCCTTAGACCGCCACGCCGAACGACAATTCGCCACTTGCATGCATCGGTTGCCCGCGACTCTCACGATGTCGTCGGTCCACCTAGTGGGAGGCCTACCTACGCTGCGTTTTCCGGTCCGTGGTCGCCACTCGAGAACCTTTCTTCCCCATCGGTTGTCAGTTCTACGAGCGATGTGGCCTGCCCATTGCCACTTCAACTTGCAAATTTTACGAGCTATGTCGGTGACTCTGGTTCTTCGCCGAATATCCGTGTTCCGGATTTTATCCCGCAAAGAAACTCCGAGCATAGCTCTTTCCATTGCTCGTTGAGTGACTCTTAGTTTCTCTAAAAGGCCAGCAGTCAAAGACCACGTTTCAGAGCCATATGTAATCACGAAAAATCAAAACAGCCGTCTTTAATCATTTATAACTTCTTTAGTTTTTGGTAAATGAAGAATTAAAAATAAGAGTTTTAAAATTTACGTTAAGCAATAACATATACTCAAATCACTAAGTACATAGTGGCGCTGCGTATTGGAGTTGCGGGAATCGTACCCGAGACACGCAGCGCAGCATTCCGATCGCTCAGCCACTGTGACAAGACGGTTAGCGCAGTGGCTTAGTGCCGCACAGTACTATTATTGGCTCGAAAAACGGACATCCTCTTTTTATTAACTTATCCGATAAAACAGGTTATTTCAAAAGTAAGAGTAAAATACCCGTGTGGCAATTTTGTCCCAATCTGGAGATATAATTTTTTGAATTTATTTTTCTATGATTTCCATAAAAACCGCAAGAAATCGCAATAACTTTCGATTCAATTGGGTTTTGTTATATCTTTGGTTGCAATTACTTGATGCTTTATATTAAGTAAATAACTAACGCTCAATTTTTATCGTTAACCAGTAGTGAGTAACATCGAATTTTACATATTTACGATTTTATTTTTTTATGGGCTTATTTCCTGGTATTTGGATTCAATATCGAGAGAATCTGTTGCTTTGGCACTAAGAAATACCTATTTAAAATATCATATGCAAATCTTATGGTATCCAGAAGTTATAGGATTCTGAAATTTAGGCGCATAGGGTTGGCATAAGTCGTATTTTCTTAAATGTTTTTTTTTTATTGTAAAATATAGTAACATAACAATAGGACCTGTTACCGACTGGTGGGTAACTATTTTTAAATGTTTATTGTACATTTGTTTTTAAGAAACATTTACTTATGCAAGTGAAGTCTTTTTTTTGGGACAAACCTACCGCACTGTTCCTAAATCACTGCAACTACTGAAAGCCAGGATCACTAATGGCGACAGCCAGAAAAGCGCCGGCAATGAAGCTCGACAAAGTCCCGGAGAATGAATTTAACTGTCTTGGCTCCCGCAACGTATGTTGGTATACGTAGATTAGTAAATGTTTTATGTAAAATTGGCACACGGGTATTTTACTCTTACTTTTAAAATAACCTGTTTTATCGGATCAGTTAATAAAAAGGGGATGTCCGTTTTTCGAGGCAATAATAATACTGTGCCCCGCACTGAGCAAATATTTGTATGTTCTACAAGTAGTTGTTCCGGGTCTAGGCGTTTGTGTATGTGAGTTTATAATTGTGTATGTAAACACACACACGACACAGGAGAAATTCGTAGTGTGGGGCAACATCCTTTAAAAAAAGAAGAAGAAAAGAATGGTTGGAAGGTAAACTTTCTAAAAAATAGCAAATAATTGTGTAACTGATACTGTTACTCAAGCGAAATGCTAGAAGAGAATATCTATTATAGAATATAATATAACAGAGTTTTTATTATTTTGATATCGGGATAAAATAGACATTTGAACAATTAATAGACCAGGCCCTTCGTCAAATACGAGTAGAGCAATGCTGTTGAACAGTTGGGAATGTAATCGGCACAACTCAGTTGGGCACTTAGTTGAGCAGTTAGGAAAAAGCGTAAAAATAATCTATAATTATGCCAGTAAATCTCATCTTAAAGTGAGTTATAGTTGAAGTGAAAAACAAATCTATTATGTAGAGGCCTAACTTTTTCTCAATTATGTAGGGGCCTAGCCTTTTCCCAATTATGTAGGGGCCCAGCATTTTCCCAATTATGGAGGGTCCTAGCCTTTTACCAATTATGTAGGGGCCTAGCATTTTCCCAATTATGTAGGGGCCTAGCCTTTTACCAATTACAAGATTCTGTATTTTCTGTACATAGTACATGAAGTATTCTCTGCATTTATTGTATTGAAGAATGAACAACCTCCTCTGATGTACGAACAAGGATCCAATTGTATTGAATTTGGGCTCATACATAAAGGCCTTATTATGACTTTTCAGTTATTGTGGCATAAGTAAACTGGAACTTTGACATTAATTTCAAGTAACTTTTGGATTGTGTTTAAGAGATTTAAAAGTGCCAACCAGGACCAACGGTTTAACGAGCTTAAAAAACGCCTCAGAATGAGGTTATTTTTTAGCGTCGTAAAATCATCAAATGATTCCTCCCACCCAGGGCAGAGCGGGACTGTCAGACTCGTACTGACTAAAATCCACGATGTCCTTCAGTAGCCCTTTACGTTCCGGGGTCACGTTAATTCGTAAGTCCCGCGACCCTGGCAGGCTTTGGCCCTCTTAAGGGGGGCCCCGTCATAGTGCTTTTTGAGGCATGGAAGAAACTCGTTATGATAAATTGTCCCCCATTCACAGAGCCACCTCGGCAAGCGCGGCTTAACCTTGAAAATTGAACTGTGAAGCTGTTTTTATTTAGCTACGAGCTCCTCGCAAAAAGGAAACATACACAAACAAAAAATAAACAAACTTACCATGGAATACCGCACAAAAAGTCACAAACATTATAAAAATTAAAACCTTCCCCATCGTATTTTTTGTCTTTCTTCTTTTTTTTCATTTATTATCACACTCTTTCACTGCTTTTAGTTTTAGTATAGAAAGATAATAATTTACGTTATTTATTTTTGTCACTTAGACGAGCGGTTTATTTATTTTCCTGTAAATAGTTGCTAAGTCTTTTATTTGTTTTTACTCAATAAATAAATATTGTGTTTGTAAAGTGAACACCACTAATAAAATGACTTATCTTTAGATAACTTCTCAAACGTATAGTTATTATGAATACCAATAAGTATTCATATGGAAATAGTACAGAATGTTGTTTTCAATCAGGTATTTCATAAATTAATAGTATTTAGAAACTTACACAAAACATAGGTACTTATCGAATGACTATTTATTATGGGTTTTAGAGGTTCCAACACACCAAAGGCCTACCCACCTTCCATGCATCAACGTCATCCCGTCTGGTCTTTTTCCATCGTCAAGTTAAAAGCCATTTGATTCTAAAACCGCTGATACGCCGGCGGAGGCAAAAGCTCGACGAATAATGTCGTTGATGCTAGCGTGACGAGCTATGCGACCTGAGCTTCTGCTGCAGGACGGGCCATGATGCCCGAGGTTGTCGACAGCGGAGCAACACAAGGTGCGCCTAAGCGAATTAGCAGTTTACTGGGTGATTATTGAATTATACGACATTATAATTTGTATAATGCGATTCTTTTGTAAAGAATCTATGTACAAAAATTCAAAATTGTTTCAAGAAAAATCAAAAGTTTGTTTGTTACCTTACCTGGTTGTCCGTTCAAAAACATGCTCATTTCCTTCTATGATACCTTCGCACAACACACGCCTCCTGTGTCGTACACTCATCTATATCCATACATATAATAAAACTGTAGAAATTTTTTTGGACATTTTTGTACATTAAAAAAAAAAACTCAAAAAATATAGTCAGGGTATTTAAGGACAACCAATAGAACCCATTTCTAGCATTTTTAGAATTTTTGTCTGTTTATTTGTCCAGGTATCACGTAAAATGTACGAAATTAATGTAGATAACTTTTATACACAACGATTAAGCGTAACTTGAAGAGGAATTTAGTTTTTGTTTCATTGGAATCGGTTCAGTCTATCAAAAGATATTTGAATTTAAAGTGTTTCAGAAGTAAAATTACGGGTGCACTTTGGTCTCACACATTGATTTCGTACGTCAGTCGCGCGATCTATCATATTTCAACGCACGGCAGATTGCGTTAAAAAAAACCTGGAATGGACGTGTTTATGTTGATATAACATTATGTATTTTGTTTCATCTGGAATGGACTGGAGTGGAGTGGAGGGGAGTGGAGCGGAGGGGAGTGGAGTGGAGTGCATAGAGCGGGCATTAGGAAAAATAGTCCTACATAAACCTGGAATAGAAGTGTTAAATATATGAGAAACGTGGCCTGAATTTAAGCGCTTCGAACTAAAAAATACATTGTTCGATTCCGACATCCACGCGAACGAAGTCGCGAGCACAGCTAGTTAAATAATAATTTAGCAATAGGCACCTAACCTCACGGAGATTGAATTGTAATTAACTGGTGATAAAAATAAAATGAACAAACTTCACTAAGTCTGTTTAATTTTTATGTTTAGTTTAGTAATGTTGGTACTTTATTTTTCAAACACCATGTAGATAAGTACGCAATAATCGCATCGAACTAGCACTTGAAAAATTGTCTCCAAGTGCATCTTCAGTGCAGGTTCTTAGAAGGTATACATGTATTGTATAATTTGTACAATTATAATTTTGTAGATTATTATAAAACCACTTCATAATAAACTTGACCAAGGTAACATTAAAAGTTTATAGTCATGTGGTCAACTTTAGAGCGTTTTTTTTTGTCGCGTTAATATCATCGAATTGGTCCTCCTGCCCAGAGCGCGACGGGAGGGATGTCAGACTCGTATTGGCTAAAATCCACGGTGGTCCTTCAATAGCCCTATACTTTCCAGCATTACGGTACTTGATGAGAAAGTTCTGCCCTCAATTCAGTTTGCTGACAGCTCGGATTGTGGTGCGCGTGGAACACGATGGGCCGTCGACCCGGGCCTGGTCCCTGATCAGATGACGAGTCGCCCATTACTCGCCGTCCGCGACGTCTGTTGCCGTAGGCATCTCCCGCGGCGGCTGGGTTGTGACGTGGAGGCTGCCATCTCCCTCACGCGTCCCGCCCCTTCCTTCGCTAGCATGACTGCTTCGCAGGAGGCGACTATGCTTCCCGCTCCGTCTCGCCCCGCAGCATGGCCTCGACCAATGCCGGACGCGAGAGGTCGCCGCCTATCATCGCTTTGAAGACACGGCGGCGCTCTGCACAAGCGGGGCAGTCCTGCACCGTGTGCTCGATTTGTACTCCGGGCGATCCTTGCAGTGTTTGTCACCACTGCGAGCATCGCCCGGATGACGCCGACAGACGGAGCCCAGACGTTTCTCCCTTTCCAATAAGACACAAGAACCTCCCGAAACATCATATTCTGTGTCCGATAAGGACCTAAAAGGCCATTTTAGGGCATCATTTCCACCTACTTGGGGTGGAAATGATGGCCTAAATTGACAAATGACTTGACAAATTAAAAAAAAAACGATTAGGTACTTGATATATGTATTCACGACAGTCAATAAATGTATTCACTACAACTAACCTTCTTAGCATCTGTGGATTAGACTTATTAAAACAATAGCAATATTCATTTAAAATTTATTTAAAGAAAATAAACAAATCTTATTCAAAAATTGTTTACAAAATTATTTTACTTAGGTAGCATATTTTTTATTATGCACGCACACCATACACAAATTACAGATAAATATAGGTACAATTCACAATTTCTTTTAGATAGAGTGATACAATGGGCGTTCTTATCAATAAAAGCGATCTTTTTAAGACAACCTTTGGATGGATTTGAAAATGAAAGGAAAACAATACTCGTACTGTAGGTAGTCTGCGGTGTATCTATAATTTACCAACAAACAAGTTTACACACATACAAACACATAATAATTATAATACATTTATAATAAATATGAAAAATCGCAAATAATAATAATAATATTCCACAACGCCATCTAGTCCCAAGCTAAGCAGAGCTTGTGTTATTGGTACTAGACAACTGATAAACATACTTATATATTTCTGAATAGAATATATACATAGGTAACAGGTAACATAAAAACTAGAAATTTAAAAATAAAAATAAATAAAACTATACTTTTACAACTAAACTTAAACTAAAATAAAAAACCTAAAACAAAAACACAAAAAGCAGAGACATTTAGGCGTCGAAGTACTCCTCCGCATCGCTGTCATCCGGAAACGTGCTCAGAACTGGCATGTAAATAAATAAATATATACATACATACTATACATAAATTACACCCAGACGATCGGACGGATTAGCAAGCTGAAGTGGCAATGGGCAGGCCATATTGTTCGCAGAGCAGATGGCCGATGGGGTCGAAAAGTGCTAGAGTGGAGACCACGGACTAGCAAGCGCAGCGTAGGACGTCCACCAACAAGGTGGACAGACGACCTTATGAAGGTCGTCGGAAGACGCTGGATGCAGGTCGCTTCCAACCGGTATATGTGGAGATCAAAAGGGGAGGACTATGTTCAGCAGTGGACGTCCTATGGCTGAGATGATAATGATGATGATGATGACACCCAGATACAGAACAAATGATCGTGCTCATCACACAAACATTTGTCCTGGGTGGGAATCGAACCGACGACCCCCAGCATAGCAGTCAGGGTCACTAACCACTAGACCAATAGGACAGTCAAGGCAAATGAATGTTCGAGTCACATGTTCACTAAGAAAGGTAGTGGTTTTTGAGCAGATGTTAAAAAATGGACAAACTTTTATCGCGACTTACTGACGTGAGCAAAGCATTCCTAGTCGTACTGCTTCGTCAGTAAAAGATTTGTTAAACGGCTTCAGGTTTTAGACATCCACTGAAGACATCCTTAGACATCTACTTATGTACTTAAAAGCTTCCTCTCCCACACAAAACTGCGATGCGATGCGATGTGTAACGTAAGGTTCAGGTGACCATACGTTCTAGATAGATAAGATTTTTTTTTAAATTGTGGTAAAGTCATCAAATGAGTCTTCCCACCCGGACAGGGTTAGAGGGACTGTCAGACTTGTACTGACTAAAATCCACGGTGTCTTTCATAGCCCTTTATGTTCCGGGGTCACTGTGATGGTATAATTCCCGCGACCACGGAGATAGATAAGATATATTAGATTTGTACTGTGATTTTTTTTTTGTTTTGCTTATTTATTAAACCATGCGATCTTACTAAATAAAATACATTGAACTTAATTACATTACACTACAAAACTTCTTGTTCATTAACAAAAAATCTGCCGCCAAGACGAGCCAAGCGAAGCGAAATTTACAGGATATGATGCAAATATTAGACTTATTAAGCATACAAAGTCTCAATGGAATAGCTCTAATAGTTTAGATTTTATTGACATCTAAAATACACGGATTTCGTCACTGATTCACTGATATATTGACACACTAACACACTGATGATCATTAATATGTTTGGCTACTTCCTGCAGTGCTACAGAGCTGAAATTCGGTATGTAATCTAAGTTTAGTATACAAGCAACAAGCCTATAACTCACAAACCTATAACTTTCGCCCCCATCGCCTAAAATGGGGGGTGGATGTTTGTATGAGACCTTAAGATGTTAGGATACTTCCTGCAGTGCTAGAGACCTGAAATTCGGTATTTTGTCTAAGTTTAGTATACAATCAAAAAAAATTTCATTGACCTATAATTTTCACCCCCATCCCCTAAAATTGGGGGTGGAAGTTTGTATGAGAACTTAAACCTTATACGGGTGGAATCTTTGAACTCAAAAATCAAAAAACTAAACTAACTGCTAGCAACTTACAAAAAGAACTGAAATCCCACCAAAAACATTTCATGTAAACTGTTGCCAAAACGAGCACATAAGGTTTGTCCTACGAAAAAGATATCAGATCTCATGTAGTACCAAGCTTCTGTATCTACACGGCCTAACTCTAGCAACCCTAACTTCACAAATTCTACAAATCAGTAAAATGTATGGCTTGGCTGTTTCATTCGTCCGGTCATTCTATATGTATACCCACTGTACCTATCTTGTTTTCTTTTTACCATAGCCCTAAAAAGCCTATTTCGGGGATACGGGATCGCCTTGTCAAGAAACAGTGAACGTGGAACATAAAGGGCTAACTATTTTTAGACACTAAAAAAATGTGCAAGTCTGTATTCTATCTATTATATATCATAATTACATTTTTACGCTCTTTTACACTGTTTGATATTGCTGCATGATTGTTTGCATATAAACAAGCGTGCACCATGTTAGCAGGCATGCGTTATGCAAGCAGCCAAGCATCACGCATAAAGTCATGCAGAATTCAAACAAGCATGCAGCAAGCAAGCATGCAAATCATACAGCATGAAGCAAACATTGTTTCTGTCGCCGTTCCTGCGCTGCAGGGTTTGGTATGTATCGGTAAATTAACATAATAACTAACAAGTCACAGCCGGCATAATTTATAAAATCCATCTATACTATAGTCTTATGTCAAAACTTTAAACGCTGTCCCACTTTTTTTCATAAACAAGACATTAATATATTTAAGCCGATGTTGGTCGCCCACACTGCAACAATGACGTCAGCGGCGCGAACTAGGTTGCTATCTCCCCCAAAAAAAATATTTGACCAAGCCAAATAATATTTGTACAAAACAAAATAAAAACTACAATAATAAGTGCTTAAGTCTAGCTTTGAAATCTATACATTTAATATACAGTCTGTTTACTTAATTCGCTAAGTTAAAACAAATACAGTTCGTTTTATTTTAAGCTACAGAATACATTATCTCCTTTTCTAAAATACATAGTCTTTTCTTAAGAGTCTTCGTTAAAAGTGGGATAGGGAATGCTCCCTTATGCATAGGTTCGACCGTTAGATGGGTACATGTCGACCACATTACAGTTTGAAGTAAAAAAAGGTTACCAAGCCAGTTGCAATCAAACCAACGGTCGCTGTTACTTTCTCTGAGGCATTGCACAAGTCCTTAGTACAGATATTACATTTCACGATGGTCCCAGTAGACCCAACAACATCGCGACATTGCTCTGAAGATTCTGTTGTATCTTCTGTTTCTTCTGGTGGGTAATAGCAGTCACGGATAAAGTTTGTTACGCCATTTTCTGAAAAACAATAAAATAGTTTTGTAGTTGTCTAGTATTTTTTGGTACCGTGGTAAAATCATCAAATGAGTATTCCTATCCAGGGCGGGGACTGTCAGACTTGTACTGACTGAAATCCACGGTGAACCTTCAATAGCCCTTTAATTTACAGGGTCACGGTTACTTGATGAGACCCGGCGACACCGGCAGGCTTTGGCCCTCTAAGGGGTCAGATTGCTCATCGAGCATGGTCCTACACGGAGTATCGAAAAATTACTAAAAGGAGTCTCGGGGCCGATTTTGACGAAAAGTAAAAATGCATAATTGGATTGTCGAAAAATTATTAACCCTGGCCAGAAATCGAACCCGTTGTTGTCCAGTCCAGGCATTTTTATTGTGTGACGTATGGGCATTCCCCTTTCAATTTAATCGGTCGGTAAATACGGAGACAATGTACTACACACAAGAGTGGTGTGATAAGGGTTCCGGATTTTTTTTTGGACTTATGAGACCTTAAAAATTGGAATTCTATACAAAGTGTAACGTTAAAAGCGCAAAACCTCCAATGTTTGTGCTAAAACTTTTTTCATACAAAATGAGAAATCGATCGAGCCCATCAGTATGAAAAATCATTTTTTTTTTTTGCGTATTTCCAAAAGTTTTAGCACAAACATTGTTCAGTAACATGTGCTGAGTTACCCCACGAGAGGTTTTGCGCTTTTAACGTTACACGTTGTATATATAACAATACCTTCATAAGCTGCTTCGATACACTGAGGTTCCGATTCTGTTTCCTCTTCTCTAAATTGCAGCAATGATCGTCCACGGTATTTTAATACCTGAGAAAAAATAACAAAAGATTCTAAAAAATGTAAATAGCTGAAAGAAATAGCATAGAGTAAACGTCTATGCTGTCTGTCTAGGCTACTTGTACTTTGTATTAGTCTATCCGTCCATGGCTTAATCTATCTCTGTAATTTTCAATTTCAACAGCATCTTAAGTAGTTCTGGGGTGATTTAGTAAATACTTTGACTTTTAGTCGTCTTACAAAAGAGGTCCACTTAATGTATCCGACCTAAAATAACTCTAGGCGAGTTTATTTATTTTTTAATCGTTAGTAATAATTTTTATTACTAATTAATAAATACATTAGAAAAATATGAAACAACCTGTTAAAGTGCTTACATATCAAGTTGTAGAGTAGGTATACCTACCCAGCGCAATAGTCGGGCAGATAATTCCATCTCCATTTTCCATGAGATGAGGGTGTTTCTAACTACACCTTGCGTCAAAATAAAGAATTAAAAGAAGAATGGGCAGAAATGTATGGACCCCGTCCCTTTCCTTGTAACACTCCCATCCTTATATCAAATGAAAGTACGTGAAAAGTGTATCATTTCAATGTATGACAGCAAACCTGTAAGCTATGGGAGAAAAAAGTTATTGAGACTTTTATGTCAAAAGATGAATTTCGATTTTCAGAAGAAAACATTGCTCTTAGCTTTTTCTCATGATAATATGTGTATAGATCATGAGAAAGAGTAACATTGTTGACTTAGCGGCACCCACTTCCGACTCTTTAAAAGAAAATCAGTAGTAATAATTGTATGAAAATAATGAATTTAAACTAGATTGGGGCTTTAGAGGCTCAAAGCTGTGGTAGGGGTACCACAGCCCCTACTTAGAAGAACATGGCTATAAGACCGTCACATGCCGCCACAACCAAAACGTTACTCAACTGACTAACGAGGAAGCAAAGGAGTAAAAAAATCACCAGTGTACTATGGATGGTCGTTGGAGTCATTTTTTGGTTTCCTTCATTAGTGTCCGAAGTGCTCACAGGGTCTGAATAGCTTTTTGTCATGGTAATGATGCGTACCAACGCCAACGCTTGTACCCATCATTTCCATGTGAAAATCTATGAACATCGCCGTGTGGAGACACGTTCGTATAGAGTATATGGAAATATGTGGCACGACTATAATATCGCCGCGATTCTATCGAATGTGGAGATAGCGCCTTATTCTTTTTCAAAAACGCCATCATCATCATCATCATCATTATCTCAGCCGTCGGTTGGAAGCGACCTGCATTCAGCGTCTTCCGGCGACCTTCAATAAAACGCTATAATTAAATATTAAAACTGACATTTTCAAAATTAATGTGTTCCATTATAAACTCTGTGAATCCCGGCCGATCTTCCATATACATATTCTCGTAATAACATACTATGACGAATTCTGACTCGAAGTAAAGATCGCGAACACGTAACACATAGTTGACGCCTGTCTTCTACTTCTATAGTCGACAAACCCAATCGTTAAAGCACAGAACCGTGGACGAGCTGAAGGTAGTCCGAGAATCGGTCAAAGAAACTAGCAAGTTTTTTTTTTTGCATGTCATGTGACATTTTTATTTAATACAGTAATGTCAACGATGCATTAGCACACAGTATTGAGTATGGATTAATATAATTTAAGACATACATGACTTCTGCCTAACATTATGTATCGTTGGTATTTTGACATAAAAGTCTCAATAACTTTTTTCTCCCATGGTTTACAGGTTTGCTGTCATACAATGAAATGATACACTTTCCAAGTGCTTTCATTTGATATAATGTATAGCTGGAAGTGTTACAAGGGGTGGGACGTTTTGTCCATCCTTCTTTTATTTAAAAAAAAATCTAGTCATTGGATATGTACGGTCCAACCGTACAATAATTCATATTGTAACTTTTTACGTTAATTAAGCAGTTTTGTACCACGTGCGCTATATACCTTAGTTCGCGTTCGGTCGCTGCCGCGTGTACTAACAGTTTGTCAATTGGTACAATTATAATACATCAGTGCTCAGTATCTAACCATCTTTTATTCTCTTCCACCATCATCCTATCGTTATTGTACGATCCAGCAAAGGATCATACAGGATACATGAACAGGGCTTCCGTTGTAAGACGACTAAAAAGTCACGGTGTATAGTCTATGCATTCAAACTTTTATTATATGAATGATAGGTACTTCCAGCGACTTTGCCCTCATGTAAGTGTATCCTCGTGATAATCGGTTGTCTTATCTGTTATATCTACCCTGTGTTATTCATGACTGCAGAGAGATTAGATTAGAAGGAAGGTCATTCATAGCAGAATCACATCCCATTCTCAATATATTACCTTGTAGTCAGCTTGATCGCCTGCGACCGGCGCTTCTGTGACGGGCACATCGGTTGTTGGTTCGTCTGTGACCGGCGTTTCCGTAACGGGCACGTCGGTTGTTGGTTTGCCTGTGACCGGCGCTTCCGTACCGGGAACATCGGTTGTAGGTTTGCCTGTGGCCGGCGCTTCCGTAACGGGCACATCGGTTATTGGCTTGCCTGTGGCCGGCGCTTCTGTGACGGGTATATCGGTTGTTGGTTTGCCTGTGTACGGCGCTTCCGTAACGGGCACATCGGTTGTAGGTTTGCCTGTGACCGGCTCTTGTGTGACGGGCACATCGGTTGTTGGTTTACCTGTGACCGGCGCTTGTGTGACGGGCACATCGGTTGTTGGTTTACCTGTGACCGGCGCTTGTGTGACTGGCACGTCGGTTATTGGTTTGCCTGTTACCGACGCTTGTGTGACGGGCTCATCAGTTGTTGGTTTGCCTGTGACCGGCGCTTGTGTGACTGGCACATCGGTTGTTGGTTTGCCTGTTACCGGCGCTTGTTGTGACTGGCACATCGGTTGTTGGTTTGCCTGTGATCGGCGCTTGTGTGACGGGCTCATCAGTTGTTGGTTTTTGCCTGTGATCGGCGCTTGTGTGACGGGGGCACATCGGTTGTTGGTTTTGCCTGTCGATCTGGCGCTTTGTGTGACGGGCATATTGGTGTTTGGTTTGCCTGGGCTCGGCGCTTGTGTGACGGGCCCCGGTTTGGGAGCATCGTTGTTGGTTTGCCTGTTACTGGCGCTTGTGTATCGGGCACATCGGTTGTTGGTTTGCCTGTGACTGGCGCTTGTGTATCGGGCACATCGGTTGTTGGTTTGCCTGTGACTGGCGCTTGTGTATCGGGTACATCGGTTGTTGGTTTGCCTGTTACCGGCGCTTGTGTGACTGGCACATCCGTTGTTGGTTTGCCTGTTACCGGCGCTTGTGTAACGGGCACATCGGTTGTTGGTTTGCCTGTGATCGGCGCTTGTGTGACGGGCACATCGGTTGTTGGTTTGCCTGTGACTGGCGCTTGTGTAACGGGTACATCGGTGGTTGGTTTGCCTGTTACCGGCGCTTGTGTGACGGGCACATCGGTTGTTGGTTTGCCTGTGATCGGCGCTTGTGTGACGGGCACATCGGTTGTTGGTTTGCCTGTTACCGGCGCTTGTGTAACGGGCACATCGGTTATTGGCTTGCCTGTGGCCGGCGCTTCTGTGACGGGCATATCGGTTGTTGGTTTGCCTGTGACCGGCGCTTCCGTAACGGGCACTGGTTGTAGGTTTGCCTGGACCGGCTCTTGTGTGACGGGCACATCGGTTGTTGTTTACCTGTGACCGGCGCTTGTGGGACGGCACCGTTCGGTTATTCGTTTGCCCTTTTTGTTCTTACGGACGTTTTGTGTGACGGGCTTATCAAGTGTTGGTTTGCCTGTGACGGCGTTGTGTGACTGCAACATCGGTTGTTGGTTTGCCTGTTACGGATCTTGTGGCGGCACATCGGTTGTTGGTGATAACTGTGAACGGCGCTTGTGTGACTGGCACGTCGGTTATTGGTTTGCTCCGTAACGGGCACACGGTTGTAGGTTGCGTGACCGGCTCTTGGGTGACGGGCACACGGTTGTTGGTACCTGTGACCGGCGCTTGTGTGAACTGGCACGTCGGTATGTTTGCCTGGTACCGACGCTTGTGTGACGGGTCATTCAGTTGTTGGTTTTGCTGTGACCGGCGCTGTTGACTGGCACATCGGTTGTTGGTTTGCCTGTTACCGGCTCTTGTGTGACGGGCACATCGGTTGTTGGTGTACCTGTGACCGGCGCTTGTGTGACTGGCACGTCGGTTATTGGTTTGCCTGTGACCGGCGCTTGTGTAACTGGCACATCGGTTGTTGGTTTGCCTGTGATCGGTGCTTGTGTGACGGGCACATCAGTTGTTGGTTTGCCTGTTACCGGCGCTTGTGTGACTGGCACATCAGTTGTTGGTTTGCCTGTGACTGGCGCTTGTGTGACGGGCACATCGGTTGTTGGTTTGCCTGTGATCGGCGCTTGTGTGACGGGCTCATCAGTTGTTGGATTGCCTGTGATCGGCGCTTGTGTGACGGGCACATCGGTTGTTGGTTTGCCCGTTACCGGCGCTTGTGTGACTGGCACATCGGTAGTTGGTTTGCCTGTGATCGGCGCTTGTGTGACGGGCACATCGGTTGTTGGTTTGCCTGTGATCGGCGCTTGTGTGACGGGCACATCGGTTGTTGGTTTGCCTGTTACCGGCGCTTGTGTGACGGGCACATCGGTTGTTGGTTTGCCTGTGACCGGCGCTTGTGTGACGGGCACATCGGTTGTTGGTTTACCTGTTACCGGCGCTTGTGTGACTGGCACATCCGTTGTTGGTTTGCCTGTTACTGGCGCTTGTGTATCGGGCACATCGGTTGTTGGTTTGCCTGTGATCGGCGCTTGTGTGACGGGCACATCGGTTGTTGGTTTGCCTGTTACCGGCGCTTGTGTGACTGGCACATCCGTTGTTGGTTTGCCTGTTACCGGCGCTTGTGTAACGGGCACATCGGTTGTTGGTTTGCCTGTGATCGGTGCTTGTGTGATGGGCACATCAGTTGTTGGTTTGCCTGTTACCGGCGCTTGTGTGACTGGCACATCAGTGGTTGGTTTGCCTGTGACTGGCGCTTGTGTAACGGGCACATCGGTTGTTGGTTTGCCTGTGATTGGCGCTTGTGTGACGGGCACATCGGTTGTTGGTTTGCCTGTGATCGGCGCTTGTGTGACGGGCATATCGGTTGTTGGTTTGCCTGTGATCGGCGCTTGTGTGACGGGCACATCGGTTGTTGGTTTGCCTGTGATCGGCGCTTGTGTGACGGGCACATCGGTTGTTGGTTTGCCTGTTACCGGCGCTTGTGTAACGGGCACATCGGTTGTTGGCTTGCCTGTTACCGGCGCTTGTGTGACGGGCACATCAGTTGTTGGTTCGCCTGTGACCGGCGCTTGTGTAACTGGCACATCGGTTGTTGGTTCGCCTGTGACCGGCGCTTGTGTATCGGGCACATCGGTTGTTGGTTTGCCTGTTACCGGCGCTTGCGTGACTGGCATATCGGTTGTTGGTTTGCCTGTGACAGGCGCTTGTGTAACGGGCACATCGGTGGTTGGTTTGCCTGTGACCGGCACTTCTGTGACGGTTGTTGCTTTCTTTGCAGAACATGTTAAAATGGTGGTTGAAGCATTGACATTTCGACAGTTTGTACATTTGTAACATTTTAGTGCGTTAGCTGAAAATAATAAAAAAACGTTGGTGAGAAATTAGTTTTAATTTATTATTAAATCTGTGTTATTGTTCCTTCGTGTGAATCTTTTCTATTGTTGGATAATAATAATCCATATTGTTTAACAATTAAGAATTATTTGTTTTTTTTCAACAATGTAAGATACCAGTATAAATATAAGATTCAATCCCTAATAGAAAGGAGTTTGTATGATCTGTAAGAGAAAATATGTCGCCAAAAAGTGTTGTTCTAAACTGCTGTATGGATTAATCTGAAATAAAGATTTAATATAATATCTACATTCAGTCCAGTCTTTCATTTTAAGCTAGAAACATTATTTACTAGTCTCATAAAATCTCGTGTCGTGTCTTCAAGGTTGTCAAGAAGTTTGATTATCCGCGATCATCTAGGTTTCTTACATAGCTCCAATGATTTTATATATTATATTATAGCTTCTGCCTGCGATTTCGTGCACGGATCCTATGACATGTCTGTGACAACGTTGTCGTCAAAATCGAAGATCTCAAACGTCTAATGTCGAATTCTAAGAGCCTGGGAACGTGAAACAACGGGATGCGCGAGACGATCCGAGACTCAACAACTCGTCAGACCGAACAACTTCTGCTAAGACGTCATTCCTCCCGGGTCGACGGCGCGTCGTGTTCCACGCGCGCCTCAAAGAGCTGTCAGCAAATGACGGGGCCCCCTTACAGAGGGCCAAAGCCTGCAGGGTCGCGGGACTTATTTCCATCACCGTGACCCCGGAACATAAAGGGCTATTGAAGGACACCGTGTATTTTAGTCAGTACAAGTCTGACAGACCCTCCCGCCCTGCCCGGGGTGGGAGGCCTCATTTGATGATTTTACCACGATAAAAAAAAAGACGTCATTCCTGTATATGTAATAGTGTAGCTGGGCTCTTTGGGTTCCACATCAGGTATTCCAGATCTTCAAATTTATTCTCTTAGCAAAAAATGTTAATCACGTGGAACAATTTTTACTATGGTACCATTTTTATATCTGTTGTAGTTTAGCTAGTCTGTTGTGGTTCTGCATCAGGTTTCAAGTCTATATATATAAAAATGAAACCCATTTTCCGTTGTCACGACATAACATGAAAACGGCTTGACCGATTCGGATAATTATTTTTTTGTTGTGTTTGTAACCATCGGGACCGGGTTTTAGACAAGGTCCTCCACCCGTGCGAAGCCGGGACGGGCCGCTAGTTTTCAATAAAAATTATAGCCTATAAGTAGCCAACCTCATTAATAGACAGCAAAAAAGAAATCATTCTTTGTCCAGTGGTTCCGAAAATTATCGTGTACAAACAAACAGATAAATGACAGACTATTTTTTTGGATCCGTGCTCTATTACCGTTACTAAACCCCTCCCCATTTTTTAAAAAATATATTCAATAACAACAAAAGATTATCTTTTGTTGTTACATTGAATTTTCGTGCCTTAGTAAATCCATGCAGTACTTTTTGATTTTATCCCGGACATACGAATAGACAAAAATTATACAAAAACTTGTGAGCACCCGGACACGGACAGATTAGGTTCACCGACACGGACTTGTTTAAAACATGCACGCAGATATAAGAGCCCCGCCAAGCGGGGCTCCATTGAGCTTCCTTTTTAGGTAATCTTCACCTATACTTATTTTAATGGTACTCTATCCAGATCCATAATAACTAGTTGATGTGATTAATTCGATGTCAGTTATCACTTTAACTAAGTCGTGCCAGATATTACGTAATAACTAGCAATTGTCATTAATTCTGTGTAATTTATCACTTTCACTAAATTGACTAGTTATAATGAATATATAGTAGTCATTATATTCATAATAACTAGTTATTATGTATAATAACTAGATTTTTTACTTTGACTGTAACATATATATGTGGACCATGAAATACTCAATGTTGGGCAGAACGTCACTTTTGGGGCCGATTTTGACTGAAGGCTTTTAGCTTTCACCACTGAGGCGAAGTAAAGCAGAGCTGGTTCGCGATTATTAACCTATCACATGGCATGAAATCTACATGTGCCTTTTGAGCCATGTGATTGGTGAACAGCGGCAAGTTCGTCTCTGCTCTACTTCACTCCGCCTCAGTGGAATGATCAACTTAAAAATGAACTTCGATCAAAATCGCTATTCTTTAAAGTTTAATTTTGGCCGTCCATGCTCAGTTGAAAAATACAGCCTGTATGCTCTCAAAAGATTTGCCAGCTGAGAGGACGGAATTATCGTAATATTAAATAATACACACTGTGAGTTGCGCGCCTGCTTTGCTTGGCTCTGACACGCTCCCGCGTGTCTAGTTAGAAACCGTAGATTCAAATTATCGGTGTCTAACGGCTTTAAAATTAATCTAATTTTGTGATTTGAATAGTTCTGCTTAATCCTTTTAAAAAAAAAAGTACTTGATCAATAATAATACCGTAATTACAAGTTACCACTTGAGTCGACACTCAAATATAAGGAAACATGTGATAGCTCTTATAAAACATTTATAAGTATTTTAACTATCGTAAGGAAAACAAGGAGAGCAGTGGCAGCCCAGCGGTATTGCTCCCAACTTACGAGTTGTAGGTCGTGGGTCGAACCCCGCCAGGCGCATTACTTTGTGTAATTTATTTCATCACCACTGCTCTCAAAACGGTAAAGGAAAACATTGTGAGGAAACCGGCATGTACTAGAACCAAAAATTCGAAGATAAGTGACATCTACCAATCCGCACTGGGCCCGCGTGGTGGATTATGGCCCACTCCCTCTCAGAGAGGAGGTCTGTGTCCCAGCAGTGGGAACAATATAGGTCGATGATGAAGGAAAACAAAGCTTACCTCTTAATACCGTCGAGAACGTAACCAGAACTATTATTAAAAAAATCTTTCCCATGATACCTTTTTAAACTAATCAGATTTGAATCTTCAACTTCTCTTATTTTATTTTATTTTTATCTAATTTATATAAAGCGTAGTGTTCCTGTTTTACAATACTTTGTTACTTTTAACCCGATACAGATAAATAAAATAAAACTTGCTTATAATACGAACACTATTGTTAAAATGACTATCATTGTGTCCTGATTCCTGTTATTACTTGTTATAATTGTGAAGAGTGAGATTTAATTGAAATCATACAGCGTGTTGTTTTTATTCACGTGTTTATCTATTCCGAGTATTTAAAGTAAGTACCAAGTAATAATTATTATTTAATAGTTGAATAGGCTATTTGCCCTAAAAAATGTAATTAGTCAGTCTTTTAGATTATTCAAAAATAAGGGACACGTATTTTTTTACTTGTAAATTAGACCAAAATTGACAAAGATATAGCCTATCAAAGTTACGTGTGACGTCACGCCGCGTGGCATATTTTCGCGCGGGGGGACGACACACGTAACTTTAATAAATAACAGGCACTTTTGGCTTAGTTCAAATAAATGTTTTGATTTGATTTGAAAACAAAGTTTATTTCCGCCTGTATTAGCATTATTTTTAGCGTGATAAAATCATCAAATGATTTTACCCACACAGGGCAGGGCAAGACTGTCAGACCTGTACTGACTAAAATCCATGGTGTCCTTCAATAGCCCTTTAAGTTCCGTGGTTACGGTAATTCGTTAGCCCCGCGATCCTGGTAGCCTTTGGCCCTGCAAAACAATTGTCGAAGTCGGCATTTACGATTCGTTTACAACTCATACTGTATCTTTGGCTTAGAGCTAGCAAGCCCAACTCTCAAGTATGAAATCTGGAGTTCGATGCCCAGAACGCCACCGAGTCTGAATTTGCGCCCGGTTGATGTCTATTATACTCGCCCCCTTAGTACGAAGAATTTGAAAAGTTTGAGATTACGAGCGTTCCATTACGATTATTCGGTATATTATATTCAATATACCCTAGATTACTAACCTTATTTTTCGACGCTTATTACGAACCTTCGTTGACGCGCCATGGTTGCTGGAACGGCGCGCACTGGTCTCTTGGACTCAAAACAACACCGTCTGTCGCAGGGACAATGGGTCGACATAGATTACATAAAGAGTGGAAAAAGTTCGATCGCGCGCGCAAACGTTAACGCGCCCGGGCACGCCGCAATCGCGGCGGTAAGACCCCTCTTTGAGGAGTGGCTGGAGAGACGTCACGGCATCCTGACCTATCGCATGACGCAGGTCCTCACCGGTCACGGAAGTTTCGGGAGGTACCTGTGGCTGATGGGAAAGGAGGAAACGCCGGGGTGTCACCACTGCGAAGATCGCCCGGAGGACACAGTAGAGCATACGGTGCAAGACTGCCCAGCTTGAGCAGAGCACCGACGTGTCCTCACGGCAGCGATAGGCGGAGACCTCTCGCGCCCGGCATTGGTTTCGGCCATGCTGCGGAGCGAGACGGAGTGGGAAGCGGTCGCCGCCTTCTGCGAGGCAGTAATGCTCGTGAAGGAGGCGGCGGGCCGCGAGAGAGGGAGGACAGCGTCCTCCCTCCGCCCCAACCGCAGTGGTGTACGCCCACGGCGCCGTACGTCGCAAGACGATCTCCGGCCACCGTAGGCGCGGGCATGCGGACAGCGAGTAAAGGGCAACTCGCTGTCCGACCATGGACCATGCCCGGGTCGACGGCGCGTCGTGTTCCACGCGCGCCTCAAAGAGCTGTCAGCAAAATGACGGGGCCCCCTCTCAGAGGGCCAAAGCCTGCCGGGGTCGCGGGACTTATTTCTATTACAGCGACCCCGGAACATAAAGGGCTACTGAAGGACACCGTGGATTTTAGTCAGTACAAGTCTGACAGTACCTCAAGCCCTGCCCGGGGTTGGAGGTCTCATTTGATGATTTTACCACGATAAAAAAAAAAAAAAACGTTAACGCGATTTAAACAAACCCGCGTCGTCGAATCGACGAAGGTTCGTAATCTAGGGATTGTAAGTATTCGAGATGTTACGAATAATCGCATCCGCATTCGCATCCGTATTCGCCAATATTAGAATTGAATATTCGCATCCGCATTGGCATTCGCGAATGTCAACGATCATAATATTACTATAGTAGATATGCAATATAACTTTTTAAACACCATGTATTCAAGAAATAAACGTAACGAATCCAACACTTGAAAGTTTATCTCTGAGTGCTTATTTACTTAGACACATTGATAACGAAAAGAACCTTTCTTCATAGAAAATGTGGATGATGAAATGTGGATGTTGTGGCATATCAGAAAAGAGTGACAGTACCAGATGCTCTAAGTGCTCTGTTTCATTAAGACTCCATGGCTGCGCAGCTCCAACCCGCGGTGGTGGACGCCCACGGCGACGGACGTCGCAAGACGATCCCCGGCCACCGTAGGTGCGGGCTTTTTTTTAATGCTTAATGGGGCTACCTCACAATACTATATTTATTTATCAGAGAAGCAGTTGAGAATCAGACTCGTACTAACTTACCTACACGGTGTTCCTTCCTTCACGTTCCACGGCAAGCATTTGGTCCTGTAGGGGGGCCCCGTCTGTGCTTTACAACCTTAAAGGGTCTTTGTATTCAACTATTCTCTTGGCTTCTTACTACCCTTATTCTTTTTCCGATTTACTATTGTTTTCATGGAATTTTAACTAATTATGAAAACCATTTCTTAAAAATATTTATTCTCTTTAATCAATATCACATTACAACTTTAATATCGCATTACATTCATCAGTTTCAGCATAATATTTTAATCATTTAAGCGTTTTTGTTAACTAGCAGGCAACATAACAATAAATTCTGTGTAAAATAATAGTATATTTTGCAACGATTGAATAAAGAGCGGATTTAAAGCGAGGGCCACTATATGAATCAAGAGCAAGCGAAGGATTTTAATGTCTGAATCACGACCGTAGGGAGTGATTCATGATGATTGAATCACGAGCGAAGCGAGTGATTCAAGTATTTAAATCCTGAGCGACGCGAGTGATTCGGGCCTCGATTTAAATCCGTTTTATTCAATAGTTGCAAACGATACTTTATACCATGACTACGAGAAAAAGAAATATTTGAGCGATAAAAGATATTCAACGAAACAAAATAAAGTTTTTTTTAATACCTAAGTCTGCTCCACACACACGTGGGTGCGAAGTAGTCCAATCGCTCGGTCACTGCGCCAACAAGCTGACGTTAAAATGACGGAGCAATGGTTTGAATTAAGGGTAATTTTCATATTAGCAAGGGGGTTGTCCAGCATCGCGGTCGATGTCGAATGTACTAAAGTGTTCTAAATTCAAACACCAAAACAGTGCGTAAAAGACTACTTTTACGCACTGTTTTCCGTGAGTAAAAGTAGCTTTTTCGAGGGGGAATGGTATAAATCATTATAGTGATAAATAATTGTATTTTATTAAATGTACATTTTGAATAAAACTTTTTTTATAATTCGTTACCTATTTTCTTGCAACATAATTATAAAAACTATAATAAAGTTACTACTATAATACTTTGTTTTACTTTAAACGACGAAGTATAATTTTACATAAGCGATTAATTACTTATCCTACTTCAATAATTTAAGAAAAAAAAAAATTAAATAAATTAATAATGATTACAAAGTTTCCTTCATTTTAAACTTGTTATTAATTTTACTTTTATCTACAATTTCTCAGGAGATACTTCAATGCCTTCACTATTTCAACTGCGAAACTATTCTTAAATAGAAAGCTATAATTGAAAACACATTTTAAATATATAAATAAGTTGTTATCAAGCTGGCTACGATCAGAGCAATGGTCGCGGTTGCTTTCTCTGAGGCATTGCACAAGTCATCGTGACAGATGTTACATGTATTGATGACGCCTGTGGTTCCAACTACATCCCGGCATCTCTCGTTAGGATCTTCAAATTGCACTTGTTCGGCTGGCGGGTAGTAGCAGTCGCGGAAAAAATTTATTTCGCCATCGTCGTCTGAAAATCAAAAAACATAAATTTATTTTGGCAATCCTCATGATTTCAGTTGGTTCTATACGAGTATTATGACAGAACACTCTCCGCCCTCCGAAGGGTGTTCATTCTGGTTTTAATACAGTGATCAACATCCTTAAGGTTGAACAGAAGACTAGGTAGGTACTACACTCAGTCGCTTTTGACAGTGCTTTTTTAAATAATAATACGAGTTACGCACCAAGGGAGTAAAGCATTGCCTTACGTCACGGGCGTATTGAATCCAGAAGCGACACTAAGGATTCTGGGGGTGAACCTCCGTAGTGCAGTGAGGAGGTTCAAGTAAAGAATTCGTACATCGAACTAAGCATCGAAGCATTCGAACCAAGAAGAAGAATTTAAGAATCCTTAGTGTAGCGAGGGATTCAAGTCAGCCCAAGACAAGGCAGCTTTACTCCCGAGGAGCATACTCTGCTTTTCTCACCTACTGCGAGGAAATAAATTCGATTTTTGAAATTTGATGTTTACGACAACCTTCGACCGTGAAGTTGGCACCACTGCAAGCGATCAGCTGTTGCGGCCGCTATTACTGATATAACTCCTTGGTGAAAGTTTTCATATGGTTTTATTTCAGGTTCCAAATTCAAATCATATAATCCCACGGGAATAATGAAATTCAGTACAACATTATTACCCGGCTCGAGCGAGGGGGGACAATGACTTGCTTTACAGTAGGTTTTCCTGACATTTAATTTGACATTTACGAGCAAGTAGTGTAAAAAGTACTTTATAACTTACGTGTGTAGAACTTATTAACATTACCTTCATAAGCTGCCTCAATACATCCTATTCTTGATTCCGCTTCCTCAGCTTCTCTAAACTGCAGCACGGATCGTTTTCCACGGAAAAATACCTGAGAAGAAAATCAAAAACTGTCAATTCAATAAAAAACAATATTATAAGTCCATCGCTATGCTTAATGCTTGCTTAATACGACGCCTGTATTAAGTGCCGCTGCACAACCGTTTGAAAGCAAATGACTCGGTGCGACGCAGGCTGACGGTACCGGTACCATTTTTATTTACTTACTAGCTGACCCGGCAAACGTTGTTTTGCCATATAAATTATTTTTACACTTAGGGGTATGAAAAATAGATGTTGGCCGATTCTCATAGATACCGGATAAGCACAAAAAATTTCATCAAAATCGGTCAAGCCCTTTCGGAGGAGTATGGCAACGAAAACTGTGACACGAGAATTTTATATATTAGATGTGTATTAGAATTAATATGTATAATATGTATATTAGAATTTTAACTCTAAGTACATTGAGAGAGAGATGAAACGTGAAGAAGACAATGAGCCGCAAACTTATTCTGTCTTGAAATCAATCTTTTTTAAAGCCGGATTTTAGCACAATGTGAAACTTCTTTTGTTTATATTAGGTTTACTCAAAAATGCATGTATGTGTCGTCATTATTTTGACAACTCTGTTTGTTTGTTTCAAGGAGCGGCCGGCAAAGTTTTGCTGGTCGCTTTAACAGGCCGGCAAATCATTGCCGACCACTATTTTGACGTTTCAACGTTTAAAAAAAAACAAGTGCCAAAAGATTTTATTTATAACACAGCTGTTTATATATAAAGAGATAAGGATTTGACTGTATAGTTCCAACTACCTTTTCCAAAAAAAAAAACAAAGAAGTAACAATAGCGTGGTTCAGCGACATATATAATTTTATTTAAATAAGTTGCTGGTTAGGTACTTGCATTTTTGAGTAAAGCACTATACAAGCCTTGGCCCACTATGACTGCTTCGCTGGTTACGCTATGATTGCCTCGAGGTAGCCTAGCTACGCTCTAGACCTTTCAGCTTAGCCATCATTGCAGCCTTTGCTGTCCTCGCTGTAAAAGCGTACGGCCTCGGCCTTAATCTCAACTCGTCCATCAAGTACTGCATGCCATGCTGACCGCGCTGTGTCAGCCTGGAGCAGCGCTACGCTGTGCTGTCAGCCATCATCAGCGCGACCAGCAAAGTAGTCATTATAGACCGTGGCAGTACTGTACTAATAGTGTCGTGAAATTATCAGTATCGCTGAGATAATGGCCCTGTCAAAATCAAAGTTGTATTTTTGATGCAAAACGTCATTGTAGAAATGATAAAATCTTTACTCATAATAAATCTGTAGAGAAGTCAATTCTGTGCTTACATGAAATATATTTCCAAAATGACTATCAAAAGGTGATTAGGGATCGATACTGATGCCAAAAAGACAATCGGTAAAATTATTGTCTTTCTGTCTGTTTAACCGTTATAGAAACAAATCGTACTACTCGACGGATTTTAACGAAACTTGGAACAATTATTTTTCATACTCCTGAGGTGGTTAAAGTATAATTTTCACCACGATACAATCAATACGAGCAGAGCAGTGAAGGGAAATGTTGGGAAAACGGGAGAAGTTACTCCACTTTTTAAGCTTCCGTCGCGTCGCCCTTAATGCTTAAAGCTACATAGAAATCATTTATGACGGAAATGTTCCCCTTTAAATTATGTAAAAATTACCCCACGATATCATAATTATGTCTATCTTTTATGGTTGACTCACAATAAACACAAGTAACTCAAAAAGGCGGGACGTCCAAGCGCGAGCTTCATACAATTTTTGCATAATATTGTACGGTTCCGTATTGCGATATTTTTCAACATGTATTGTAGATTGACATATTATATTTCCCTACTAAATACGAAAGTGCTATATTTATCATCACGCTAAGACAAATAGGAGCGTTTAACGTTAGCCCAAAGTAACTATTCCACGCGGACGAAGTCACTGGCAAAAGCTAGTATAAAATAAAAAGTTTAGCTCGGAATAAAAGACGTTGGTGGATTCGAGGATGGGTTGAAAAAAAGGGGGCAACTCAGTTTATTTCTAAATTGGCAGATCAAGATCTTGAAAGCTATGCAAACTCCTTTCGAAAGAGTGAAAATCATTTTAATTTCAACCACCAAACGTCCACCCAGCGCCGGTGCTGTCGCGATATTTAGTTTCGCGTCGCATTATGATGAAATTAGTTGCATGACATTAGTTTTACAAAAAAATATGCGCATACCACGAAACTACACAAGTGTCACAAAAGTAATGTATGCATTGTAAAATTGAACGGTTGCACTTGAAAATACGAGGTATTCCTCGTAGCGCTCCCGTTTTGAAACGCTCCCATCTAAGCGCTCCCGTTTTGTTCCTTCAAGCGCTCCCAAAAGGAGCGCTTGGAGGAATGATTAAAAATATTAAAATTTATTTCCTCGAAGCGCTCCCACGATTAAAAATAGGGAAAAGCATGAAGTAAACGTAATGAAATGAACAATGAACAAAAAGTACTAGGAGAACTGAACAGAATCATGAAGAAGGTGTTCATACAGGATCACGAAGAAGGTTTAAGTACCGAAATCGAATGTGGGATCTGAACAAAAAGTACGAGTATTAGGAGAACAGAATCATGAAAAAGGTGTTCATACAGGATCACGAAGAAGGTTTTATTACCGAAATTGAATGAGGGATCTGAACAAAAAGTACTAGGAGAACAGAATCATGAAGAAGGTGTTCATACAGGATCACGACCTAGTTATTATCGATAATTTCAGTTAGTATAGTCCCATCTCTATCCGAAAGTTAAAGTTAAAGGTATCTAATGGGAGCGCTTCGAGGAAATAAATTTTAATATTTTTAATCGTTCCTCGAAGCGCTCCTTTTGGGAGCGCTTGGACGAACAAAACGGGAGCGCTTAGATGGGGAGCGTTTCAAAACGGGAGCGCTACGAGGAATACCTCGAAAATACTGGTCATATTAGTTTTATAAAACTATTTCCAAGCCAATAATTTCGTAATGTAAATCCGGCTTTATGGTTTTTGTTTAATGAAAGTGCTGCATTTGCACATACATCTGATAAAACTACGTATAAGTAAGGCATTCTTTTATCCCATACCTCTAGGCTGGACGGCAACGGTGAATCGTCAGAGGTCGGAGTCGTATCAGGTGAGGTGCTGATCGAAGTCATCGGATCAGTTGAGGTGCTGGTCGAAGTCGTCGGATCAGTTGAGGTGCTGGTCGAAGTCGTCGGATCAGTTGAGATACTGGTCGAAGTCGTCGGATCAGTTGAGGTGCTGGTCGAAGTCGTCGGATCAGGTGTTGTGCTGGTGGAAGTCATCGGATCAGTTGAGGTGCTGGTCGAAGTCGTCGGATCAGGTGTTGTGCTGGTGGAAGTCGTCGGATCAGTTGAGGTGGTCGAGTCGGATCAGTTGAGGTGGTCGAAGTCGTCGGATCAGTTGAGGTGCTGGTCGAAGTCGTCGGATCAGTTGAGGTGCTGGTCGAAGTCGTCGGATCAGTTGAGGTGCTGGTCGAAGTTGTCGGATCTGTTGAGGTGCTGGTCGAAGTCGTCGGATCAGGTGTTGTGCTGGTGGAAGTCGTCGGATCAGTTGAGGTGCTGGTCGAAGTCGTCGGATCAGTTGAGGTACTGGTCGAAGTCGTCGGATCAGTTGAGGTGCTGGTCGAAGTCGTCGGATCAGTTGAGGTGCTGGTCGAAGTCGTCGGATCAGTTGAGGTGCTGGTCGAAGTCGTCGGATCAGTTGAGGTGCTGGTCGAAGTCGTCGGATCTGTTGAGGTGCTGATCGAAGTCGTCGGATCAGTTGAGGTGCTGGTCGAAGTCGTCGGATCAGGTGTTGTGCTGGTGGAAGTCGTCGGATCAGTTGAGGTGCTGGTCGAAGTCGTCGGATCAGGTGTTGTGCTGGTCGAAGTCGTCGGATCAGTTGAGGTGCTGGTCGAAGTCGTCGGATCAGTTGAGGTACTGGTCGAAGTCGTCGGATCAGTTGAGGTGCTGGTCGAAGTCGTGGGATCAGTTGAGGTGCTGGTCGAAGTCGTCGGATCAGGTGTTGTGCTGGTGGAAGTCATCGGATCAGTTGAGGTGCTGGTCGAAGTCGTCGGATCAGGTGTTGTGCTGGTGGAAGTCGTCGGATCAGTTGAGGTGCTGGTCGAAGTCGTCGGATCAGTTGAGGTGCTGGTCGAAGTCGTCGGATCAGGTGTTGTGCTGGTCGAAGTCGTCGGATCAGTTGAGGTGCTGGTCGAAGTCGTCGGATCAGTTGAGGTGCTGGTCGAAGTCGTCGGATCAGGTGTTGTGCTGGTGGAAGTCGTCGGATCAGTTGAGGTGCTGGTCGAAGTCGTCGGATCAGGTGTGTGGTGGGTCGTCGGATCAGTTGAGGTGCTGGTCGAAGTCGGATCAGGTGTTGTGCTGGTCGAAGTCGTCGGATCAGTTGAGGTGCTGGTCGAAGTCGTCGGATCAGTTGAGGTGCTTGTCGAAGTCGTCGGATCAGTTGAGGTGCTGGTCGAAGTCGTCGGATCAGTTGAGGTGCTGGTCGAAGTTGTCGTAACAGGTGAAGTGCTGGTGGACGTCGTATCAGGTGAAGTGCTGGTCGAAGTTGTCGTATCAGGTGAAGTGCTGGTCGACGTCGTTGTATCAGGTGAAGTGCTGGTCGAAGTCGTCGTATCAAGTGAAGTGCTGGTCGAAGTCGTCGTATCAGGTGAAGTGCTGGTCGACGTCGTCGTATCAGGTGAGGTGCTGGTCGAAGTCGTCGTATCAGGTGAGGTGCTGGTCGAAGTTGTCGTATCAGGTGAAGTGCTGGTCGACGTCGTCGTATCAGGTGAAGTGCTGGTCGACGTCGTCGTATCAGGTGTTGTGGTTGTAATAGGTGCACATGTTTGTATGTGGCTTGAGTCTACTGTACGACAGCCGCGGCAAACATAACACTGTCGTGCGTGCGTTTGCTCTGCATTTGCTGAAAATAAAAAATAAAATTATAATTTTAGAACAGTAGTTCTTCCTTTTGACCCCATCATTGCTTATTATTTATTCCTTCGTTCAGTTTCAGAAAATACAACATGTACCATTTGTTTTATTTTAAAATAAATTAATCGTCTACCTACCGCGTATATTTAACGAGAATATAATTTACTCAAAATGTTTGTGGTGCATTACTGTAATAAAGAACTTCTTTGTTGTAGGAGAATTTTATAAGTAGGTTTCATTGTGAAAACTCATTTTGTAGCTGGCCGTTTAGAATCAGTAAGGAAAAGTAAATTGTCTTTATGACGGATATTTTTATGATTGCCGAAGTTTCCCGAACTGAAACGACGTTAGACGATGAGTGGTGTTAGGTAATTTCTTTAGGTTTTTTCGTTAGATATTTGGATTTTTTTCTTGATTAGGTCGCCGCGCCCCGCACCGCGCTTAGAGCCCGCGATAAAAGCTATGCAATAGCTTAAAAATACAAAAAATGGAAACGTAGGTAAATCTAACAATAATCTAAACGATATTTTTAATGAGGATACCTACATCGGCACGGCAATTGAAACAACAGGATAGAGTGTTTGTCGGTTTGGGTAGAAAAACTAATTTGATGGCCATACCACTAATTATTTTAACGTGTGTAAAATCTTCAAATGATTTTTGCCCTACTGTGGTGACTGTGAGACTTGTACTGACTAAAATCGAATTTGACTGGCCGGTTGGTCTAGTAGTTAGTGACCCTGACTGCTATGCCGGGGGTCGTGGGTTCGATTCCCACCCAGGACAAATGTTTGTGTGATGAGCACGATCATTTGTTCTGTGTCTGGGTGTTATTTATCTATAATATGTATGTATTTAGAAATATATAAGTATGTTTATCAGTTGTCTAGTACCCATAAAACAAGCTCTGCTTAGCTTGGGACTAGATGGCGTTGTGTGATAGTTGTGGAATATATTTACATATATTAAAAAAAAAAAACACGGTGTCCTTCAATAACCCTTTACGTTCCGGAGTCACGGTTACCCTTTAAGACTACACTGAAAAAATTTTGCTACAGCAAAGTACCAATTAAACTCTGTTAAAAATTATTCGGCTGCATTTAATCAAGACATATTTCAAATGTGTTATAGAGCTTTGCTAATATCATACAAGCAAGTATTGCTAAATCTGATTGGCTCTTATTAACAAAATACTTATTTATTTCTAAACTAGCGACTCGTTATATTATACCCTCACCGAATTCGGTTAAAAATAGACAAGCTCAGGTTATTATTTCATACTAAGTAAGATATTTAGTTCCAGACTTATTTCCTACTTGATTAAAATTTACTCCAAGCTCGGTTAAAAATAGACAAGGTTACATTGCTATTCTAAAATAATTTACTTATTAAATTTTTTCAAACAACCATAATTGGCTAATATTTATAGTGTCCGGTTAATAGGTAATAGACAAGCTTGAATAGAAGTAACAAAGTAGATTGGCTGTCCCTACCCAATATACTGAGTGAATAGGTTAGAAGCAACTAACCTTGGATACCTATTTTTTGACTAACTTTCTGGGTTTATATTACCAACATAATTATGTTAGCAAAGTTGACTAGTATAATTTTAGCAACATACATTGCAGGCTCCCTCCGAAGCAAGTTACGTGATTGTAAATAGCAGCAACTTGTTTATTTGTAGCCGTTACTTTTTTTCAGTGTAATTTTTTAGGTTCTTCAATTACAGCTATGGATGACTTTCAAATTAATTTTCAATTTTTCGGTCCCGCCTGCGCAGCGATTGACAGTTTGAACTGTACCGTCAAATCCTAAAGATTTTTCGAAACGTGTATAGTAGCCGTATCAGTCACAGCGATTGACACAGACTGAGATTGAGTAAATATCTCATAATTATTTGAAATAAGATTTTTACGGATTTACTAAATAACATTATTATTGTTATTGTGATTTATACCCTAGTGCATTCGTTATAATTTCATCGTGTTATACAATGCCTTTTTTATTTAATTTTTTACGTGGTAAAATCATCAAATGACTCTCACCCCGGGCAGGGCGGAAGAGACTGTCACACTTGTACTGACTAAAATCCACGGTGTCCTTCAATAGCACTTTATGTTCCGGGGTCACGGTAATGAGGTAAGTCCCGCGACCCGGCAGGCTTTGGCCCTCTAGACAGCGAGTTGCCGAGACAATGCCTACGTTACAAAAGGTACAAAAATTATACTATGTCGTTGTCTTTTTGCCACGTTTTTCTTTTTAGTTTAAATATTCAACCCAAATTCTTGTCAAATACATAACTTTCTTACATGTGCACTAGAATTTTGTAATCCGCAAAACCGGTATAACAAACACGCAAAAAGTAAAGATCATCCAAGTAGGCGAAATTAATAAAAATGTACTGAACCAAATTGGATGAAATTTTTATGGAACCACACTGCAAGTATCTTGCATCGAACAAAAAAAGAATCACACTAATCGGACTAGAAACCTCGGAGTAATCTATGTACAGTCAGCATCAAAAGTTAATCAACACATTCAGATTTTCAAAATGGCTGTACACCCTATTGTTAGGTATTATCACGATGTACAGCGATTTTGAATGTGTTGATGAACTTTTGATGCTGACTGTACATACATAAAAAAATAAAAATACCGACCGAATTGAGAACCTCCTCCTTTTTATGAAGACGTTTAAAAACAAAAAGTTTACCTAGTTATTATCTTGTGAGAATTTAGAAATGATATTTTCTAAATAAGCGGGGCATATTACCCAATGACGGCAAATATCAGGGCAGTGGAAGTGGGTCATTTAAATCGCATGAAATATTAACCACTCACAAACCCATGAAGAAATATTCCAGATTTTACAATAAAATCATCCCCAAGAAATCATCCACTTTTCACAATTTGTAATTGTAGAATCTATTTTAAATAAATTGTTTTTATTTTTTGTAAATCCACAAAGGTAATTATGTAAGTATTTAAAATTATTATAATTTGATATAAATACTAAATTATTATTATAAAATAACGTAATTTGTAGACCTGATCTTAAAATATCCTCTAACAATAACCTAAACATGCATTTTTTATGCAACTTCATAAAGATAATTATCTTGATTATCCAAAGTTTAAAGCTGCTATTTTTATCTTACATGGTCCAACGATATGGGACTGTAATCGGTTTTCTTTTTTTTATAGATATAAGATATGTTGCATAATTATGAAAATCTTAAATATTTTTTATCTCAAAAGAGAGTTATTTTTTAAATTTTACATGCACACTTAATTTAATAAAAACTTTTTTTTAAATTTTAATCCTTTTTTTACTGATACGAAAACCAAATAAAATAACTCTTACCTGTGATTACAGTTACAATCACTAACAAAAAAACTTTAATTAATTTAGCCATTTTCATATTATTTAAAACTTGAAACGTCTACCGCAATCATGAACAATCAGAATATTGTGATCTAACGAGCAACAGATTTAGATAATTATTTTCAAATGATAATTTAAATGATTTTTATTTGATAAAACCCGGGCAACACAAGTTGAACACAGTAACTCCTCGCCTCAATTACTCCTTGAAAAAAATCTCACAAGATAAGACAATGTTTAATCAACCATTAACTCATTCTGGGTGATTGGTATTATTACTGTTTGCGTTCCTAGAAACTAGACCTAATCTGTAGAGCAATACCTCGATAACGTATCAATTCAGATTATCCTGTATCGATATTGTTACACATACTGTTTCCCGCGAATAATCGGCACATTCTAAACGTCAGACTTCTAATGAGAATTTTTAACTAACCCAGGTATCGAACCCAGGGTCCTCTTTTTTTGCGTGTTGTAAAATCATGGAATGAGACCTCCACCCAGGGTGTGACCGCGTCTAGGGTGGCCGGTGATTGTCCTGCGACGTCCATTGCCGTTGGCGTCTCCCACTGCGGCTGGGTCGTGAGGTGGACGCTGTTCTCTCCCTCAGGTGTCCCGCCTCCTCCTTCACTAGCATAACTGCTTCGCAGAAGGAGGCGACCGCTTCCCACACCGTCTCGCCGCGCAGCATGGCCTCGACCAATGCCAGGCGCGAGGAACCCAGGCTCACTGTCGTATATCGTCAAACTTCATTCGGTCAACACCACGGGCAAAAACTAAACGTGGTTTCAATCACCAGGAATCAAAATCGACAATTTTGTAGTACCTAAATAATCACACTATTCATTAATTTATGTACAGAAGCTGTTGGTGTACCTATGTTAATAAATAAATAAATAAACACGCTGTATTATAACACCGTAATAGCACGTACCTAATAGTGTCGCTTCGCTTTTGAGGATCAAATTCTGGAAATTAATGACAAATAACGACAATCTTGAGGAAAATACAGAATAACAAAAAAAAAACTGATTCATTTTTGAAGTAATGATTAAATTTTGACGTAGATGTTATGAAAGATTAAAACTGAAAAAACTTTTCAGTCACCTGGCAGGTGCATGTACTTACGAGAACCGCCTGCCAATTTGTGTCTTAACTTTAATATATTTAACTACATCATAGTAAAGTTTGCCTCATCCTGGGGTGGAGTAAGGGCACGGTGGTGCTCTGCTCAAGCGGGGCAGTCCTGCACTGTATACTCCACCGTGTCCAGCACTCCCATCATACTGTCAGACTTGTACGGAATAAAATTACGGTGGTCGTAGCTCTCAGTCTTTTAGGGTGAAAAGCAGGCAACGCCGCCAGTCTGACTGAAATTGCTCGCTTATACATACTTTGTAATGCTATTTTACAATCTATACACGAATTTGGCTGACTCGTGTGTGCGTACCTACCTTCTGGTTCCAAACCATGCTACATCACTTACGCCTGACAAAAATCATTGTTTTGTGCTAGTGAACGGGAATAAGGCGGCCGACCCGTCCCGATTTTTTTATTCCGATACACTGAAATGATCCTTAGATGAAAAACAAACGAACGGCATTAAAAAAATGTTGGTCAATTTCACTCATTTTTGTGGACAACTCGCACTTTGCCAAAAAAATAAAAACGCCCAAATTTCCAACATCAGAAAACAGGTAAAGGTTCTTCAGAAGTATCTCTTACGGATGCGGATCTCTCCCTTTTGGAATATTTAAAAGAAAGACCCTGTTTATGTGACTTGATTAAGTTCAGTGAAACAATTATAGGAGTGTAGTGCGGCGGAGGCGGTCAAATCTTAGTCGACGGAGCCGCGATGCGCGGAGCTCTTTCTGCCACCTGCAAGGGTTAAAAAGGAACCTTACCAAACCAATTCTCGGGGTGCCCCTAATGTCGACCATCTTCTTTGGGTCCATATGAAATAAATCAAAATGGCGACCATGCAACTGGGAAATGATAAAATCGTGTTGTTTTAACATCATCCGTTGTTTGATCAAAAACCTAATTTGATGGAAAACCTGCGACATATTTAATAATACAACAATACTGTTCATCACCCAATGAGAAAATAAAAAGCGCCTCATATTTTGTTGTAATATTATTATTTAATAAAACATAGAGTAACAACACTCCACTTCACTCCGCTCCGCTCCCCGAAAAGTGCGCGGATAAGTTATTTACGGCGCACTTATAAAGAGGATTAAAAACTCATTACTGACCGCTAAAAGTTTACTATAGAAAACACAATAGTGGTGTTTTCTAAAGTAAACTTTTTTGCGCACTTAAAGGTGAGCCAAGTAGTCCTTTTCGAATAGATGGGATGAAAAATTAATTTTAATACATTATGTATAAAAAAATATTTTCTCAACCTTTTGACAAAATAAAACATCATTTTTATTTAATATTAATGTTAAAATAACATTAAAAAAATACAATATTTGTAAGTGGAGTTCAGGCAAACAAAAATCAGTAAAAAAAAAACTTACTTATAGTCATTTTCAACACACTTGCTCATAAAATGGCTCTAATTTCACCGCAATTAGGCACACCTGTAATCAAACTGTGACTTTTTCTTTACTTTTATTCACAAGTAAGTTATATTTTTTTCACACCACTTGCTCGTGAATGTCAAATTATATGTCAGGCAAACCGTACTGTAAAGCAAGTCATTGTTCCCCCTCGTTCGAGCCGGGTAATAATGTTGTACTGAATTTTATTATTCCCGTGGGAATAATGTGATTTGAATTTGGAACCTCAAATAAAACCGTATGAAAACTTTCAGCAAGGAGTTGTATCATCCTTGGAAGACGGGGAAACTGGTCCTGATCCAGAAGCCCGGGCGCCCTGCGGACTCTCCGTCCGCATTCCGGCCCATCGTGCTGCTCGACGAGGTGGGCAAGCTCTTTGAGAGAGTTATTGCAGACCACCTCGTCGGGCACCTGAATCGGATGGGCCCGGACCTGTCGGAGAGCCAGTTCGGCTTCCGCAGGGGGCGCTCGACGGTGGACGCCATCATGCGCGTTAGAGCCCTCACGACGGGGGATGCTGTTGCCCGGGGCAGGGTCGTCTTGGCGGTGTCTTTGGACATCTCCAATGCCTTCAACACCCTGCCCTGGAGTTGCATCAGGGAGGCACTCCGGTATCACCGGGTGCCGACCTACCTCCGTCGTGTGGTCGAGGATTACCTGACGGACAGAGCCGTCATCTACCCCGGTCACCGGGGAGAGTGGAACCGGCGAGAGATGTCGTGCGGTGTCCCACAGGGCTCGGTCTTGGGGCCGTCCCTGTGGAACATCGGCTACGACTACGTGCTGCGAGGCGACCTCCCGGACGGCGTCAGCGTAATTTGTTACGCTGACGACACGCTCGTCCTGGCACAGGGAGTGTCGCACCAGGCGGCGGCCGACAAGGCGACACAAGCGGTTGCGACAGTAGTCCAAAGGATCCGGCAGCTGGGACTCGAGGTGGCGCTTCACAAAACGGTGGCCATGTGCTTTCATGGCCGCCTGAACGCGCCGCGGACCGAGTCCCACATAACGGTGGAGGGGGTTCGCATCGGCGTCGGGAGGACGATGAAGTACCTAGGACTCGTCCTCGACAGCCGGTGGAACTTCAGGGAGCATTTCCTGAGTTTGGCCCCAAGGCTGAACCGGACAGCAGCCGCCCTCAAGCGACTGCTGCCTAATCTCAGCGGGCCAAACGCCTCCTGCCGTAGGCTGTACGCCGGTATCGTGCCGTCCATGGCCCTCTACGGGGCCCCCGTGTGGGCCCTGAGCATCCGGACGCGACCACTGAAGTTGGTCGCATGCCAGAGGGTCATGGCTATCCGGATGATCCGGGGATACCGCACGATCGCCGGCGAAGCGGCCAACCTGCTTGCCGGATTACTACCCTGGGATCTGGAGGCGACTGCCCTCCAGCACGTCTATGAGTGGCGTGTGGAGGCGCAGCGCCGGGGCGAGACCCCGCTGCCTCGAGAAGTCGAGGCGTGGCGGGAAGACCTCCGGCGCGAGCTCAGGGTGGTATGGATTGGACGACTGTCGCAACCGACGGCCGGGCACGCCGCAATCGCGGCGGTAAGACCCCTCTTTGAGGAGTGGCTGGAGAGACGTCACGGCGTCCTGACCTATCGCATGACGCAGGTCCTCACCGGACACGGAAGTTTCGGGAGGTACCTGTGGCTGATGGGAAAGGAGGAAACGCCGGGGTGTCACCACTGCGAAGATCGCCCGGAGGACACAGTAGAGCATACGGTGCAAGACTGCCCAGCTTGGGCAGAGCACCGACGTGTCCTCACGGCGGCGATAGGCGGAGACCTCTCGCGCCCGGCATTGGTTTCGGCCATGCTGCGGAGCGAGACGGAGTGGGAAGCGGTCGCCGCCTTCTGCGAGGCAGTAATGCTCGTGAAGGAGGCGGCGGGCCGCGAGAGAGAGAGGACAGCGTCCTCCCTCCGCCCCAACCGCAGTGGTGTACGCCCACGGCGCCGCACGTCGCAAGACGATCTCCGGCCACCGTAGGCGCGGGCATGCGGACAGCGAGTAAAGGGCAACTCGCTGTCCGACCATGGACCATGCCCGGGTCGACGGCGCGTCGTGTTCCACGCGCGCCTCAAAGAGCTGTCAGCAAAAAATGACGGGGCCCCCTCTCAGAGGGCCAAAGCCTGCCGGGGTCGCGGGATTTATTTCTATTACCGTGACCCCGGAACATAAAGGGCTACTGAAGGACACCGTGGATTTTAGTCAGTACAAGTCTGACAGTACCTCCCGCCCTGCCCTGGGTTGGAGGTCTCATTTGATGATTTTACCACGATAAAAAAAAAAAAGGAGTTGTATCAGTAATGGCGGCCGCTGGCCGCAACAGCTGACCGCTTGCAGTAATGCCAACTTCACGTTCGAAGGTTGTCTACCACATCAAATTTCGAAAATCGAATTCATTTCCTCGCAGTAGGTGTGAAAAGCAGAGTACGCTCCTCGGGAGGAAAGCTGCCTTGTCTTGGGCTAACTTGAATGCCTCGCTAAAGGCTACACTATAGGTATGTAAAGATTCTTAACTAAACTTAAAGAATTTTTTATGGGTGATAAAAGTCCACTAGCTCATAGAAGAAAAGTCACATTTGTTCATCTGGGTTTGTCTCCATGGATCCCGGGTATCAGATTAATTTAGCCACGATTTACGGCGAGTTGTATCCACCGATACCACGGCCGATACCGTGATCCGTTTCAACCACAAAGAAAAAAAAATGCAGCCATCGATCACGTTATCCGCGGCTACAGAATATAAATTATATTATTTTTGGAAACTGATCTATGTGTACAGAGACAATAATTTTTTCTAGCCTATTGTTTTGTTTTTGGTCTTGGGTTATTCACAATCAGTAATCTACTATTCGCTGGGTGCGAAATACTAGGTGGGGGTAGTACTATTCGATTGCAGCGCTCATGGTGGCGAATAAGTAGAATTAATGTCGGTCTTGTCTATGAGGACATTCAGCTTTGCCAACTGATAAAAACGCGCTAATCTCAGAAACTTTTAGTTAGAATTGAATCATTCTTTTTGAGCTGGATAGTCCATTTATTGAGGAAGGTTATAGGCTATATAGCATCACGCTATGACCAATAGGAGCAGAGCAGCAATGAAAAATGTTCTTAAATCGGGAAATTCTTATTGACAGCTTCCGTTGCCTGCCCTGCGTAAACGGTTTATTTTACTCAAAAATTATGTATGACGGATTTGTTCCTCATGAAACGTTCTAAAATAAAGTCCGCGACAGGATATATCTATCTTTTATACTACACCTGCTTGGAAAGTACCTTGTTACTTTATCAAATTTACGGTAGAAAGTACGTCATTGCATATCGACCAAATATGCGGGGAGAAAACGCATCAAAGCGGGAGAGAAAAGTGTATGAAAATCCATTTCTAACGTGTTTTTTCTTTTTTAATTTTGGGTAAGACTATGCGCCGGTAACCTAAATATCAAAAGCCAAAAAGTTTTTACAGTGAGTTTTTATCTCCAAGTTCGCAAAATGACACTGGCCACTAGCTGTATGTTGGATGGTGTCGGGCTGGCAGTGCGACCCTGCGGCGGCAGGATAAACAATTTGAAAAAAGAACATGTGAAAATTGCAGACGCCATTGGCGCCATTTTCAATTTGTGTGTCGTTTGAGGATTCAGTTTTCGTAGAAAGTAATTTATTTTCCTCGTAGGTGTAGTATAAAGCACTATGTATCACTCGAGAGAAAGTGCGATTCCCGATCTCGGGTATTTTAAAGTCCTCGGCTACCCCTCGGCCTTTATAAGTTACCCTCGATGGTAATCGGTCACTTTCTCCTCTCGGTGAACAATGTACTATTAAGGTTAAATCACCATAACCTTTTCTTATGGAAATCACATTAGTTTTAAAATAATACATTACTTAACACTTAACGGCACAAAATAACAGTCAAATTAGTTTATAATATTTAGTTGGAGCGTTGATAGCTGCGCCACAGTTTTATACTTTTGTAGCTATCACCGTTCTATATTGTTTTTGTGTAGATCGAAATTGCTCAAAATAAATCATTTTTGTATTTAATTTCGGAACCAAAAATTTCTTCATGATCCTGTTCTCCTGGTACTTTCTGTAGGTATAGATTTCACATTGAATCCTAACTTATGAAAAAAATCATAATAACTTAAGTCTTTGTGTATATATTTTATTATTGATCTCAAAACAACTCCGCCCCTAAGATGATCCACTGGCCCTCAATTAACCTATTTTACACGTTTAGAGTCATAAAAGTGTGAAGAAGGTTTAATTAAATTAAATGTTAAATTTATAGAAACACTTTTGTAGACGACTGTAAATACATCAGATTTTCGCTGAGTGGCGAGTTGACGACAACAAAAATAGGCAAAATCGGAAGGTGCCAACTCGCCCGAGCGGGCGAGATAATTGCGGGCGAGTTGACGAATAAGTCGATATTTTCATGAACATCATATTAATTCTTATCCAACTAAATACGTTAATCATTACAAACATTTAATGTTGAACAAAATTGCCCTTGATATCATTAGATTTCAATGAATATCTGACGAGATATCGTAGTTTCTTCAACGGCAGGTGATGGAGAGCAGGTGGAATACGACGGCTCTGTCTCAGAGTTCATTCAACTCTATCATCCGTCAAGTTCGAATCAATCTGTCAGACATTTTCTGTACATAATTTTTATAATCGCATTATTCCGCCAGAAAAAATACGGTCACAGCAGTTATTGTGTTGTAAACTGCAAGAATCCTAGCAGAAATAGTCAATTTAAGTTTTACATATTCCCAAGTGGCTCTTTAACGCAGGAAATTGATAGCTGCCGTGAAAAGAAGAACGTAAATAACATCATAATCCTCATTTGAATCTTGTATTTGATATTAAATATAGGAAAAATATATTCCATGAGACATCATGGAATACATTTTTCGATTTATTTAATTTTAGTCAGTGCCGCTGTATCGCCATGATAATATGCAAACCAAGTGATTTGCAAGAAAAACTGTTTCCAGTTAGAACGGTCATTTCTGACATAAGTTGTGAAGCTAGGTGGCGCTAAAGTCGTGCACGGTGCCAATAAGTGGATGTGTTGATAGATCTGGCAATCGAGTGTGCAGTCCAGCAAGCGCACTACTCTTCCTAAATTCCGTCCTTATGACTCTAGTGCTGGGTTAGTTTTCAACCTGATTTTATTTTTATTCAATTTCTCGAATCAAAAGAAGTTATACTCAAAAAAAGTTTCATCTTGATCAACAATTTACTTAATTAGTATGTGTACTTACAGAAGTTCTCACCAATGTTTAATTTTAATAAGTATAGATAGATAGATAGATAGAATACTCTTTATTATGCACACCATACAACTTCAAGTTACATAAAATTACAAATTAAAACGTAAACATAGGGTGACACAATAGGCGGTCTTATCACTAAAAGCGATCTTTTCAAGACAACCTTTGGATGGATTAGGAAGAAAGAGAGACATACTGTTGGTAGTAATGTGGTGTACAATTAAACAAGATAAAATATATATATTTATAAATAAATAATACATACATACACATGCAAACACAAACATATATACATATACAATAAATATTTACACGTGTAATAATCACGAAACAAAGAAAAGAAGCATTATTGTCACATGGCTAAGGAAAGAGGTAGTGCTTCTTGAGCAGATTTTTAAAAATTGACAAGTTTTGTGCACTCCTTACCGACATGGGCAATGTATTCCATAGTCGCACTGCTTCAACTGTAAAAGATTTGTCGTAAAAGCTCGTAGAGTGCATTGGCATCTCCAGTCTCAAGTTTTCCGAGGACCTAAGATATCTATTATGTGTGTCATGAAGGAACTTGAAACGTTCTTTAAGATAAGAGGGGGTTTTAGGATTGAACAGAATACTGTTAAGTTGAATCAAGATATGAGAATTTCGGCGAAGACGTATAGGAAGCCACTTGAGTTTTACACGAAATTCAGAAATGTGATCATATTTGCGCAGGCCAAATATAAATCTTATACAGAAATTTTGGAGTCGCTCAAGTTTATCAAGTTGTGCCTCAGTAAGATCAAGATAACTGACATCAGCGTAATCAAGGATGGGAAGTAAAAGGGATTGTGCAAGCGCAGCTCTTAGCAGATGCGAAAATTTTCCGACTCACTTCTTGTAGCTGAGGGCCCCAGGATAGATTTTGGTCAATCCAAACTCCAAGATTTTTTACCTTCTCACTTAGAAGCGGTAATAGCGGTGCCGTTGAATTGTACCTGCGGTAACTGAGACCAATTTACCTTGGGGATCATCCTTGAGCAGCCAACAACAATGACCTGAGTCTTCAACGGGTTAACCAGCAATCCGTGTGCTTCACTCCACTCACAAATCGAAGTCAGATCTCTGTTAATTATATTAATAGCGTCAGACAAATCCGAATGGACAGCTTGCTTTTAAATTTGCAAATCATCTGCATAAAGGTGGTAGGAAGAAAGAAGTTTCTTGGAAATAGAATTTATAAATATTGCGAAGAGTAAGGGAGATAAAACGCCACCCTGAGGTACACCGGCAGAAGTATAACACCAGGAGGAGCACAACTCCCCTATGCATATACGTTGCCGGCGGCCATACAGGTAACTACAAAACCAGTCAATCACTGTTGGAGTGTTAAGTTAGCGAAGCAAAGCAAGCAGGATATCAAAATCGACAGTATTGAATGCGTTACTGAAATCCAGTAAGCAAAGTACCGTCAACTTCCCCTCCTCCATGCCTAATCGAATGTCATCGGTAACGTTAATTAGAGCTGTGGTGGTGCTGTGACCAGGACGGAAACCAGATTGGAAGGGATTTAGTAGACTATTTTTACAAAGAAAGGTACTTAGTATAATACTATTATGAAGTTATCACGACGAACAATAAAATTATCAGAAATATTTTGGTACGGTTGACATCTGTCGGGCTTTCCACCGTCCCGGTGAGTCGTTCAGCATTGCTTCCAGTTTATTTTCGTCTTGCTGACGACAAGTACTTGCACAGGCACAATCTAGTAGCTTGGATTATCCACCAGCAACCCTGCAGTACAACTTTGTAGATTCTGAAGAACTATGGTACTTGTATGTAGCATGCTACAGGTATGGTAGGTCATGCCATTGTATTGGGATCAATCTATCATCAGAAAGGACTATTGTAGCCAAGAAGCTTGATATAGTGGTGGTAGATCGCCGAGAGCGCCGTGCAATGATTGTAGATATCACCGTCCCTCATGTTGGACGTGGACTCAGCGGTCATTGTACCGTTAGTCGTTTCGGTGAATGGACTAATTGCGAAGAGTCTCGTCCAACACTCTTGATACAGAAAGCAGTTCTCTTGGACACGGTGTGCATGGTGAGGAGGTTCCTTTCTCTGGAGCCCTAAACCACCGGCAGCTTGGACCCTGTTCCCAATGCTGGTGGGCTACTATTTTTTATATTTTAAAACGTTTTAAGCTATTGCATAGCTTTTATCGCGGGCTTTGATCTCGGCGCAGCGCGGCGACCGAATCAAGAAATTCTCAAAACCAAACGAAAATACTCACACAACACCACGCATCGTCTAACGTCGTTTCAGTTCGGGAGACTTCGGCAATCAAAATATCCGTCATTAAGATAATTAACTTTAGTTTTTTTAGTTTTAAAAGAATAACACCTTATTACTTTAACATTTAAGTAGGTACTATAACTTCTTTTGATTTAGAAAATTAGGGTCCTATCCTGTCTCTGTCGAGATCTGTTTCCAAAAATATCATAATTTATACAGGGTGAATTTTTCAACTGGGCGTGGATGGCTACTTTCGAAACTATGAGGAATATCGAAAAACGTTGAAAGGAGTCTCGAGGCCGATTTTGATGAAATTTAAAACTGCATCATTGGATTTTAGAAAAATCAAAAATCCTGGTCAGGAATCGAACCCGCTGATTTTGAAAAAAAAATCACACCCTGTATTATCATACCATTCGATAGTGTTGCTAATAAGGATCAAATTCTGGGAAGTAACCATATACGGCAAACTTAAGGAAAACGTATAATTACAAAAAAAACTGATTAATCTTCAAGACAAAGACTGTATTTGAAACATAAGTTACCCTTTCTTCTTTAAAATAATGCTATTTTTAGTTCAACTCAATAATGTCGTATTGCCAAGTACAGTGGGATTGTTGAAACGTCAAACCCAGTGAGACATTGAAAACAATGAAATTTTATAATTTCGAATAAATTATGGCTCAGTAGATGTAAAGTAACATGGAAAAATAGCAATTTCATAAAAATCAGCCATTTCCTTAAGTTTGCCCTATATGATTACTTCCCAGAATTTGATCCTTATTAGTAGCACTATCGAACGGTGTACTAATACAGGGTGTGATTTTTTTTTCAAAATCAGCGGGTTCGATTCCTGGCCAAGATTTAAGATTTTTCTAAAATCCGATGATGCAGTTTTAGTTTTCGTCAAAATCGGCCTCGAGACTCCTTTCAACGTTTTTCGATATTCCTCATAGTTTCGAAAGTAGCCATCCACGCCCAGTTGAAAAATTCACCCTGTATATCTTGAACCAAGTGGCTTGGCACGCGACGATGGGAAGAGACCAGATGGAAAGTTGGGTAGGCCTTTGGTGTGGGATGCAACATGTGTCGACACCCTTACGCCATCCCATTTTCCTAGTACTGCATGCTGTGCTGGTGCGGCTGCTGCAAGTGCCGAAAACCTCAAACGGCGCAAATACAATGGCTTGACTAGTAGCTATGTGTTTGAGCCGTTTGGGGTTGAAACACCAGGGCCATGGGGTCCGAGTGCCAACCAAGTCTTCAAAGACATCGCCAAGCGCTTAGTCGACGCCTCTCGTGACCAGATGGCTAGCCAAGTCTTGGTCAAAGGATCAGCATTTTGCCATTCAACGTGGCAATGCTGCCAGTGTTCTGGGCATTTTTCGCATTTTACCCATTCCCAGGTGATATTTTTCCGAGGTAAAAGTTCACTCACTCACTCATCACGAAATCAAATAAACAACAAGTGCAAGGAGTTTATTTTTTTATGGCGATGGGAGGAGTTTAATTTCCTTTCAGGAATAATACAGGCGTAAGCGAAACTTGGCACTAAGGGCACTAAGGGCTTGTTTTTAGGGTTGGTAGTTTACAAGAGCTAGATGACCCAAGTGCTCAGAGATTATTTTAAGGATGTAGGTGCTCACACTGTGGACTCGTAATTTGTACGCACACATTGCTAAACTTGGTTCAATGAATATGTTTTTTGTAAGAAAGAATATCTTAAATAAATTTATTTTCTATTTCATTTGAATTTACAAAAATACGACTAATATAGGTTCATTTTGTTATTTTATAGCAACACTAAAATTAAACTTAAAACTAAAATACTTCGTATTGAGTAAAAAAACGATAAACACGACATAAAACTTATAATCAAGAAAATTAGTCTATTTATATTTAAAATTAGTTTGTCTATTTTATTGAACAAAAAATAAAGTAATTTCGTTTAATAAATATTTGTGAAAAAAGAAGTGCTTTCAGTCATTTTTTTTTTGTATTTGTAACGACAAGTGTGCAGCAATGCAACATTGGATGGCAATGCTAATTCTTGAGCTTAACAAGAGGCCAGCCTTATAGGCAACAAGTTGTTTACGTTTATAAAAATTATACATCATATATAAACTTCTTGATTTGTATGGAAATCATAATAATTTGTAAATAAAAAGCTTTATTTGAAATGGCTTTTATTACCTATTATTATTTCGTTTTCATTAATAAATTAATTTCCGAAAACATTACAAAAGGAACTTCGACGCTGAGGCTTTGTCGAGCTTTGAATTTATTTTGTAATTTAGCAATATTTTAGCAATTGCTAGATTAAAAGAGTCATTACTGTTTAATATAGAAAAAAGTTGATATCAAGCTGGCTGCGATCAGAGCAATGGTCGCGGTTGCTTTCTCTGAGGCATTGCACAAGTCATCGTAACAGATGTTACATTTTTTAATTTCGACACCGGATATACCAGCAACTGTTTGACATATCTCGTTGGATTCTTCTTCATTTACTGGTGGCCCGAAGTAGCAGCCGCGGAGGAAGTTCGTTTCACCATCATCTGAAAACCAATTGAATTTATGTTAGCAGTTGGTCCTGGCTATACCTATACAGGGTGTTTCTTTTAAATTGGCCAAAAGGGAGATATCTGCATCCATAAGAGATACGGGAAAACTGTCTTAGGAACCTTTAGCTCTTTTTTAATACTGATAATTTCGGCGTTTTTATTTTTTTGGTCAAGTGTGAGCTGTCCACAGAAATGAGTGAAATTGACCAATTTTTTTTTTAATGCTGTTCGACTCTATTTCGTGTAAGGATCATTTCATTGTATCGGAAGAAAAAAATCGGGACGGCGGAAGTTGGTCAAATTTAGCAAAATATTTTTTCATACAAATTGTATGAACGAAAAAAAATACCAATTTTTTTATTATGCTGTTTGACTTACTTTCATGTAAGCGAGTGTACTTAAATATTTCCCAAGAAAATCGCTTGAAAATCGAATAAATTTTTGCAGTAAACCTTATTTTTGCACACAAGCGTCGGACATTGTCGTAAAACGTTAAAGCAGCTAAAAAAATTGTTCGATAAAAATACAGAAGCAGCAATAGAGATTCTGCGGAGTTATTAATCACTGGTGTTTTCTAAATAGTTTTAAAGTTAGACAGTTTTTTTTTCAATTCCTTAACATCATCATCATCACCCGGAAGACGTCCACTGCTGAATATAGGCCTCCCCCTTAGACCGCCTAATGACAATTCGTCATTTGCATCCATCGGTTGCTCGCGACCATCGACGATATACTAGACTCCTAATAACAGGCGACCGATGTCTGTCAACACATTAGGCAAAAAAGTCTTATATCCGTCTTATTTCGACCAATCCTGTGAGCCGTAAACATACCTTAAGACAGAACAGACCTTGAGTTAGCCAATCACAACGCAGTACCCCGTCCCCCTCGCTTACGTAGTACCTCAGCGAATTGACAGAATAGTTTTTGTTCCTTAGATCGTGCATGCGGAGTCTAGTAATATATCGTCGTTGCCCGCGACTGAACTATCTGTCCAGGATAAGTATAATGGTCTACAACTTCGACAGTATCATTCCCAACAACAACCGGTACGGGTGCCACATGGACATCGACATGGTTTTCGTTCTGTCCATGTTCATTTTAAGGCCGAGCTGCTGGGAAACGATACTGAGGTCGCTGAATAGTGAGTACAAACCGCCTACTGGTTTAGTAGTGCTGAAAGATTTCGCCATTTACTTAATAAATTTTATACTAATCATAATTACCTTCATAAACTGTCTCAAAACATCCAATGTCAGAATTCTCCCGCTCGGCTTCTTTAATCTGCATCACTGAACGTTTTCCACGGAAAAAGGGCTGAAAAAAAAAAAAACTGTTAAATAAACAAAATCAAATAATTGCAAAGTCCGTATAGTCGAAAAAAAAGACTTGAAGTTGAAAACGAAGGACTAGCGGCTAATCATATAAAAGAATTGGATAACAAATTGTACATTCTGTTTCGCAACTCTTCTGGTTTAACCAAATAAATAAAAGACATGCAAGTTGCAACACAAGTAAAAAACAAATGGATTTTGATCTGCATAATTTTGAAGAGGTGAAACTCAGAAAAATGTTTAACCGTACTGGGTTTCTTTCATAAAATCGATCTCATTTAAATTGATTTCGTTTTATAACATGCTTCATTTGCACACTTTGTAGGGGAACAGTGTATAAGATCGACGCGATATATACTGGGGACATAGACACTCACTCTTGTGTCGCCTTCAGTACGTCATTTGCAAGCGGCCGTTAACAAATGGCGTTCTGTTGGCGCTTGCTCTACGTTATTTCTGTGTTAAGTTTGCCTTAAGTCTGTGATTTCCCATCATACCTCGCATCCCCGTATTATGCACTGTTCCCCTGTATTAAAAACTATGTATAAGGCTCTTTTAATTCTGTACCTCTCTCTGTGACAAGCTTACGCCGCTGCCACCGGACGGACTTTCGTTGCTGTTGGAACCAGGTGCTTCACCGGGCGGGTCATTGCCTGAGCCAGAGTCTGATCCGGGACCAGTTATCTCATTGGACGGGCCATTGCCTGAGCCAGAGTCTGGTTCGGGATCACTTGTGTCACCAGACGGGCCATTGCCTGAGCCAGAGTCTGGTTCGGGATCACTTGTGTCACCAGACGGGCCATTGTTTGATCCAGAGTCTGGTTCGGGATCACTTGTGTCACCAGACGGGCCATTGTTTGATCCAGAGTCTGGTTCGGGATCACTTGTGTCACCAGACGGGCCATTGTTTGATCCAGAGTCTGGTTCGGGATCACTTGTGTCACCAGACGGGCCATTGCTTGAGTCAGAGTCTGATTCGGGATCAGTTGTTCCACTGGACGGGCCATTGCTTGAGCCAGAGTCTTGGTCGGGATCAGTTGTTTCACTGGACGGGCCATTGCTTGAGCCAGAGTCTTGGTCGGGATCAGTTGTTTCACTGGACGGGCCATTGCTTGAGCCAGAGTCTGATTCGGGATCAGTTGTTCCACTGGACGTAGTGGATGTCGAGCTACTGCTTGAGCTGGACTCACTCACCTCACTGTCTGAGGTGGATGTAGACGGTTCAGTCGAGACACTGGCTGAGGTGGATGTAGACGTTGTAGTGGTTAATTCACATGTTTGTATGTGGCTTGAGTCTACTGTACGGCAGCCCTGGCAAACGTAACATTGCCGTGCGTCTGCTGAAAAAAAAAGTCAGCCCTTAAAATGTCGATTGTGAACATTGTCAGTCGTACCACAAAAAAATTAAACATCCGTTGAACACTTGTCAACGTCAAAACGACATTTCTCCTTGATATAAGGGGCGTTTTGCAGTTACACTTTTTTTAGACAAGCGTTGAAAGGGTGTTTATCATTATCTTCATTTAAATTCTGTATTTGGAATCTGTCTTATATACAGTCAAACAGGGTGATTAGGGACGCAGGGGTGAATCGGGACTTTAATCGCAACTTTGAAGTGGATTTTAACGAAAAATTATGATGATATGTTGCCAGCAAGGTTTCAAATTAATGTAGTATTAATCAATAAATAAAATTGAGTAGTTGTTGGTAACCTATCACATTTATTCAACATTTAAATCCCTGTTAAAGTTTTGTCCCTATTCACCCCGTTTTACGGTACCTAATATTTTTTTCCTACATTTATTTAATTTTATATTCAGTCCCGCTGGATCGCCATGATATCCAAAATCAAGATTTGCAGGAAAAACTGTTTCTATTTAGAACGGTTATTTCTTACATACGTTGTGAAGTTAGGTGGCGCTAAATTCGTGCATGGTGCCAATATCACACAATTTATAAATTATGGACTAGATTTAGATATTTGTTTGTGCAAGTTTCGACTTGCAATGCAAAAAACACAAGATAACTTGAATTTCACGTTATCGTGGCAGTCACCATAAATATAACTGGCAAAACGTGAGTGTATTATTAGGAACATCTCTGCTAAACACTTCGAGTATAACATGCGTAATGTTTGTAAATCTGGCGATTATAAAAAAGAATTCTGTCTGGTAAAATGTGACGTCAAGCGGTAATCGTAATCATACGCTTGGTAATACGCGCTGCCAGAGCCCTTATCACGAGTTTTCAGTATTTTTCTTTAAAGCGTCTTTCCAGTATTTACAGATTCTTGTATGGAAAATGAAACAGTGCCTCTGGTGTGCGAAGAAGGAACTAAAACAAAGTTCCAGTACCGTCAGCACGAGTTTTCAGTATTTCAGACGTAAAGTAAACTGGAACTTTGACAATTTCAAAATGTAAATTTTCAAGAAAAAAATTAGTTCCTTCTTCGCACACCAGAGGCGCTGTTCCATTTTTTCATACAAGAAACGCTGTTAATACTGAAAAGACTCTGTAAAGTAAAATAGTGAAAACTCGTGTTTGCTTTACGTCAAAACAACTGAAACTTCATGATCCGTATTTTTCCAACTACTAGAAGTAGTTATTTACAGCGTTTAATGTACGGAAAATGAAAAACGCCCTTAGTTTATGAAAGAGGAACAATTATTTCTATCTCATTAACGTCAAAGTTTCCGTTTACTAACGTCACAAATGCGTGAAAGTCGTGCTAGCCTCTGTTAGTTTCACCGTGACCCCGGTACATAAAGGGCTATTGCAGGACACCGTGGATTTTAATCAGTACAACTCTGACAGTCCCCCTTCCGCTCTGCCCGAGGCGGGAGGACTCATTTGATGATATTACCACGATAAAAAAAAGTCTCTGTTACTTCTGTTACTATGCATAATAACAAACTCTGACAATTACTACTAAGCGAGCTTGCTCATGATGCGACACGAAACAGAACTGTATCGATTGACGATAATATCGTTCAGATTATCGCACAGAAAATGTATAGACAATCGCTAGTATTTGCTAATGAATTCACACGGGTTGACGATATCGCTATCCACCAAAGCGGAGAGGAGAAGAGATGTGTTTGAATAACCAATCAGATTGTCAACTGAAGCTAAGCGGAGAGTGACATGATGAGATGTGGACATCTGGGGCCTTAGTCAAACAGCATACGACAGTAAACGACAATCGTTATCGTTCATCAGTCACCAATACATTTTCAACTTTATACCCCAGCGCGTAAAGCTGAAAATCTATTAAAAACTGCTAATCGATAACAAACGAAACAAACGAAAACGATCTGTAAACTTCAATAGATTTTCAACTTTATGGGCTGGGGTATAAAGTTGAAAATGTATTGGTGACTGATGAACGATAACGATTGTCGTTTACTGTCGTATGCTGTTTGACTAAGGCCCCTGATTGGTTATTCAAACACATCTCCTCTCCTCTCCGCTTTAGTGGATACCGGGCCTAAGGCTGCTGATTCCATGTACGAAATACTGGCGAGCGATTGCGCAACTAGCGGCATCTTTTGTTTCATTATAAACATCAAAAAGCAATTTTAATTACATACTTATTTCATTGACTATTTCAATTTTCTTAGTGCATTTATCATAAAAGTTAGTTAAATAAGATTGCACTATACAGTGTTAGAATTGAGGAAAATTTGTTATAGAATTGAGGTGGAATGCTAGACTTTAGACTTATTTTTTTGCGTGGTAAAATCATCAAATGAGTCCTCCCACTAGCACGGATTTTGGCACGAAGTAGTTGCTCTTGCGTTATCTAGGTATTTAATATCTGTGTCGGCAACACTGAACGCCCAAACGCGCAAGTTAAACTGTGGTGAAACTTGTGCGTGTGATGGTAGGTTCATTGCCTAATGTTCAAATCAAATAGTGCATGCTACCTCGGCTTCCTGTCCAATTTTACGAAATTTTCCCCACAGATTGCAGGAAAGGAAAGGAAAGGAAAGGTCCCCTTTTTTTTTCGTGGAAAAATCATCAAATGAGGCCTCCCACACCGGGCAGAGCGGGAGGGAACTGTCAGACTTGTACTGACTAAAATCCACGGAGTCCTTCAATAGCCCTTTATGTTTCGGGGTTACGGTGATGGTATAAGTCCTGCGACTCTGAAAGGGGGCCCCGTCATTATGCTTGCATTACACTTCGATTTTATTATAATAAAATATGGGTTGTAAGTTACTATCATCCAAAAAAAAATTGCCATGTCGTACATAATGGTAAGTACTCTCAGACACTATTTCAGGCTATGTGTAACGTTTTTTTAATCACTACATAAACTAACGAGCTTCTTGAATTTTAAAATTCTAATGCAGTTCAAATTCAAGAAGTTTCGCTTTGACGTTATCTTTCTTTGTTTTACTAATAAATAAAACAAGATAACCCTTACCTGCGATTACACTACAAACAATCACTAATGAAAAAATATAGATTAATTTCGCCATTTTTATATTTAAATATTTTGATGTAACGTCTACCACTACTGTGAGCTATTAGTGTTTTGTGATTACTTTTATATCAAATGAGAAACAGATAATGTTTCACGTACTCATGCGGCTGATAAAAATTTGGCAACACGTGAGGAAGGGACTCCCCAGATCAAAAATTAAAACCTTGCTTAATTACTCATCGCTAAAAAAAATTACAAGATTAGACAATGTTATCAGTGATATAGATTAAAAAAAAGTAAATGTAACATTTTTTTTTACTTTAAAGTACTCTTTGTTACCACATCCAACAATAAATACAGAATTGATGAAATGAATGGAAATATTATTGTCATACCCCGCAGGCTTGTGCAGTGATTCTGGGCTAAAATTATGGTTATCGCGTCAGTTAGGTAGGTGTAAACTTCCTTTCATAATACGTCCCAGTTCAGAACACCCCTCAGGTTAAATCCAACGACGATATATTACTAGACTCCGCATGTACGATTTATGGAACCAAAAATATTCTGTCAACTCGCTGAAGTACTACGTAAGCGAGGGGGACGGGGTACTGCGTTGTGATTGGCTAACTCAAGGTCTTTTCTGTCTCAAGGTATGTTTACGGCTCACATTAGTGGTCGAAATAAGACGGATATAAGACTTTTTTGCCTAATGTGTTGACAGACATCGGTCGCCTGTTATTAGGAGTCTAGTAATATACCGTGGTTAAATCCTTGGGGTCCACTCGGAAACGGTGCGTAATTGTATCAACCTGAGGCAAAGCGCCACCATGTGGTCGGACGCGGGTATCACGCCGTCCATGAAGATGCTGCCAAACGGTAGGTCGAGGAAGCCAGACAGGCTGCCGGAGCCGTAGTGGATGGCGAAGTCGGCAAAAAAAAAAAAATGGACACTAATCGGAAAGGGAGTGACCGCAGGTTAACCACGGGCTTACTGCCGTCGTCCCCGCTTTTACGTCTGTCCTTCGGCCGGTGTCGCAGCGCGCGCATATGCGCTTTTTAAACGACTTCAAAAAAGGAGAAGGTTATCAATTCGACTGTATGTTTTTTTTTATGTTTGTTACCTCATAACTTGCGACTGGGTGAACCGATTTCCATGGTTCTTTTTTTTATTTGAAAGCTGGTGCTTCCCGTGTAGTTCTACAGTCACCATTTCAATATCTGATGATGGAATCCTGGAGAAATCGAGGGCAACCCTCAAATTTTATAGGCCTACACATCGTTTTTCGCAAATATTATGAAGTCATTTAAGTATTTGCGTATGGTAATCATCATCTCTTGTTATGTACATGAGCTGATGATGGAATATACAACTCCTTAACAGTAAGGATTAGGTGTCGACTGATTTTGTTTGTGTTCGCATATATCCGGAACTGCACGTCCGTTTTAAGTAATAAATTTTTATTGTTCAACTTAAGGAATAGTGCAACTTTCATCAAAATCGGTTCAGTAATTTTTGAGATAGGGATTTTTTTAGCTAATTGTGTACTTGAGCGATGTTATTACCGGTGCTACGGATTACAAAATTCTAGTGCACATGTAAGAAAATGATGTACCTATTTGACAAGAATTTGGGTTGAATATTTAAACTAAAAAGAGTAAAATAAAAACTTATTCAAATAAAATTTCTCTCGGAAGTCGGTGGCCAAAACGACAATGAAACAAAAAGAAAGACAGACACCGAAAGAAAAGTTATTTTGTAGGTTATTTTACCCTTTTTTATGATTGCTTGTGAAGGCGGTTACATTTTTTTCAAAAAAGTTTTTATTTGATGTGTATGCTACATCTTACTCTGGTTTTCATATTGGCAGCACCTTTATGTCGTCGTAATAAGGATGATTTCGGTGTTCAAGCGATACCGCTGCTACTGCTAGTTGGTCGGCGACGCAAGTCAGTCGAATTGCATCGCTTCATGAGTCAGTCAGTTCAGCAGCCAGAGTGGGCTAAGCGATGAATGGCCCTTTTAGGTAAAATCAAAGCAAAATTGTCTATGCCTCTGACATGGGACTCATAATTTATACATGGGCATAAGTGGGTTCTTAGTAATTATTTTAACATACAGATTTTAGTTCCTGGCCAAGATAAAAGTATTTAAACAGATCAGAAAGTTCAGGATTGTAGTATAGTGTATATTATTATTATTATAAGATAGACGAGGTGAAAGGAGTATTTAAGAATCGCAGCGTCGCTGCTCCTCATCGCTCCTGCTCATCAAAAAAATGCATAGTGATATGTGTAAACTTATTATTTAGTTTTAAAACGGGATATTTACCATGTTTATTATTGGTTTTGAGTTTCCAATATTTCGACACTGTTAATAAACATGGTAAATATCCCGTTTTAAAACTAAATAATAGTTATAGTGACCATGTCAGTCTAAAAACTTATATGTGTAAACAAAACAAACATTATTCATACCCTTTGATTATATAACAAAGTTTATACCTACCCACATTGCTATCATTGCCTTAGTTAAACATTATCATTGAAATCCTGGTGAAGCTATATGATGATTCACAGTTATTTGTGATAGTAGGTATTGATCTACAATATCCTTGATAACCATTCGAAGGATAAAAGTATGAAGCATTGCAGTTTCACATGATCGCACATTATTCACAAACTCCACATTTTCACTGACACTAAACAAACACAAAGCTCAGAGTTGTTGTGTTATAATTTCGTCGATCTTTACATTTGAGAGTGTCTGTGGGATTCAGTTATTGAAATTGGGCGGAATTGTTTAAGAAGAAGCCGCAAGCATGCGCTATTTAATGACAAATGAGCGCGTGCAAAAGTAGAGTTGGGCGTCAGAGGTCAACTGTCATCGAGGTCTGTTTTTGGACCTGTGACAGGTTTGACTGTGGAGTCACCAATCTCTTGTCGATGTTTATAAATGGGAGGCCATAGGTAAACGGTGAGAAATCAAATTGTGAGATACACGACTACATACTGTCAGTGAGGCTCGCTTATTTTTTATTCTGGTTTACCTTTTCCTCCCTCAATCCATTCCATTCCATCAACACTAGTGATACAATAAATGATTTTTCCATCTTTCTAGAGCGTCTATAATATCAGAATTAGCATTTTTCTGTGATATGATAGTGTTTACTTGTGAGTCTTAAAATATAAAAATAATATAAATCTTAGGTAAGTATAGGTGAAATATTTTTACAATATACTTACTTACTAATTTATTCGGTATTTTATAAAAATGCTAATTCTGAGCTTATGCCATTATACGAGGACTTTTTTGGTAGGGGTCAATGTCCGCTATTGACATCTTAACTGGCACCAACTATAGTGAGGTTTCTCGATAGTGATGAAGATATTTGATGACTGTTTATCCGTAAATAATATAAAAGCATATTTTTTCTTTAATTTTATTAAAAATACATACATACACATTAAAAGGACGGCCTTTAACTATACATAAATACATAAATGCTTATTCAATGACTCGTTAACAACGTGTGAATAAATCACATAAAACTGTAAGCTATACATGTAACAACCATTGTAGCTGAAATATTAATAATGAATGTCATGCAATAAAAGATCTTATTTTTTCCCACAATAGTGTTTGCTATATTAAAAACTCACAGTGAACTTTATAAATAAATACACCATCTTTTAAAAACACGTGTCTTATTTAAAAGTTTATTTTATTTAAAACTTGTTAATCTATTTAACAATTCCCAGGTACAGATTATTTTTAATGCTATTAACACTAACAATATATTGGTTATATAATTACTTTTGGTACTTAACGGTGTCAGTATTTTAATTTATAAGACACAACGTGTTTAAGCCACGTCATATTATACCCTATCTTACATACAACACTAAATAAACAAACAAAGCAAATAAACAATCAATTGGACGGTCTGATGTTAATTTTAAAGGCATTTTCGGCTTGACCAATGAATAGACACTGCAGGTATGAAACAACTGTGAACGAGATTTTTTGGCACCCCATTTTTAAACAAGCGGTACAATCAAGGTGCCTAAGCTAGACCAAATTGTTCACTTGCTTTGAAGTCTGTCAGATATTATTGCTTGCAGAACAGGTATGAAGCGATGAGTGCCAAAGTGGCGAGTGGGAGGGAGAAGGAGAGCGATGTGGCAGCGTTGCAGCTGTCTTTGTCGCACACGCTGCAGTGCTTGATCCTCCTGTTGGCGTCAATGTTGGGCAGCTTGGAGGAGTTCTCCAGGGAGCGGCATGTGTGGTTGATGTCGGCGGGGTTGGCGTCCAAGCACGTGCGCACCACGGCTCCGGTCTCTGTAAAATAAAACAACAAAGTTACTTGATGGTTACGAGATGACAAAGAATTTAGTGTACCTAGTCTCTATGTAATTTCAATTCATCTACAATTTGTAATTTATACGTTTAGGTACTGAAAACTGTATTATAATTTTGATTTGCTTGCCCGAACCCTTGAGATGGGCTGGTACTGCAAGTCGGATTTGAATAACCTTTTTGCGTTCGATAGTCGAAATCCTTGGGAAAGCTTAGCTTAGCCAGTGTCAAGGCCTTTATAGGCTGAGCAGTGGTTGATAGTATAGAAATACTTACGCATCACGATTTTGTGACAATATCTGGGAGCTCCGACCACGCTGCCGAAAACTTCACCAGGGAGCACGTTACGCAGGTACAGGGTGTTGTAGTTGATCGAGTCTTGCGTCATGCAGTCCTAGAACAGTTACAATGGAAGCGGTTAATGCAATGGCAAAGAAACTCGAGAAATGCTCCTCTCTCCATTACTCGTTGAGTGGCTCTTTAGTCTTTGGTAGAGTAGAGCAGAGTAGTACTATTTTTTTTATCATGGTAAAATCATCAAATGAGACCTCCCAGCCAACGCAGAGCGGGAGGGACTGTCAGACTTGTACTGACTAAAATCCACGGTGTCCTTCATTAGCCCTTCACGTTCAGTGCAGGGCCAGTGAAATTAAAAAAAGAAAGACTGCATCTAAGATTGCGAACCACTGGAGCAGTGGTTATTTTACTTACCACTAAGTGCTTTGAGCTCTTGAAGGGATCGCCACAGCCGGGGTCCTGTTCGGAGTTACATTGGTAACAATGTAAGCAGGATCCTGGAAAGAAAAGAAAATACTCTTAAAATCGTTCATTTTTTTAATCCCATTATTACCCTATTTGGGGATTTCAACATTAACCATTAACCGTCTTACTACTAACAAGTTAAACATCTGTTTAACACTTGCCAATTAAAGTGTCAACCACCAAACGGCATTACGATGACATTGTTATAAGGGTAATTTTGCAGTTCTTTACACTTTTTTATGAAAGTGTTCAACAGATGTTTAACTCTTTTAAGTAAGACGGTTATACTCACTGAAACGCACAACCAGACCCAAAAAAATCAAACCTTTTGATTGATTTCTGATGTCATAATACAAGAATTTAGTTTGTGGCAGTGAAAATTATAACTGTATTTACAAGGTTCCATACGAAAAATTACTAGGTACAGTAAGATTAATGGAAAACAATATTTTTAATTTCCACCGTCATTGGTTTATAATACTTTTCCTACAACATTTCATTTTTAGTTCTTTTCAGAGAAAAAAATGTCGATTCGAGAAATAAGTTGATAGTTATGGAGAGTTTGGACAGACCGTTTATCTAACCTCATCCGAATTAGGTTCTTATTTTTCAAAAATGTTTCTTATTTTACTTTGCAGACTGTTGATTAGTAAAGGTAATACGAATTATTGTGAAACAATGCAAGGTATGATTCGTTTATCAGAAATAGGGTAAAATACCCAACTGCTGACCTCCCACCAACTATTGACCGCTTAACAGTTTTTATCAAAAATAATAATAAATCTTCTTGCAGTGCTGCATAAAGAATACAGAAAATGAAAAATAATTTATCTTGTTATATATCGGCGTCACAGAAAATTTAAATGAAGCGATATTGCGTCCGTAAACCTATGATAATAAAATACCCTGCTAAAATCATCAAGAAAATTAACAATTTGCTAAGCTGAAGGTTGTTTTCAATGTCATTTTATTTCAGTTTTACACGATAGATTCCTTAGAGTTTGGTATTTTTTCGTTATGTAAGACAGACATAATGCTTTTCCACATGATTTTCTAGTTTTAATGAGCCGTAACTTGTAAAAATGATGGGGTCAATATGTGGTACACTCAAATGTATGAATAACTATTTTTTTGACATGACATGTCAATAGCTGGTAAGTAACCATATGTATGAATATACCAGTTACTGACACCACGGTTTATACATATAGTTAATTTTAATGGTGAGGTAGCTTAACTTTAATGCATCTGTATTATGCCCATGGGTGTTGGGGGTGCCAAAGGTGTGTATCTGCATAATCACAAACATAAAAAAATACCTTACGTAGTAACCTAAGAACTTAGCTTAATTTGAGCGAGGTACTTAAATTTTCGGTCTACTGTCACATTCGGGATCGTCCCGAATATTTTAAACTTACTACAATTATAGGAAAAGTGAACGGCTGAATGGATTTTGAAACAATTTGGCAAGCGGATAATATAAAAACCTGGTTAGGTGGGTGTACCTGGACGCAGGATACTTTTTATGTCGGTATATGATCCCGTGGGACAATTGCCGAACATAACACGGGCAATGCCTCAGTCATAAGTTGGTTTAGTGCATAAAATTATGACAAAAGTTACTCTAACCTGCATGTTTGAACAAACTAACTTAAATCATATCCGAGGCAAAGTGTTAAGTAGTTTTTGATTTGTGTCTATGTTCTCTTCATTTGTGAGGATCTTCTACATAAGTTGAAAAAGTTAAAAGAGTCTTATTTAATTGGGAAAATATTAATTCAAACTTTTTGAAACTCACTTTGAAGAACTCCGAAAGCCGTATTCTTTCAATTTGTTTTGCCGGCGAGCATTTTTAATCTGCTGCATAATACAGAAAAAGAAATAACTACTAATAAAGAGGAAAAATCGGACAAAAAGTGATAAAACTTCAAAAATAAGTGCAAGAATATTATAGGCCGCGTTTGAAGACTATAGACCAAAATTGTGTGAAAGAAGAAAATGAGAAGGGCAAAAAGACTACCTTTGTTTATTTTTTATCAAATAAAACCTCGTATCACAGTCCTAATAAATAATATTTGAGTTTATTCTTATAATACAGGAGGTCAAAAAATTGGTCATTTGCATGATGAAAATTTGGTACAGGCATGTTGATACGTAAAACGGGGTGAATAGGGACGCAGGGGTGAATCGGGACAAAACTTTAACAGGGATTTAAATGTTGAATTAATGTGATAGGTTACCAACAACTACTCAATTTTATTTATTGATTAATACTACATTAATTTGAAACCTTGCTGGCAACATACCATCATAATTTTTCGTTAAAATCCACTTCAAAGTTTTGTCCCGATTCACCCCTGCGTCCCTATTCACCCCGTTTGACCGTTAACTGGTCAAATGGCCTGTTTTTGCTAAACTCGAGAAAAAATAAACTTTTTACTTTTGTATGACTGTTTATATTGTTTTAGTTACATTTTTCAATGTTTATTTTATCTTCCAAAAACATTCATTTCCACTTGCAACTCGTGCATTAGTTTATTTTGCGAAAGAAGCAAGAAAAACCGCTTAAAGGGTCAATAATTGGGTGTTTTACCCTAGTAATTATTTATTAATGCCTATCGTAAAATAATTACGCAATGGTCATAAACGAAGATATCATGTCTTCGTTCTGTGGGGCGACTCATACACATTATGATACAAGTGCGGTAAGTTGATCATTACAGCCGAGGCGATATTGCTCGCACGAGCCCGTAGGGCGAGTGCTATTAGAAAGCAGAGGCTGTAATTATCAAACCGCACGTATGTCATACGACGTTTTATAACACATTTGTGAGGAAATAAATAAAACTCGGACTTTATTAAACGAATAAATTCATTAATACTTGACATCTGTACATCTGTACTTATTAATAATTTCGTGCAGGTCTACGGTAGACTCGATCGAAAGCTAACCTGAATAATAAAACATTACAAAATAGAGATTTCGAGTCGACGTATATCCGCAAAATTCGGGTTGAGGCGTATTTTGTAAAATTTTAATGGTTTTCTTACAAGACAGATTCTGATCGCAGCCGCCATTTTTGACATCGGTTACCAAGTTGAGAAGTTCGCGCATTAACGTCTTTTGTTTATGGCAAAGGCACAAAAACAGCCAGTATTACTAATAAAGTAAATTAATATTTTTGTTACGGATAAATGATTGTAATTAAATGTCAAAATTAATTAAATTAAAGAATTAACTGTTTTTTGAAATATATTTTATATCTCAAAGTTAATTATATACATAAAATGTTGACCACTTTTCTGACATAAAAACTCTTTGCTAAGATTTAAAAAAGTACCGTTCGTTTTAGACGGAACATCTTGATGCGTTTTACATTACCGCACTAGTGCGTAATGAGGCACATTACAGTACTGATAGTGGTGCAGTAATAGTTATTTATGATACTAGTGCGGAAAGTTGGTTTTTACAAACGAGTAGACAACGTACGCCCGAGGCGCCGAAGGCGCCCGAGGGCGTACCGTAGTCACGAGTTTGTAAATACCAATTTCTGCACGTGTGTCATACAATGTTTTTCAACACATTTATCCATATTAATATCAGATTCCTCCCTTGAACTCAGATTATAACACATTTGCTCGTAAAAGGTCTTTCGGAGACACCGCTGGTCGCGGGACTCATTTCATTACCGTGACCCCGGTACATAAAGGGCTATTGAAGGACACCGTGGATTTTAGTCAGTACAAGTCTGACAGTCCCTCCCGCCCTGGTCGGGGTGGGGGGACTCATTTGATGATGTTACCACGATAAAAAAAGAGGAGACACCGCTAATCAAATTGTTGACAATGAAAGCAGGGATTGAGAACCACCATTTTTAACAGGTATCGAAGAATTTAGGTTACCACTTAGAGTAAAATTAACCGCTATATAGGAAAAAAAATAGGTTACCTTTCTTAGGTTACATACCGTTTTAAAACTGGTAGGTAACCTTAAAGGATCTTGATTACAAAAATAACTATATCAAAGTGCAGACGTTAGCGAACCAATCTACCTACCTCTCATTTTTTCTAATCGAACAGGTTGCTTTAAGTGCTGGCGTCTTTACGTTACTTCTATAAAACCGGTAACCGAAAACTACCTACAGGTATTGGTCATACTGGTTTCGGTACCAGATTGAAAGACGGTCGATCGTCCAGTTTTTCCCACGGACCGCTTTCAAAGCATCATTTCTCTTAGCGAGTGCGGACGACGCGACGCGTAGCTTATAAGTATGTCTATTTACTTTACCATTTAACCTTTTTTTAAGTTTAACTAATATTTAAACAACTCTTAAGTATGTCAATTGGATGAGTAACAGACGTCCTCCAATCTACTAACAATAAGCCAATAATATAAAACAGTCTGCTAAACAATCAAGACATTGTTCCCTTGAGAGTTATGTAAGGATTACAACATAAGCTGATGTCTTTTAGAGACACATCTAATGTCTAAATACCAATGTCCAGATCTCCAAATAAAACAAACATTACAATAACAAATCCTTCTACCAACTGTAATGATTACGCAAAACTCCTACTGGAAAAACAACACAAGAGCAAGATTCGACATTCCCAGCATCTATGGAGCTCATAAAATTGATCTAGTATGGCACAAAACAGGGGAGAAAAGGGAAAAGTTTTTATTGCTTTGATATGAAAACTTATCTTTTCTATTAAGCAAGACAAACAGATCAATAAGAAAAAGATAGTTATGTCGTATTCTGTAGCCCGAAAGTCTGAACAGAACCAGTTTTACTAAAGACACGGTTGTTGGGGTCAGATAAGCAGTCGCTCTATGGAAAATACTAGTAATAAGACGCATTTGGCTAGACTGGAGGACATAGTTGAGAAAAGGCAGACAAAATTGTTGATGATAAAAACGATAATTTCATTCTACACCTACAGATGTGCTTTTTACATCTTGGTATGGTCGATACCCAAAATAAGGTATTGAGATCAGCGCTTGGAATATCTAGATGCGACTTAATGCGTTCGTTTCGAGGCGAAGCAGCTGTCGATTCAGGCCGTAAAGTAATTTCTATAAACCAATATGCTTTTGGCAATATGGCGAAATAAAAAAAATACAAAACAAACTCTTGAAGCGCATGATACAGTCCTATGTACGAGTATTTTATTCAGGTTCGATCCTGAGGACGGGCAAAGTGGTATGATTTTAAATTAAGAACTTCTCATTAGCAGTCACTTAGCCTGCAATAGTGCCCAGTTGATGGCAATTGGTTGCCCCCCTATTATGCATAACATTACGGGTGAAAGGTTAAACTACTATCAGATAGCAGGCCTAATGCTAAACACAAAACAGCAATTTTCTATATCACGTTTCAACACAAGTTTTAGTTCAAGTACTTTCCGTGACGTAATATTTTATCGGCGCATAATCAGTTCGTGTTATCGATTTCAATATCAGCCTCCTAATAAATTACTGCCTCGCGAGTGCAAATTATAATTATCAGATACTACACAGCGAAAATTTCTTCGCTATCGTGTTGGGAGTGGCACGGCCGATTATTTTGAACCAGTACCTACCTATAAATAGTCGTTCTATTTAACAAAGCTTCTGCAACAGTTATTTTCGTTGCGTTTTTGTCAAACGTATGCTGTAGCTGAATAAATTTGAGTACAGTTAATAGAAAAAAAATAAGCGTAAAAAAAGTGAGATAAAGTGACATACATATTGGTTGAGCCACAAACTAAGCGTCTTGTGGCTCAGATTGTCGCACTTATTCCAATTTATAATTTCGTTTATAATAAAATATAGTGATTCTTAATAATTGGGCTGTCCTTTTTATCGTAGTACGTAGGAAAAGTTTGAGCGCTTTCACAATAGACGGTAATAGTGACAACGACGACACGACACTGACATCGCTCGCTTTCGCTCATTTTCGCTAGGAATGAATAAAACCACCGATGTTGTGTCGTTACCGTTATCGTCTAATGAGAAAACGCTGATTATTACGAAAGAATTTTACAGAAGAACATTGATCGAAAATGTCAGTTTACCCTCACTGCAACATTAGAATAAGGTGACGCTAGTATCGTATTCAGGCACGTCTATACAATGGTCAGTGCTCTTATCTCAATAGATAATATCTATGACAACAGTAAGAATAAATGTTTAGTAGTTTAGTTAAAACAAACGAGCGTATTATTGGAACAATTAGTCATTGTTCTAAGGTCCAGAAGAATTTCAAAACATTTATTACACAAAGGTCCTGTTTGAAGACCTATGTATCATTATTGAGACTGTTACCACGGAATTTAATTAATAACACCTTGTAAATGTTTGCTCTTGACTCTAGTCTAGGTCAGAAGGGAAAAAGAGAAAGTCTACGATGGAGTTTACCCGAATTTTGAAGATTCGGGGTTGTATCCGTTTGGGAACACAGACGCTGGTAGAGCCAAACTCTTCAAAGTTTTCAGGGTTTTTGGAAGTGCTCACTTACTGTGAATTGCTGGAATGTCAAATAGGTCCCTATGGAAAATGATTCTTAAAATAGTAGTATATTTAAGGTGCAAATTCCGCAAACCAATTTACAAAAACAGGAGGTACTTTACTAAGGCTTATCTGCAGGTTTTACAACCTAACTGAAGGAGGTGTCCTGGTCACCTTAGCAAAATCATGATAAGATAATGAAATATGATTCACAGTACGATTTGTAAAATAATCACAGACATTAGTTCCGGCAGCATGTACGTTTTATATGATTTTGTTTACCTATTATAATCATGTATCCTTCTTCAAATATCGATATGCAGATTAAGAATTTCCAATTTATATCAATTTCAACACAACAACAATTTAGGTACATCAATTTAACATGTTTATATCGTGAGTCATAATAGTATTACATTAGGTGTTATATGAGCTGACGCATGTCGACTTCGCTGTACGTCAAACTATTTTTAATGAGGTGTCGGGTATTGAAAATAAGTAATTTAAATTCTATTTACTGACAAAATATACAAAATAAATGGGTCGAGCCGTTTCAGGGAACGAATTCTGTGACACGAGATTTATTTACATTATTAAAATATATAAACCTGACAAGTTTTTTTAAAAAGATTAGTTTAATTGCAATTTATATGACAGATTGACAAGTTGTTTTATCATCAACCTTACGTGTAAAAATATTAGGTGCTTCTGACACATTTTGTTCACTTAATTACTTGTTGACGTTCTTCACAGTTTGTATACAACTGAGTTTATGATGTAAACATTAATTTATGTAAACAATAGCATGTTAAACACAGGATGCTTACAGAGGCCTTAGCACAAAATGTCCGTACAGCATACTTGAAGTATTTATAGCGTTAATGGTAAGGAAAATGTAAAGAAGCTCCTCTAGTCTACAAACGAGGAACAAACTTTTTCATCAAATTCACGTCAATATTCCAGCTTAGTTTACGTCAAATAACGTGAATTCATGCTAGAGACTTATGGGCCTACCACACGCCCCACAATTCTGCCTGCGCAAGTTTCTCGCATGAAAAAACAATACACGGTCGCGTCGGCAACACTGAGGCTAAGCGTATGCTGAGACGCAGGCAATGCAGCACAGCACAGTACAGCACAGTGCAGGGCAGGGCAGTTGAGGCATACATATGAGGCCCTCCGCATGCTGCGACGCAACTGACATTCGCATCATAAACAAAGTTACCTAGCAACGAATGTATCCAGCATACACAATACACGCGTCGCGCAGGATTCTGTGCCGGCACTGCAACGAGACGCAGAGCAGGACAGACACATGTCTGCGTGGCATGTGCCTGCGCCGCAGCGTACGTAGTTCAATGACGTTTCATGCTTTACAAAATCTACTCTGCTCTGCGCTGTGTGGAGCTGCGTAACCTGCGTCTCAGCATACGCCTAGCCTGAACGGGGAACCACACGCGCAGGCCGGGCTGGCGCAGGCAAAACTGTGGTGAAGCTTGTGCGTGTGGTAGGCCCATTCGTTTTCGGGTACAAAAAAGTAACCTACATGTGAATAACGTGCGTCAGTTCTAAACTGTCCAGTTCAGTGGTTGCAATAATCTCGTCTCTATTGCCTGAGGTTAAGAGGGCATCCGTTAGTCACCACTCACATTCAAGAAATTAGTTTAACAGCAAATTGGATTCATTTACGACGGTTAGTGCGTTCACACCCACCTAATAAAATGTCTGTCTTGAGCACAGTGGACTGCTAGCTATGTAACTGCAGGAGCATTGTTAAATACGATCGCCTATTACATTATGGCTAGCAGTTTCCTAAATTTCTTCCTTATTCCTGGGCCCCAAGTCTGCTATTTTTCACAATGTCGTCATTCCAACACGATCCCATTGTCATTTTGATAAAAGTTTGTAATCTGCTAAATTCATATTGGTCGTCACTGGTCGGTCAGTGGTCTCGTAATGGAATCGTGGCAGAATGACATTGTCGTATTGCCATTATTATAAAACCCGGTAGTAGAAATGATTTTTTTACTAAATTTGAACATTTACTCATGCCTGATTTCATTTATATACATCATCAGCCTATTATGTTCCCACTGCTGGGACACAGGCCTCCTCCCTGGGAGAGGGAGCAAGCTCGGTCATTCATTTGTCATTGTGTACGAGATTACCATTCTAAGCCATTTCTTTCAATGGAATGTCAGTGGTTGACCATTGGAAAGTCATAATGACGCCATTATACTAGTAGATTACCAAACTTGTCAAAATCAACAATTATGAAATCAATGATAGACCATTCTGACACTATTGTAATAGCAGACTTGAGGCCCTGATTAAAAGGCACTACTTTGACCCTAATTTAAACAGGAATCTGGAGCAATACATTGGTCCTATGTTTATTTTTGCGTGGTAAAATCATCAAATAAGTCCTTCCACCCAGGGCAGAGTATAAGGGACTGTCAGACTCGTACTGACTAAAATCCACGGTGTCCTTCAATACGTTCGGGGTCACGGTAATTCGTGAGTCCCGTGTCCCCGGTAGGCTTTAGCCCTCTAAAGGGCCTGTCATTATGCTGATACTGTTTGAGACGCGCGTGGAACACAAAGCCTCGTCGACCCGCTCATGGTCCATGGTCGGACAGCGAGTCGCCCATTACTCGCCACCCGCATGCCCGCAGGTGTTATAGAATAACATTTGTCTCGGTACCACGTTCCCATAATGTTCGAGGTACACTTGGCAGCCGAAGCAACTAACAACAGCTTGTTGTTATTAACTCGGAGCTATTTCTTCTAGAAGAACATGTTAGAACAAGTTGGATAGAACCAACGACCATTCAACATGAATTTAAAACCTGGAACTTCTGGAAGTCATAGAGGCATTTGCATAGCAGCAGACACAATTACAATGATAAGATAACTTCTGTCATTGTCCTATGACGTTTTTTATGAATATTATTTATTTTTTAATCACAAAAGAGCTTATGATAAAGTTATCTGGGTCATACGATGCCAAAATCCGTTTTCCTTTTCCGTCATGTGTCGGATCTTCGGTCGCGGGATTATCGAATTACTGTGACCCTGGAACGTAAAGGGCTATTGAGGGACACCGTGGATTTTAGTCAGAAGATTCTGGCAGTCCCTTCCGCTCTGCCCTGAATGGGAGGACTCATTTGATGATTTTTAAATGCTAAAAAAATGTGCCGCTCTGCAAGGTTAAGCTGTCCTTGATAAGGTTAATATGATCGGTTGATGACTGTCATACAATTGCAAGTTTCCTCCGCACCTCAGAAAACACAAAGCGACAAAATTTATGGGGAAGACTTTTTGGTTGCCATATTGTAACGTCAGACACGCGTTTGTAAAGATGCGAGTACTCAACGGGGTCGAATCATATGGCACAGAGTGTGGTAGAAAAGTTCGTTCCTGGTCGACTGAATAAATAGTGAGCGCACATTCTAGAAAAATTCGCGCACACTTGAATACTTTTGTATCAATTCCAGTTCAGTAATTTGTTGTATGGATTATTTTCTAAAATAAATGATCTACATTTCTAATCTTACCTACTTCGCTAAATTAATGTGAAAGTTTGTGAGGATCGATGTTTGTTACCCTGTTGAAGTATGCGAAAACTTCTGAACGGATTTGGATGAAATTTTCCACACAGATGGTTTAATATTTGTTGTAGACTCACAAAATCTAAAAATTAATATATTTTTGCTTTACAGGTACCTAAATAAATTTACTTATTAAATTGGATACTTTTCATCCCACAAGTGGGATCTCGTAAAACTATTACAGAAACTCCAAGCGGACGGAGCCGAGAGCAACAGCAAGTATAATAATATTTACGGATCGTAGATGTGGCAACACTTAGTACCTACATACTAGAACCATTCGTTTCCAAACCGGTGATGTCATGCGACGCCATTTATATAATAGGGCCATGAACACACGGTTCACCTTGAGGAAACGGGTTTTTTTGTTCTCGAAGGCAAAAAGATACTTTTTTTACGCATTTGTTTGCAAACAATTGTTTTAGTTGATGAAAACTGGTAGATATAAGTATACAATGTGTATACATAATGTTACTAGCGGCCCGCCCCGTGCTTCGATATTTGTTACAAAAAAATTCATAAATGAAGACCCGCTCGACCGATTTTGTGCAAACTTCACACAAATAATCTACTAAATAGCGAACAAAGCCTAAAAATTTGGTTTGGATAGGTGAGCCCGTTCTTGAGTTATAAAGTTACAACGAAAATTGGCATATTTAAATAGATGTAGAGCTTTATTAGAATCTTTTGACTTTACATTTTCTGTATTTTAAACGGCTCTTTCTTAAAAAATATATGTAATTAATAATGTAGGTATTTAGAAATTTCTTTAAAGTCCACCTCTAAAATTCAAGTTGCATTTCTTATGAAAACATTTTTTTACACACAAATTAAAAAAACTAGTTAGAAGTTCGGTCGGTACTTTTACATAATTTGTCACAAATAAGTGGTCGATTTTTTACTACTGAACGTTTTTCTGCTCCACGAACTACAAAAATATATTAATGGATATTAATATTTAATGGATATTCCGAAAATATTCTTACACAAAAAACATCTTGACAAAATAATATAACGAATACGATAAAAAACGAATTACATGATTTGGTTTAGTCATTCAAAAGGTATGATGCGCATACAGATAGACTTTGTTTTATAATTATGTAAAGATACTAAATCGGTGATAGTTTTGCTTATATGCTTTATTAAGTAAATATATAATGAGCAATGTAGCAAAAACATCAATTTATCTACACATAAGGGGAGGCTTTGTTTTGATGCTGTTAACATTACTTACAATAGTGAACGCATTTTGCTCTAACGAGTGTCCTTATGTACCGATACTTAGTTTAGACAAAGTTAATTTAGAGACACTTTAGTCACAACAATGACAGATGCCACTTTATAAAGGCGGAAACACACTTTCGTGTCGTGGCGTGTCGTGATGCGCCAGAAGCATTCAGTGTCATACATTCAACGTCGCGCGTCACGACATGCAAAAATGTCCCAAGCTAAATATATGAAAACGATATGCTTCTGGCGCGTCACGACACGCCACGACACGTAAGTGTGTTTCCGCCTTAAATGAGACGAAACAAAAAAACAAACCTCATTCATTATTAGTAAACTAGGGTATATCTACAGTACTCCAAAATTCTGGTAATAACTCAGCATTTTGGAGACTGTCCAAATTTTTAAAGTGCATTAATATGTTTATGACTAGACACGGTGGTAATAATGACACTTTATGGCACCCCAGCTAATCGAAATAAATTTTAAAGTCAATGGACTATGGCCTTTTTTAATATGATTAATGTTCTACACTTTGGAACACTAATTGGTCAGAACAGAGACAGTAAGTGGCATACATATTCTGGTTACAAAGTTAGGCCATGAATCGATGGATGGAAAATAGAAGATCGCAGGTAACACCTGGTTTAGACTCGCGCGGGGCGCTTTTTATTCAGAGAGTGTTTTTCCAGCAACTGGGTAAAACGTTACCCCTGGTAAGGTTGGTTGTAACACCGACAGTAAGTAATATCAAAGATCTACAAATGCCAGCTGGTACCAATGGCTTGACGTGATTTCTGAGGCACGAAGGGAACTCGCCATGCTAGATTATCACCTATCCACTTTACAACCTTAGCAAGAAGATTGTGGTTTAATGATGTAGCCACGAGCTCCTCCAACGATGAGAATTTCAAATGTGAGTGATAATTGCTTCGAATTAAATTAATTGTTCAACAAATTTTAATTCTGGCTAAGCGAATTAAACCCGAACACAATCATCTTCACCTCTGAACCTTGTACTGTTGACAACTGTCATAAAAAGTTTAATTCAGTTATTTTAGTTTAAATAAAAGATGGAAAAATATCTACTGCCAGAAAGGTTTGACGCTGATCCATCTGATGGTACACACGGCTACACATCAAGCTATACAAAACCAGTTTGTCTTGGTCTCGCTTTGTACGATTTTACACACAATAAACGGTCAGCTAATACTGGTTTTGTATAACTTGATGTGTAGCCGTGTGTACCTCATGCAAAATAAAGCCTTGAAGTCCAATTTGGGAGAGTACGTCTGTCTGCCACAGACCATTTGTTTCGTTGAAGTAAATGGTTGATTGCAATGATAATATCATTGGTTGATGGAATAGCAGTAAGCGGTTTAGATATCCAACCACGATTGCACGCAACTCCAACGTGTAACGGAAAATTTCTTGATGAATTAATGATTCTTATACCTAAGCAATTTATAGAACTTGTAGCTTTAGGGTTACTTCACACCGAGACGCGACGATGCACGAACGTTTCAATACAACGTCTTAAAATCTACCTTTATTATTACACGAAAAGAGACACATGTGTACTGACCTTTACAGATTGTAATAGCAATATCAGATTGTTTTGATTTATTACTAAGGAAAATAGATGTCAAACAGGTTAATGCTTATATAATTATGACCCATCTTAAAGCTGCAGAATAATATAATTAAAATGAGTCGAGTAATGCTGGCCACAGACTATACTATACTACCGCGACGTGAGATAGTATAGGTGGAGGTTCGCACCGGAGACCGCGACAGGACACAGCGACCGGAGACCGCAACAGGAGATCGCTACCGTATCTGCCTCCTGTCTGTGTCTCGCTCGCGAACTGCCGCTCATACATTGCCTAATGTTACGGTATCCTGTCGCGGTCTACGGTCACTGTCTCCTGTCGCGGTCTCCGGGGCAAACCACCACCTTTAGAAGTAAGAAGTTAGATTAGTCTCACAAACATCTTGTTTGCGTATCTAGGCATCAACAATTATGTATCCTCCAGTTGGTAGCCAACTGTTTATAGTTTCCCAACGGTACAGATGTGCCTATATTAGCCAGATGTAGCGGGACATTATTTTTGACAAACACATTAATTAATTGTTATTAAGTTGGTACTTTGAATTTGGGAACAGGAAATAGACAGACAGTGGGTTTGGTCGTCTGGGAACCGACCCTAACATAGTTGAGAAAAGGCTAGGCATAAGATAAGTGCGGTATGTTCGGTCAGAACGTTGAAAAATTTCTTTGTTTGTATGGTTGAACGCACTTATCTTTCCGATTTGCAAAATCATTTTGTATAGAGAGCTTGTTTATCGACCAATAGGAGTCGATACTTTCGAACCTTATTTTTTCTGAATAAAAGTGCACACATTTTTTTGAACTAGACTGTACTTGTGAACTGTATTGGTTCAGAGTACATGATTGTGTTATTTAGATATTTATCTATTTATGACGATGACTATATGAGTCATAACACGTTTCAAGGTTTTGACATTTGCTAGGAATCTATATTCAAGTATTTATTAACAGTAAACGGCTCTATGGAATACGTTTATACAATCTAAACACACTTCAACTATTTTGAAGGCGATAAGTTTAGTAAGAAGGTACTAGTGACTCTATGAATGTATCACAGACACTTGAGATATTTTAGTCATTAGAAAGGCATCAGTCATCAAATGAGTCCTCTCTCGGTGGAGCGGAAGGGACTGTCAGATTCTTGAAAAATAAAACATATCTACACAACGTAATACACATCATATTTCTGAAATTCAATTCGACAAATGACATTGACTTCTTTAATTGCTATTATATTCTAAAAGTCTACTGAAAAATTCCTAACGGAAAAACCCAATAACAATTTTCCTAATTTCTTTTTATCTATTTATTCTATTCTATGTCATTCTCTCATAACCCCAGACCTATCAAGCAACATGACTATAACAGTAGGTACAATAATGTCCCAAAGATATAATTGGACCCTACAATCGAAAAAATAGGACTATACAGAATCAACTAAAACCAACTGGCTGGAATTTGTCAAAGAAATAAATAAAAAAAAGACTACACACCAACACGGACACACGAATAGAAACCATTTGAATTTTTAAATTCAGAACATGCTTTATAACGGACGATCTACAGTTGAGATGCTACGTCGTGCACGCTTTTCTAATTCAATCAATCATGCTTTTAAATAAACACAAATCCATGTTAATATTGTGACATTTTTAGGTGGTCTCTACAAGAACTCTAGTTCAGACCACCAAAGTTTAAAGTATTACACTTTATTATTATTAACTTATGTTCCATTTTATGATCCTGAAAATGATACAATTCTTAAATAATATCAAACGTCAACTGCCATAAAAAAAAATAAAGATTTTTTTATTTCACAGAAATAGAACGCAATAGTAGGATATTTCATAAATAATCGCAATATTGCGCTATAAAGTGTAATAGAAAAGTGTGGCCAAGTGTGACTCGACTGCCACACGAAGAGCTATACGAAAGAAATAATTTAAGAGAAGGCTTCTTAATTTAAAACCTTAGTTGTAGTACAATAGGGTACTGTCTAACTATAACGATTCAAAAGTCCTGTGACGTGTATGAAGCTAGGGATGAAAGGATACAAGTACCTACTCAATACCGACATTTTGGAACTGAGTGCCATTAAGTACCGGTCAAAAGAAAACGTATGCAAATTGCGAAATAGTAGTGTTGATCTCGAAGAAGCATTATAAGTAGTTTTGTTTTGCTAATGCTTGTTTAATAATACTTAAAGTTGAAGCAGCGAAATGATTATGTGACATAAAAAGGCTTATTTTAATGACGAAAAATACTTATTCAAAATATCCCTCGAACTGCAGTTCTAAGCATTTAATATTTTATCCCAATAATTGATCTGAAAAAAGCATTTAAATTCGAACGGGATTAGGTCCTCATGATTATTATCATTTGTAGACATACGAATAATACAACCTTTTATTATTTTAGATTAGATTAGATACTTTTGTATTTCCCGGAATTTCCCGGGAAATCCCGGTTCCAAGTCCAGTACCGAAAATCTAGTCTCAGTTCTTAAGAAGGAACCGGTACTACCTCCACTAATGGTTAAAAAGGTCAACAAGTATGTAACATTCTGATGGAAGACAACAACATGTCGTCATCGATAAATTATATCAGTGTATTTACGGATCCTGATACAAGATATCTATATGTATTAATATGTTTATAAATTTCAAATTTATAAGTTTGAAAGATTGCGACGAAATAAGTCTTTTAAATATTATTGTTTACATTTTGATAAAAGTATTAGTAATCTTTATATTTTTACGTGATGAAATCATCAAATTGGTACTCGAACAGGTGGGACTGTCGAATCGTGATGACTAAAATTGATAGTGACCTTCAATAGCCCTTTACTCCCTAGGATCACAGTAAGGTACCTAATAAGACAGTCCCGCAATACCGGCAGGCTGTGACACTCTGAGCTCCATGAGAAAGCCCCATCCTTTATCTAAATTAATACTGTGATTGAACTATTGTACTATTTGTAAATCCTTTGTATAGCTTTTATTTTACTTTTTTTTACTAGTTTTTATTTGTATTTTTTTTTGTACCCTACCAAATTGTTATTTTACACCCAAAGGTTGACTGGTAGAGAATGCCTTGTGGCATTAAGTCCGCCTATGTACCATTGATTTGTACATGAAGTATAAATAAATAAACTATTAATATTCTAGAAATTAACTATATGTGAGTCTTTCATTCAAATAGACGCAGTCGTTTTTTATGGTAGATAGTTACAAAAAACACTCGTACATATTATATACTTACACATTTACAATGGGATATTAACAGAATGTAAGTGTGTAAGTACACACTTACATCTTTAAGAAAAAAATATTAAATAAATAAATTCCTAACTGTTTTAAACAGAAATTATAATCAATTTCAAAGAATGGAACATTAAAGAATTCCATCGATTGTTGCCACAACAATTTGAAAGAACCAAAGATGTACAGTTAACAAAAGAGATTAGTATGCAGCCTAGGCAGGCTGTTTGACCACTTTTGAACTCATGCTATGCGTGTACTGAGTACTTATTAGTTTTGATATGTTATGTAGCCTGTCTTTTGTTTTAAAATGATTTACTTACAGCAATGAATATTGCTTGTAGAAAACACCATTTGGCTAGACTTTTCTTAGCTAAATGATATATTGGGTTCCAATCTAAACGAATGCATTAAACAACTGACTTTGAAACCTCAGTTAGGTAGTAAACTTTATTATTTACAGTAGGAATTTCTCCTCTCTCGTGGGTGTGTTTAAATTTAAAATCACACCCACACAGCCATCATAATCATCAGTGTTGGATATCGGATACCGGTCGTCCTAAATTCTGATAACCGGTAAGGATTGGTTGTCAGGCCTTCGCACCACTGACGACCTATAACAGCTATGTAAGATGTCGAACTTCTAGGCCAATCTAGGCTCAAGAAATAATGGATGGTTGCACATCTACGATCAAACCGCAGCAGGCGCGGCTTAACCTTTAAGATTTGTATTATTATATCGCTAAGAGCTCCTTCCTTGTCCAATACAGTGATGTTTAATTAGTTCGCTTGTTTACCAAATCCTTTTGTTGACAATACCAATAGAAATGACGTCATTAAACTTTAATATTTCATACCATCTTCCTAATATATATTAAACATTGCAAGTTTCAATTGTGATAAAAAGTATCCTATGTGTAAATCCGGGTTGCAAACTATCTGTGTACTATCTAAATTACATGAACATTTGTGTTCAGTCATTTTTGTGAAAGGTTAACAATCATCTTCTATATTCTTCTATTCATCCTATTCTCACAAACAATCGCATTAAATTTAAAATATCAGTAAGTTTCTTTGATCGATTATTACGAAACGTTTGTTACTCTATAACTCCAGAACAGCTGAACTAATTTAAATAAAAATATACTACTTTAATTCTAGAAAAATGTAAAGTTCTTTTGGTATTAATTGCAATTACATGCGAAGGCGAGAACAAAGTTGCATATAAAACCTCAACCTACTAAAAATAAAAAAGTTTCGGATTACGTGGAACTGTACGCCTGGAATCGTAAAAACAAGTATCTTTACATTGAACAGACTAAACATTGTAGCACCTAGGAACAGAGGTATGGTAACTTTGTAAAACTCAGTTGCTGAAAGATAAAACTGCAAGTACTGAAGACGCCATTCCTACTTTTACTTCAAAATTACTAGCAAGAAAACACATCAAAACCTTATTGCTTTTGGTTTAAAACCTTATGGTGAGGTTACACTAGAGCATTACATTGTTACGTAACGTTTTTTTACGAATGATACAGTACCCTTAGCACGAGTTTTCAGTAAATGAGACGTAAAGTAAACTGGAACTTTGACACTTTCGAATTGTCAATTTTCAAGGAAAAAATTAGTTCCTTTTTCGCACACCAGAGGCGCTGTTCCATTTTTTCCTTCAAAATTTGAAAGTGTCAAAGTTCCAGTTTACTTTACGTCTCATTAACTGAAAACTCGTGCTGAGGGTACAGATATCACTCTAATCCAATCTGTGAAATTTTCCGAAGAGACCAAGAATCTTCTTTTCTCGTCATCTAATTTAAAATCGAAATAATGTGATGCGTTTTTTTTTATCGTGGTAAAAATCATCAAATTATTCCTCCCACCCCAGGCAGGGCGAGAGGTACTGTCAGACTTGTACTGACTAAAGTCCACGGTGTCCTTTATGTTCCGGGGTCACGGTGATGGTATAAGTCCCACGACCAAATGTGATGCGTATAGTTTGCTTTAAAATATTTCCTTGTAATGTAACGTTATTGCGAACAGTAGGCGCTGTGTTTATTTATTTCTACATTACTTACATTGTTTTGAAATACCCGATTACAAGTCTTAGAAGTTTGCTTAATAAAATCTTACATCAAAGAGCTTGTTTGTTTTAAAAATCAAATTGTTAAAAAAACAGTGACGAATTGAGATTCAAGTATTTTTGAAATCACCAAATGCTTGATGTGCCATTACAAGTATATGCTCTATTCTGTCCCCACCTTTAATGTGCCCGCTCAAATAGGTTACCATGCACGTCATACAATTTTGACATAAGGTGAAATGTCAAGCAAAACGTCAAGCAGTTTTGAACCTTATGTAGAACAACAAACTGTTAACTATCACCTTGACCCGGTCTGCACTTAAGGGCCGTGCAAATGGATGTGGTACGGGTTTAGACTGGTAGAGCAATCTATTCTGTCACAGTAGTGACACATAATCACGCGCGGCGGGCAGAAAGATTGATATGCATTGGATTTTACTGATTATACTTTTTTACTGTCGTATGGTTATTGGCAAAGGTGGCACAAATGATCTTAGAATTCAGTCAAGCGGTACCTATTTATGTTACGAGACATTTCTAAATAATAGTCAAAAGTCAGTTTGTCTTTTTTTAATGAAAAACTAAAGAAAACAGTTAAAGAAAGAAACGCCCTTACTGAGAATTTTCCCGTGTCGGGGAATCTTTTAGAAACATTTGAACTTACATACACCAATACCTAATCTGTGCCAATACCAAGATCCGGAGTGCGGGAGTCGAATCAGTCAATCGTAGCAACAGTCAATCGCTCAGCTACAGCACCAGCCGTGCGCTCAATTCATATATTTGTTCGCTATGTTTTCACACCAAAACCGTTGGATCGGTTTTGATGAATTTTAGTACATAGAGTACAAAAGCTACCACTCTGTTTTTTGTTACAAGTTTAATGAAAAAATACAATCAGAATGTCTTTTCAAGTAAAATTTTGGTCTATTCTAGAAAATTTATGGTGGATAGAAGTAGGTTTTTGTCATAAATTCAAAGGAAAAATGTTGAACACAAATTCTGAATACAAATCCGAGCTCGGAAAGTTTTCTTGCCATATGAGAAGACAACACAATACTTGTATATGTTATTTCTGTGACAGTATCGTGTCGTTAAATGGGAACACAGGCGTATTAGAAGAAACATTCTACATACAGCTATACATAGTTTGCTAACATATACATATATTGCGCAAAATCGTAAAAAATTTGGAAAACTTCCAGCAATTTCCATTCATCTGTATTATAAACACGTTTGTGGAATGAATTTAATTTCATAATTCGAACGATTTTGGGTCAGCTTGAACGTTCTAATTGATGAATGAACTTTTTTTTGTAAAGTATAGAAAGGTCAGTTGAAGAGCGAAAAGTCTCAGAAGGTCAATTATTTTTAGGGATGATAAAGATCGCGGACAAAATTTATTAAAGCACTGCCGTGCAGGGGTGCTAAGACAGGAATTAACGTCCTCGTGCGCCCGTGGACTGGAGGTCCCTCTCGGATACGTCCGGGGGGAAGACCAGTTTTTCGGGCCGGTGCACCCTGGGTTGCAGGCAAAAAAAGATCTTCCTTAAGCTGTGCCTTAGGGGTCTCTTTGCCCGTATGCGAATAGCCTGTCGTGTGGACACTCCAACGCGTGTCCCTCTGATCAGCAGAGGGCACAGCGGCGGAGCGGCGAAGCCCGGGCCGGATGCGCGTCGTGTTTCGCGCCAAATGCCTGCTGGGGTCGCGGGTTTTTCTTAACCCGGGTTACCGTGACCCCGGAACGTAAAGGGCCTCCGAAGGAACACGGGTGGATTTTAGTCAGTAAGAGTCTGCGCTATTAATGTTTCACGTTGTATAAAATAATTCTAAATCCTTAATAAAATGTTAAATAGGAACTCCGTTTATAGTCCTAAAGACAGTGAGTCCTTTTCATCTTTATAATTATTTCTTCCAGCATAATTTAACTATATCTATAGGAGATTTCGTCAGCACGACGATCTTTCGGCCTCCATGATAAACCAGCCATGTTCTATTTATATGTAGCTCACATATTCAACGTTGACTCACGTAACTGTTTTATTGAGTATTGTATCACCATTATAAGTACTTTAATGTTATGGCAATTGGCATCAACAGGTTGTTATTGATAGATTTTGTTATAATCCTTGATGTGCCTGTTGCGAGTGGTTTGAAGAAGGTAAACTAATTTTAACGGTATTATTAATGAAAAAATATCTGTATTTTTGTCTGTTATGTTTAACCGCCAGTTTAGATGAAATGAACGTTACAGGAAAAAGTTTTTTTTTTGCCACTTTCAAAACTGTTTGTGACAATGCCTGGGTTGAAGGCGCGTTGTGTTCCACACGCGCCTTAAAGAGCTGTCAGCAATCAGACGGACCCCCTAAGAGGGCCAAAGCCTGCCGGGGTCGCGGGATTATCTTATCAGGTAACCGTGGTCACGGTACGTAAAGAGATATTGATAGATCACTGTGAATTTTTGGTACAAGACTGACTGTATATGGGCGGAAAGACTCATTTGATGATTTTACTTTGATAAAAACAGGCTACAGTCTTGTTATACGTTCATTTACTTTGTTTTAAAGTTAATTCTCTAAACATCACGTTTGAAATTCGAACTCTCTATGTTCGAATTCGTTCGTGACCGTTACAGAATAACACTATGAATTTAGAGGTATTCCAGTTAGGGCACCCGCTGTCAATGGCACCTGAGCTACTTGTACCTTATCTATTCGACATAAAGCTTCTGTCAAAATTTTTCGCAGGTGCCAGGTGCCCTAAGTGGAATACCTCACCAAAATGAAGTACCAATGATTAAATAGGTATATCTAAAATCAACGTTAACGTATTTGCTTCCAACGCTTTTTTTAAGACCGGTTTCATAAAACCGGTCTTACCTGATCATACTTAGAGTAGGTAAGCTAAACATAGATGAGAATTATACAAGCATTTTTGTATCAACTACAAAGGCTAGAATTTTATAAAATAAAGTTATAAAATCATAATACGAGTCTGATTTTTTTATTACTAAACTGAACACGGATATGAATGATAAGTTATCAACCCAATGCAATGTTTAATACTTATAAATATATGGTTTACGGTTTTCTATCATAACCTGGAAGGTTTACAAGGTGAGTAAATATCATAATATTTACTCACCTTGTAAACCTTCCAGGACTTCTTTTTTTGAAAATAATTAAAAATTAAAATTAGTCAAATCGGTCCAGCCAGCCGTTCTCGAGTTTTAGCGAGATTAACGAACAGCAATTGATTTTTATTTACAAGGTGAATTTTCCAACAGGGTGTGGATGGCTATATCCGAAACTATGAGGAATATCGAAAAATATTGAAAGGAGTGTCTAGGCCAATTTTGACGTAAACTAAAACTGCATAATTGGATTTTGGAAAAATAAATAATCCTGGCCAGTAGTCCAACCTGCTGAAGTGGAAAAAACACACCCTGTTTATGTGCCATTCGATAATGTTGTTAATAAGGATTAAAATCACAGAAGTAATCATATGTATAGTAATTATAATGATAGTCATAGTCACCTCATACTTGCCCGGGTTGAACTTACAGCTATGTTTATGAGAGTCGAAGTGTTACCCTCTGGGCCATCACGATTGTTTAGGTGACGTCCATGCTATGATGAACAATGTCACTTATAGTTACTTCCGGTAATTATGTCATCTGGCCTTGTAACTCCCAGTAACTATGGTCTGGTACCTTCTACGGTATTTTGTAAACAATATTATGTTGAACATGGTAATTAGGGCAATGGGAAACCTTTTGAGGAAGGTGTCAAAGTCCTTGCTTTGCCCCATTAGTCCATTGCTAAACCTAGTTCTGTACCCTTAGCGCGAGTTTTCAGTATTTGAGACGTAAAGTAAACTGCAACTTTGACAAATTGACAATTTTCAAGGCAAAAATTGTTCCTTCTTCGCACACCAGAGACGCTATTCCATATTTTCATACAAGAAACGCTGTAAATACTGGAAAGACGCTGTAAAGTAAAAGAGTGAAAACTCGTGCTAAGGGTACTGATGACCTAGCAGTAAGGAAAGGTTCATATCTGACGGAAAATACGTCGAGAGTATCATCGAATGTTCTTTGACGCACTAGCGTATCATCGGTGAGTGTGAATTGTGTGAACGGTCAATTGTTTTTCTTCTTTTGTCTGCTCTGGCGTTCCGAGACCAATAATACGCGACGGATGTTCTGTCAAATATGAACCTTCCCTTAAAGTAACCTAAAAGAATGAACTATAATAGTTTTAGTACAAATTGGTCCTAATCTGATCCGCAAAAAGTGTTTCTAGATCTAAGTGTTGGTGAGTGTGATAAAGGAGAAATTCGCCGTGAAAGGCAAAAAAAGTTGAACCCAAAAGTACAGTACCCGACAAAAGTTTCACGGCTTTGAAGAGAAGCGTTATCTATGAGCGAATCAGAGACAAACGTCACATAGTTAGTGTGTGACAGAGATAAAGCCAAAACCAGCCGTTTATCTCTGTTCAAAGGGAGAGGTGGATATGCATTATTTATTGCTGGGTATGGGTACTGTACTACCGTGTAATGTCAATATAGCTAAGTTCATCATCAATAAATCATTTTTTTTTTAACTTTGTCTCCAAGTTAATATATCTACCCACCTCTTTCCTGTTAGAAGTCAGATCAAAATACTCGCAGATAAGAAACAACATAAAAAAAACAATAACAATTTTTGATCCCCTAGTTATTCTACCGATAACAGTAATTTTATCTGTGGTCAAAACACATTAGTTACAACACACGCTAAAAGAAACATAACCAAATTGAATTTGACCTTCGATGTACGAATCACACTCATTAGATATTTGTTCAAACGTATATAACATCAAAATGTAAAAAAAAAACACTAAGGCTAAATGTTATTTAAAACAAAGCTGGTCAGAGATTGGCTGATGACATCATGATTATAAATAAAAAACATTCGAATGTCATTACGTGCCTGTGCACATTGATATAGTAATCTACTACTACTGAGATCATAATAATAAAAACGTGTATCCGTGTATATTATTGCCTGAATTATATAATTACTTTACACAAAACTGATTTTTTATAGCTCGCAACACTCATTTGTTTTTTTTTTTCATTCGTCGCTTGCCAAAAAGTTTCATTTCTTTTTCTGTAGATTGAATAGTTGAATGCTGTTGGCGATTGTACGTAGGTGCCTAGTTACCTACCAACCATAGGCCACTATTGTTATTTATTATACCCAAATTCTATTGAAATGTTTTGAACCTATTTAATGAGTATATTATTATGTGGAATTTATTCAATGTATAAACTTTCTCTATTATTGTATTTATAAAAATGCAATGTACAATCAAAAACAAACCACGCAGATGTTTGAATAAAGTGCTAAGTAGAACTCTACGTTTTCTAACTCTTGTATCATCGTCTACAAAAGCTGACCCATTTTCTTGGCAAACGTGCGTAAAAATAAAACAGTTCGTGTATTTGAGTGTTCTTTGCAATCGATAAAGTCAACTATTTATTTACGAAAAGAATATGAAAGCACTAACGATAATTATGAAAAAATAATGCGATAAATGTTTCCAATGCGAACCGGATGCAATTGAAAGTATTACCTATCTATATACTTTACTATCTTTCGACAAAACCCACCTGTAAAAACTACGCTATCTAGATCAAGAAAAACCTAATCTAAAATATATTAATTTTACTCAACAACCAACATTTCGCTACACACCAAAGTACTAATTACAAATTAAAAGAAAAATTTAACAAAAGTTGATTATGATAAAAATATTTTGATAATGTTTGATAAATGATGATAACTTCAACAATCTAATCTTGATTGCTATAAAGTGCAAATCGCTAATCAGTTGGACTAAGCAAATGCAAGTACAGTTACTCACAAAAGTGTATAAAATGTTATTAACATTTTTTTTTTGTAAAAATTACAATAAAATTAAAAAAAAAACATACCGATTTCGAATAAAGCCAGTAGAACGGCTAAGTTCAATGCGGTGAATCCGTATCTTGCCATTTTCTTCTTCAAAATTATATTTGTTCAAATCACAACAAACGACTGTGCTCGGGCCACGGATGAACGATACTGAGACGAGACGTTGAACGCCGCGCCCGCCCGCCAGTTCGACGCCGACCAACGCATTTACACGTAACGTAGGGTAAACCCATCGCAGATGTTTTTAAGGACAGTCTCAATTTCATACATTTCCCGTCATTTTCTTCAGTACATACAGCACCCTTATTGTGCCATACACTCGGAATGATAATTCCTTTCTTTTACTTTTACATATAACAATGCTGGCAAACTGGTTTTGGAACATGTGTTTAGTAAGTTAAAAAGACAGTTTTGTCGATAGCAAGACATCGCGGTGCATAATGTTAGTGTGGGATGGTCGAAATTGATTGGCCTCCGACTTTTTCAAATTCAACCAATGTCAAGTTTTTTTATTGCCTTCAGTTATTTATTACAATAGCTATAAAACATAGCTTTATTACGTGGTCGGAGTGTGAGATGAAATGTTAATGAAATTCGGTTTTTTAATTCCTTTGAGGTTACTACAATTCTGAATTCTTAAACATTTTGTCGCTCATGCTACAAACAAAACATAATTCAAAAGAAAGTTTCCGGTTATTTATTGTTTTGTTTCTCTTCTTAGGACCAATTCACACCGAGATGCGACGACATGCGCACTTTCCAATAGCGACTCAAAATCTAACTTTATTTATTAAGCGAAAAACACTTTTCCTTCCTCCATTTCATTTGTCGTGTCTCGGTATGAACTGACCCTAAGCAGTCTTCAAGCAGATCATTAATTAAGGACGAAACTGAGTTTCGAAATATGACTGTGATTGTACTTTGATAACTAGTAGGTATGGACGTCACATATTGTGTGCAAACGTGTAGGTATCTATATAATACTGATATAATATTATGATAACACAAGTGACGTCACTGAAGCTATGAATTCAGTGGATTTGGGTTGCCTTTTTTTTTTTTTTTGTTACGTGGTAAAATCATCAAATGAGACCTCTCACCCCGGGCAGGGCGAGAGGTACTGTCAGACTTGTACTGACTAAAATCCACGGTGTCCTTCAATAGCCCTTTATGTTCCGGGGTCACGGTGATGGTATAAGACCCGCGACCCCAGCAGGCTTTAGCCCTCTGAGAGGGGACCTCGTCATTATGCTGACGCTCTTTGAGGCGCGCGTGGAACACGACGCGCCGTCGACCGGGCATGGTCCATGGTCGGGCGGCGAGTTGCCCTTTACTCGCCGCCCGCATGCCCGCGCCTACGGTTGCCGGAGATCGTCTTGCGACGTCCGACGCCGTGGGCGTCCACCACCGCGGGTGGGGCGGAGGGAGGACCTTGTCCTCTCTATCACGCGGCCCGCCTCCTCCTTCGCGAGCATGACTGCTTCGCAGAAGGAGGCGACCGCTTCCCACTCCGTCTCGCCCCGCAGCATGGCCGCGACCAGTGCTGGGCGCGAGAGGTCTCCGCCTATCGCCGCCGTGAGGGCACGTCGGTGCTCCGCCCAAGCGGGGCAATCCTGCACCGTATGCTCGACTGTGTCCTCCGGGCGATCTACGCAGTGGTGACACCCAGGCGTTTCTTCCTTTCTCATAAGACACAGGTACCTCCCGAAACATCCGTGTCCGGTGAGGACCTGCGTCAAGCGGAAGCTTAGGACGCCGTGACGTCTCTCCAGCCACTCCTCAAAGAGGGGTCTTATCGCCGCTATTGCGGCGTGCCCGGCCGTCGGTCGCGACAGTCGTGCCCTCCATACTGCCCTGAGGTCGCGCCGGAGCTCTTCCCGCCGCGCCTCGAGGATGGGATTGCCTAGTGTTACTACTAAACATCGCATCGGCTGCCTAATCTGTCCTCAACTTTGTTGTGGTCGGCTGTCAGTCTTATCGGACGCAGCTAAATATCAGTACTTTACATAGAGCAACTGCAGATGTGAGGCCTTGACACGAGTTTTCACGTTTTATCCTAGTGACCGTTGCCAAGCCTTAATGTTTTTCGTGTCAATGAATATTGTAAAAAAAAAAAATGCTTATTGTTGTTAAAAATAACAACAAATTTTCAATCAATTCTTTTGTATTCATATTTTTACCTTTTGTAAGTATCTGATTGTATCTTTTTTAGAGCAATAAAAAAATATATTATAACCCAATTTAAATGGTCACAAAGAATTTAAAATCACAAAGAAAGAGTTGTAAAAAACGTCCATAGATAAAGTTAAAAACATATTTATAGTATAATTCGAACAATATTGTCCCAATTGCAGTAAATCTTTACCTAAGAAACAACAGTTTCTTGTTTTTTAAATATAAAAAAAACATATTAATAATGTTTCAATCGTAGGCCGTAGTAGGTAATTTTCTGAGCAAATTATTTTTGTTGACGTCATTGAATAATATTACTAAACCACATAACAAAAGGAAAAAATAACGGGAGGAAAAACAGAACAGAATGAGTTAATTCTGAATCACGATTTTTTTTCCGTTGTTTTTCTAACTTATTGTTGGCGTACTCAATCTTCCTATATGAATACACACTACCAACGATTCAATTTACTACCCAAATCACACGATAAATTGAAATAATAATATCAAACTGGTCATAGGTCTACATAAATCTGTGTGGCCCTTTCTTCAAAAGATCACATCAGACACTAATCTTCAACGACGAGATATTACTAGACTCCTAATAACAGGCGACCGATGTCTGTACACTCTTTAGGCAAAAAAGTCCTATATCCGTCTTATTTCGACCACTCCTGTGAGCCGTAAACATACCTTGAGACAGAACCGATCTTGAGTTAGCCAATCACAACGCAGTACCCCGTCCCCCTCGCTTACGTAGTACCTCAGCGAATTGACAGAATATTTTTGTTCCTTAGATCGTGCATGCGGAGTCTAGTAATATATCGTCGTTGCTAATCTGCATATTTCTTATGTAACTTAACCATCTATATTTGTTTTATTTGCCCTTATTCTGGGTATTTAAGGCCGAATACATAGTTATCTTAATCTTAATATATATAAATCTCGTGTCACAATGTTTGTCCTCAATGGACTCCTAAACCACTTAACCGATTATAATAAAATTCGCACACCATGTGCAGTTCGATCCAACTTGAGAGATAGGATAGTTTAAATCTCAAATTTTAGACCGGGTCCTCCACCCGTGCGAAGCCGGGACGGGCCGCTAGTATAACTATAAAAACAATAATTATAAACAAGATTCTGAACTATAATAGAGACGAGTTTTACGGATGTTTCTTCTCTGAGAAATTGGATAGGTAATAAAAACTACAGATCTCATCTAGCTTTTAAGATATTTTTGAACATAGTCTTTAAACATCATTTGTCTTGTCAGGTAGGACATTATACAAATAAATTATTTAAATTATTATTAAACTCTATAGAACACTGTACACACGGCTACACATCAAGCTAAACAAAACCAGTTTGTCCTGGTCTCGCTTCGTACGATTTTTACACAATGAACAGTCAGCTAATACTGGTTTTGCATAGCTTGATGTGTACAATCAAAAAAAATCTCAATAGTCTCAATACTGGTTCATATTTCCAAAACGTATGGTCACAGTACTGTCCGACTAAAGAAATATTCTTATACTAAATCTCTGGGCAGGATTATCAACGGAAAATAGTCAAGGTTACCTATATGGTATTGTTTTTTTTCTAGTCGCCGCTGGTCTCTCATCGTTTTTTATGAGCAACATTGCTTGAAAATAACAAGATTTTTTGCGAAAATTCAACAATACTTACAGCGGACACATTCTATGAGAAATGGAAGTTTGGAATTCTTAATTTGGAAGTCTGGCGTTATATTTTTATTTTTTTGAACTTCGTGCACAAGACAGTACAAAGGCGGACTTAATGCCTTGTAGACCAGGCGGCGTAGAAGACATCCGTATGCAAAATATGAGGACCGAGTTTTGAGTTTTTTAATATATTTTTAGGATTGTCAAGATATATATTTTCGATGTTGCCAACAATTATCGTGGTCCAAAAAAAAAAAATCCGCACCTTGGTATCAGATCAATAAAACGTTGATATTTGTGGGTTTTGATCTGAATAAATTTCATAGGATATGGAATTACATACTGATTAAACTTTATTATGACGAGATCTTGATAAAATGATTGGAAAATATAGTAGAAAAACATATTAATACATAATTATCTATATATTTAAAAGAACGGTATGGTTGTACGACTCGCCTACAGCCGAAATCGCTAAACGTAGAAACTTGGGTTTTGGACAATAGTTGCAGTCTACCATTTAGAGGGGCGTAAAGACGGGATTTTGAGAAAATCGTCCTCTAAAGGTGTGAAAAGGGGTGAAAACTACTGTATGAAAAATCCTATGCCTTGGGTTTATACATTTGAAACTAGTCATGAATAAGAACACAAGTAAATAAAATATATTGGCACTTTTAATTTTTTAAAACTACCCTCCATTAGTGATCTAATCGATGTTAAAGTTTGTATGGAAAAATTATAACGCGTGATCCGATTACTTTGAAAATCAGTATTTATATAAGAAAACAGAAATTATCAAACACGTGTTTTTGGATTTTTCAAAAATCTCCCCCAAAGTTAGTGAAAAGGGGTATTCAAGTTTAAAGGGGAGGATTTTAAAGCGCTATAAGTGTAACCTGCATTTTGGATGGTAGTTGCAATTTATCATGTAGGTGAGCACCCAGAAAGGATTTCACCTTTAAGGAGGTGACAATGGGCATTATTAGTTTTTTAAACTACCCTCCAATGATACTCTAGACGATGTTAAAGTTTGTATAGAAAAATCATAACGTGCTAACCGATGAATTTGAAACCTGGTATATGGAAATTAGATCAAAAATAATGAAACACGTGTTTTTGGGTTTTTTCAAAATCGCCCCCTAAATTGGTGAAAAGGGGTGATTAAGTTTTAAGGGAAGGATTTTACTACGTGTAGTGCGGTAGTATTTTACAAATTTCTGGACCACTCCAGACACTGGCAACATGCATTTTTAAATAGTCCTAGAACTCATTTGCATACTTCATAAAACAGATTGCGGTCCTCATATTTTGCAAACGAAATTCCTTCTGCGGCCTGCACTATTGGGCATTCTCTCCCAGTCTACCTTATGGTGATGCAGAGAAACAAACATAGAAGGTGCAACAATACACTAAATGGAAAAAAAACGATAAATACATACATACAAACATAAATACATACATACATAATCAAACTATCTGTAAGGACTTATCCTTTTTTTCTTTTTAAGGCGCCGCAATACACCACACAGATATAGCGCTGCATGGATTACCTACATGATTATTTTTGTAATTACTAGATTCCAAAACACAGATTATAATTATCATTTTGATAATCTTACGTAAATGACGCAAAATTCAAATGGTACACGTAATGAAAATGAGATGGCGCCATAATTGTGCACAAGATGCACGTTTTTCTTGCACTTGCTTGATTTAAGTTTTTCAAGAGGTCCTTTTGTGCTACTTCACCTAAAAATGTTTTCCTCCCAGCTAATTTGCAATAAGGATCATCATCATCGTCATCATCATCATCATCATCATCATCATCTCAGCCATAGGACGTCCACTGCTGAACATATGCCTCCCGTTTTGATCGCCACATTTTCCGGTTGGAAGCAACCTGCATCCAGCGTCTTCCGGCGACCTTCATAAGGTCGTCTGTCCACCTTGTTGGTGGACGTCCTACGCTGCGCTTGCTAGTCCGTGGTCTCCACTCTAGCACTTTTCGACCCCATCTGCCATCCGCTCTGCGAGCAATATGGCCTGCCCATTGCCACTTCAGCTTGCTAATCCGGTGGGCTATATCGGTGACTTTAGTTCGTCTACGGATCTCCTCATTTCGGATTCGATCACGCAGAGAAACACCGAGCATAGCCCTCTCCATAGCTCGCTGTGCGACTTTGAGCTTTGAGATGAGGCCGATAGTGAAAGACCACGTTTCGGTGCCGTAACTCATCACTGGTAACACACATTGGTTGAAGACTTTCGTCTTGAGGCACTGAGGTATATCGGACGAAAAGACACTGCGTAGTTTCCCGAACGCTGCCCAACCGAGTTGGATTCGGCGGCTTGCCTCTTTCTCGAAGTTGGATCTACCTAATTGGACTACTTGTCCTAAGTAAATATAATATGAGTCAACAACTTCGAGTACCAAGTTTCCAACAGAGACTGGGGTGGGCACAACATTGGCATTTGACATAATTTTCGTCTTGTCCATGTTCATTTTCAAGCCCACCCGTTGCGAAACTCGGTCTAGGCCATCGAGCATCATGCTGAGTTCCTCCATCGACTTTGCCATGACTACGATGTCGTCGGCAAACCGAAGGTGAGTGATGTACTCGCCATTGATGTTGATGCCAAGTCCTTGCCATTCCAGGAGCTTGAAGGCGTCTTCCATTGCGGCAGTAAAGAGTTTAGGGGAGATAACATTCCCCTGTCTGACGCCTCTTCTTAATGGAATCGCCTTCGTACTCTGCTCCTGTACTCGGACCGACATGGTGGCGTTATTATACAAACACTTCAACACCTCGATGTACCGACAGTCAATACGACATCGCTGGAGTGACTCAAGCACCGCCCATGTTTCCGCCGAATCGAAGGCTTTCTCATAGTCCACAAACGCTAAGCATAATGGAAAGTTATACTCCTCGGTCTTCTGTATAACTTGCCGCAACGTATGGATGTGGTCTATGGTACTATAGCCTTTTCGAAAACCGGCTTGTTCGGGAGGCTGGAAGTTATCAAGTCTGTGTTCGAGACGGTTCGTGATAACCCTTGAAAAAAGCTTATAAACATGACTCAGAAGCGTGATGGGTCTGTAGTTCTTCAATAGGCTGTTATCACCTTTTTTGAAGAACAGCACCACCTCACCTCTGCTCCATGCTTCGGGCATGCATCTTCACCTGCCTAGCCTTTTCCCAACTATATTGGGGTCGGCTTCCAGTCAAATCAGATGCAGCTGGATATCAGTACTTTACATGGAGCGACTGCCAGTCGGACCTCCACAACCCAGTAACTGGGTAATACGATACCCCATGGTAAGACATTTATTTGAAGGTTGTCAGAATTTAGAGCAATGAGAATAATAACTATAATATTTTTTATAGAATAAATATTTGCTAAACTGTTTTTTAACTGATATCTGACATAGGTCTTAGATACTATGATTGATTTGATTGATTAATTAAATGATATGATTAATTGAACATTTTCTCAAAAAAGTGCTACTGTAAAACGATCCCTATACAAACGTTATAAATGCCAATTTAGAGTTGACAGTTTTTTTAGACAGATGTTCAACAAATGTTTACCTATTTTTGTAGTAAGACGGTCAGTGTCCATATCAATGCTGTGCAAGGTCTAATTTCGCAGTACTGCTCTCGGAAAATAGACCTTAATACAGCTTCTGTATGATTTAATACTGCATAGATAGATCGGCATTTCCCTAATGACTTTGATACAAAACATATGCACGCCATGTCAACACATCAATGTTTAATAGGATCAACATACCTACATGTTTTGGATCTTCAATTCAGTACATTTAATCTTTGCCTTTAGTATTCGTATATTTTATGACATTTGCCGTTCATACATTTCAATATTTTCTCATACTTTTCTGGGGCTGGAAAATCATCAAATGAAACCGTCCCTAGGTGTATAATGGAAGGGATTGTCACTTGAATGACTAAAAGATAAGACTGTACCTTCAGTTGCACTTTGACTTGCCCTTGAATACAGGCTCGTATTATTCGCTACGTAATGCCTTTCATAATCCAAAAATGCCGAATATTTTTTTTCAGATAATCACAAGAAGGGGTAAACCAATTCAGTTGAAGTAATCATCGAAGATTTGGTGAAAATTTAAACACAATCCGTTCAAAGATAGCTTCTTATAAGAAATACTTCAGTTTACGATCTAAACATAATTATGTTTTGTGTTAGATAGGAGTCAAGGCTAGTATTGCGATGCTGGGCGAGCTAGTATTTTATACATATACGTATTATATATACAAACCTTGTGGGCGTCCGGGTCCTGACGTAATGCAGCAAAACAAGATGTGCTTTCGATTTCCATTCTTTATGTGTTACGTCATTTGAAAAACTACGAATATATTGTCATGTATTCTGCACTAGCATTAGGGGGCTTACCTCTGCTCTGTTGACTAAGAAACGGCCCATACGAAAAATAACCTTACTTGCTACAATAAGTTTTGAACTTATAAGTTATGTTATGACTACATATCGACAGTCGGGACAACTATCCATTGTCCCGACTCACGTTGTCACCAATTTTTAGTACTTACCACAAATCTTGTCAATGAGTGAAAATGCCCAAAACTTTGGCTGAAACTACGGATTTACGGATTGGACGAAACATTTTTTAAGACTATTTTTTCAAAATTTCTTCTTTTTTCAGTCGTCTATTTTTTTTAGCGTTGTAAAATCAGCAAATGAGTCCTCCCACCTAAGGCAAGGCAGGAGGAACTGTCAGACTTGTACAGACTAAAGCCCACGGTGTCCTTCAATAGTCTTTTACGTTCCGGGGTCACGGCAGGAGGAGGAGAAGGATGAGCAAGAGGTCCCCGCCAGGTAGTCGTCTATGGGTCGTTTCAGCAATCAAGCAACCAAGCTCGTTAAAAAAAAAATGAATTGTATATAAATACCTTTGTCTATTTATAGGTAGATTAGAGACATAATATAGATTATCTAGCGGTACTTCACAAATGTTTATGATAATCATCGGTATTTAAACATGATAAAACAATAGTAAGAATTATTTATCTAATTAATCAATATCAGCCGTACTTTAAACATACTTAGAAACTACGATTATTTTAAAGATTTTGCTTAGATTTAATAATCATTTTACCTAATCATGTGCTAACTATTTGTTTATCAGTTGTTGATACACAATAATCAAACGGTTAAAAAATACTTAGTATGCGACTTGTTGTTGCGGCTTCGACTCCCTCAACTAACAATTAATTTTGTATGACCTACGACGACACAACGGAGAACGAAATCCATTCGATTTCCTATCTATGGCTTACATCGTGTCACGGAACGTAAAGGGCTATTAGGACACCGTAGATTTTAGTCGGTAAAAGTCTGACAAACCCTCCTGCCCTGCCCTAGGTGAGAAGACTCATTTGATGATTTTACCACTTATAAAAAAGAATTCCAAACATCGGACTTCCTATGAATTCTATGTCTAACATGAATGTATCAATCGCTAATGTTTGTATACGCATCTACGCTACTAAGCGCACCTCCTGTAAGAGCCTGGCTGGTCGGGAAATAAAACCCTAAAATGTATTTTAAATGCAGTGCATTTAACTTGACACGTATCGCTCCCGAGAGTACCGGGTTATTTCACTTCTTTGCCACATCACACACTGCTATCGATTTGAGAGTCCCCACCATCGATGTATCCTTTTTTTAATCGAGGTAAAATCGTCAAATGGCTCCTCCCAACCAGGGCGAGAAGGGGGGGATTGTCAGACTTGTACTGACTAAAATTCGTGGTGATCCTTTGAAATAGCCCTTGTCCTTTACGTTTCATCGTTTAGCCACATCGAGCACTGCTATCGATTTGGCAGTCCGAACTAGTCAGTATAAATCCGGAAAAAAGGTGTTTTCGTGATAACACGGCAGCTAATTTATTATGATAGGCCTGTATCGTTATCGAGTTAATCGTTTTAATCCGTCATTTATCAATTTATATCAAAGGGGATATCCGCATGATCTATCATAGGTAGAAATTTGATAGATAAGAAATATTGTTTTACTATGACGGTCGTAACTTTTAAATTACCCATAATTATTATACATACTTACATACTATAGCGGCCCGCCCCGTGCTTCGGTACGTGTTACAAAAAAATGTTAAAAATGAAGAACCGCTCGACCGATTTGTGCAAACTTCACATAAATTATCTACTAAATAGCCCAAACAAAGCCACATTTGGTTTTGGTTATGTGAGCCCGTTCTTGAGTTATAAAATTACAACGAAAAGTGGCATTGATTTTTATATACGTACAGATAGATAATACGTTTAATAAATCAGCTGATTTACCACATAACTATCTATATTACATCATCGTTATTTACCTGTGCGGTAAAGGTAAATAACGATGATAAATGAAGAATATAATTATGTACAAGTAACAAACAAGGAAAAAACTCGAAAAAAAAGAGGGGAAGGGACTGTCAGACTCTTGCTGACTTAAAATCTACCGTGTACCTTCAGTTTTACTTTGCGTCTAGGGCCAAGGTTTTCTTTTAAGACACTATAGGGGGCGGTTCGCGCCAGAGACTGCGACATAGACCGCGACAGGAGACAGCTACAGCACGCGTAGCATGGCGATTCTATCTCTATTCTACTAAGAAAAGACAAAGTTATTTCATCATTATTTCTATACAAATCTACTGTTTTTTTGCACAAATATGACACTATTCTTACACCATTAAAGAATAGAAACATATCTTTTCTATATTTTAAACATTGCTATGCTTAAACCGATAAAAATCTTTTATGTTATGTCATTTTGTCTATTCTCCCGTCGACCAAACCCGTTTCTACAGCGCCATGCTACGCGTACTGGAGACCGCGACAGGAGAACGCGACCGGAGATCACTACCGTATCTGTCTCCTGTCTATGTCTCCCACGCGAACTGCCGCTCATACATTGCCTTATGTTAAATGCAGTCACGGTCTCCTGTCTCCTGTCGTGACAGACCTTATACGACCTCAGATAGTCCCGAGATTCCAAATTGGTATTCTTTGACAGAAGTATTTCTATGGTCTTAACCAAATATGACAGTAACTGTTTGTACATGCTCTATAGGTATGTATGGGACCTGCAAGTAATGCATAATGCAATGCAAGCTTACGTAAGTCCTGTGGCCGACTTGCTATACATCACTACGTCAGGATTATATAATCTGTGTCACTAGTAACTTGTTCCTGCACCCATGTAGGCATGCAATAAACATATATGTACCGGCTAGTGTTGCATTCTATTATTTTGTACATCTGCCCATATGATAGCATACATGGACTATTGTAAATTACATAGTAATAAAGTTACAAACCAAGAACAAATATTGTATCAATTCTTTGGTTCAATTTTCACAAATATTAACTATTGACATAACATGCGCTACAAGTTGCGAAGTCGAATTTCCACTTAGAAACTGTAAATATTTGTTTGCCTGAAATAGCACAATAAGAGGGTTCATAGAGTGATGTTTACTGGGAAGAAAAGTTGAAAGAATTGTGTGAAAAAATGAAAAATGAGATGATGCCGTGGCGTCTGACAGGAAGGAATGGGTAAATAAAAAATAAATTAAAAATTTAAAAACCCCCGACACAAAAACCAAGTTCCCTTTAAAAAAATTAAAAAAATGAAAATGAACTTTTTTGTGTCGGGGGTTTTTAAATTTTTAATTTTTTTTTTTTTTATACTTTTTGTAGGTACATACTTATATAATTTTATGTTGCTAAGAGTAGTCCCAATTAAGTCATCAATAAATAAATAAATAAATAAATATTCCACAACTATCACACAACGTCATCTAGTCCCAAGCTAACCAGAGCTTGTGTTATGGGTACTAGACAACTGATAAACATACTTATATATTTCTAAATACATACATATTCTAGATATATTACACCCAGACACAGAACAAATGATCATGCTCATCACACAAACATTTGTCCTAGGTGGGAATCGAACCCACGACCCCCGGCATAGCAGTCAGGGTCACTAACCACTAGACCAACAGGCCAATATTCCCTTTCAGTACGCTTTCATTTGATACCCAACTCGAGTATATTTGTAGACCCTCGGTTACCTTTCCCCACTTTCACACCCACAACTTCTAAACGGCTCAACCGATTTTCATCAAACATGTCTAAGAACACTCGCAGGTAAGTCACCTTTCATACAAAAAAAACTAAATTGAGATCACTTCATCCGTTCGGACTCTATGATGCCACAGACAGACAGACACGTCAAACTTATAACACCCCTCTTTTTCCGTCGGGGGTTAAAAAGCGTTGGGCCGACCCCAAGAAAAATGGAATAAGCACAGAAAGATGACAAACGTTGTGATGATGAATGTTGTTATGGTCACTGACTGTACATTAGTGGAGTGAATCATGGCGGCATGGTGTCACATTGCAATTATGCTAATACCTAACCCAACCACGATCATAATTTCATGAGTGTACCGACGAAGAAGATGAGTACATACATCTGAATTTCTAGGTATCACAATTGGTGTCTGTATTGCACACATTAAATGCAATCATAATAAAAATACCTAAGTGCGAAGAGGTTAAATGGATGATTGTTACTCTTTCACACAACTACATAACGGAATAAGATGAAATTTAATACAAAGAGAAGTTATAAATATAACATTTTCGTACCACTTGCTCAAAAAAGTGACATTCTATGCCACAAAAAGCGAACATAACAATAGTCATTTTTAATCTGTGAAAAACAGGGAAAGAATGTTGTACTGAATTTCATTCTCTCTCTAGGGAGAGAATGTGATTTAAATTTGGAATACTTAGATTACGGTAGACTCAATCGAAAGCTAACCAGAATAATAAAACATTAAAAAATAAAGATTTCGAGTCGACAACATATATCCGCAAAATTCGGATTGTCGAGTATTTTGTAAATTTCTAATGATTTTCTGACCAGACAGATCGCAGCCGCCATTATTGATATCGGTTATCATGTTGAGTTTTTTTTTTTCTTTATTTTCGGCCTATGACTTACCGTGACACCTACATTTAGTACCTTGATGTGTAGTATTTGGGACACACGTTTCACCCGAGCGAAGCCGGATTTTCATCTAGTTAAATAAAATTACGAAAACCGACGAGGCCGTATGAGCTTGATGCCTTTGCTTTTTTAATTTGCCGCGTTTTTGTATTCTTCAAATACATAAACGTTGAGTTTATTTTTACTTATTTTTATAAATAAGTTAATGTTAAATATTAATGTTTAAAATGTGTATCTCATATTATTACTGTGTTATTTTTTTCGCAAATGGTACGAAAAGTAGAGTATTTTCCTCGGTGATAAAGCTGTCTTAGTCTTGGGTGAACTTAAATCCCTCGCTACACTCAGGACTCGTCTTAAATCCCTCGCTTCGCTCGTGATTTAAGTTTTTAACACCCTCGCTACGCTCGGGAGTAAACCTCGAGTCCTTCGTTACGCTCGCTATTTAATTCGCCACCCGCGACAGAAGACCCTGCTTTATCCCCTTGGTTAATAATCTACTATTGATATCTTTATCCATGTGAGCAGTGGTGGCCCAGTGATATCGGTCCCGACTTACGAGTTGTAGGTCGTGGGTTCGAACCCCGCCAGGCGCATTACTTTGTGTAATTTATTTCATCACCACTGCTCTCAAAACGGTGAAGGAAAACATCGTGGGGAAACCGGCATGTCCTAGAACCAAAAATTCGAAGACATGTGACATCTACCAACCCGCACGGATTATGGCCCACTCCCTATCACAGAGAGGAGGCCTGTGGATTTTAGATAGTACTCTAGTGGAAGACTCATTTAATGACTTTAAACGCGCGCGAAGCCGCTGACTAAGAGCTCTTACACACGAGCGGCATGTTCCCAACGGCAGAGGTAACTGCAGCCGTCGACGGGCGTTGGCGGCATGTCGACGGCTGCCGTCGACGCGTCAACAAAAGCCGTCGATGCTACAACAGAAGCCGTCGACGCGTCAACAGAAGCCGTCGACGCGTCGACGGCAGCCGTCGCTACAACTGCAGCTGTCGACGCGCGTCGGCGGCAACCGTCGACGCGTCGACGGCAGCAGTCGACTTATAACGACACTTGCAGTTGCAGCGACGGCTGCCGTCGACGCATCAAAGGCGGCCGTCGACGCGTCAACGGAAGCCGTCAGCGCGTCGACGGCAGCCGTCGCTACAACTGCAAGTGTCGTTGCAAGTCGACTGCTGCCGGCGACGCGTCAACGGAAGCCGTCGGCGCGTCGACGGCAGCCGTCGCTACAACTGCAAGTGTCGTTGCAAGTCGACTGCTGCCGTTGACGCGTCGACGGCCGCCGTCGACATGCCGCCGACGCCCGTCGACGGCTGCAGTTACCTCTGCCGTTGGCAACATGCCGCTCGTGTGTAAGAGCTCTAAGAGCTCTAAGCTAGTTGGCAAAAATGACGTATTTAGACGTACAAAGTTAATATTGTAAGCTGGCATAGAACTCCGACTTCTGTCTTAATAGAAGACACAAGCAAGCAAGTAGTTACTTAGTACATAAAATATGAAACAATGCCAGAGAATGCATTAATTTACGAAAGTAAAATTCTAGAAGCATTAACAGTTGGCACTCCCTTGAAAATGTTTTAATTGTACTTTATTGTGTCGCATTAAGGAATTCAACTAAAAAATAAATGAATCCTTTGTAATTATATTAAATCATTCTGGCCGGATCTTCCACCTAGATTTACTACCCGGACTCAAATGGCAAGATTTAATTCCAATGTCCTTTTTTTTTGCGTGTTAAAATCAAATGAGTCCTCTCACCCCGGGCAGCGCGGGAGGGACTGTCAGACTTGTACTGACTAAAATCCACGGTGTCCTTCAATAGCCCTTTACGTTCCGGGGTCACGGTGATGGAAATTAGTCCCGCGACGAATTTCCAATGTCCTTAGTAGATCAATCTCGTCGGAACAGCAGCGGTTTGTAGATTGGGAACTCTGTCAAGCCATGATCCACCTCCTATCCTAGCTCGCTTAGACTAAATACATCTGCAAAAATTACCTCTGCACTGCCATCAATAAGGCCTAAGAGGTGGCAATGTTTAGAGCACGAAGAAAAACAATGTTGTGAACAGTGATATTACAAATTAATAGATACGTTACCTACACGACATTCCATCTTCAAAAACGGCACGCTAACGCACACATGTATAACTAAATATTGCAATAGCAAACTACATCACGCATAGTCCATAGAGTAGGATGGCATCGCAAGTGAAAAAGAGACAAATATGGTCAAGGTTTGTCAATTGACCACATTTGAGAGCGTCACTTTCTGAGCGCGTACAACGTATCTTCACTTTATTATAATCATTGGTTATGATGTGATGTCTACCAAAGGACCGGTTTAGCACAATCGTAATTATGATCACGTTACAGTTCGTAAAATGATGAATGGGCAAAAAAAACAAAATGCGGATCGAATTACAAGAAGAGACCCAGAGATAAGTTGGATGGTTGTGTGATGAATGTTATGAAGGAGTAAATGATGCTGTGACATCTGACAGGGAAACAAAAGAAGAAAACGTGTTGCGATTAAAATGGGATAAGGCCAGGAGAGCAGTGGTGGCCCAGTGGTATCGGTCCCGACTTACGAGTTGTAGGTCGTGGGTTCGAACCCCGCCAGGCGTATTACTTTGTGTAATTTATTTCATTACCACTGCTCTCAAAATGGTGACGGAAAACATCGTAAGGAAATGTCCTAGAATCAAAAATTCGAAGACATGTAACATCTACCAATCCGCACTGGTAGATTATGGCCCACTCCCTCTCTCAGAGAGCAGACCTGTGTCCCAGCAGTGGGAACATTATAGGCTGATGTTGAAGGCCAGGAAGATGATGATGAAGATCGAATATTGAGAACTTCCTCCCATTTTACGTATTGATATTGATAATTTTACGATACTACAATAAGCGAAGTAAGAATATCGAATCACGATTTAGAAATCTCAACAGTGTGACAATTAGGTATGTTATGTTTTATGTATAATGAACATCTTGTCCATTGTTTTCAAACATGACTCAGAATGGTAAAACAGGAAAATGGTCATGTTGATGATTCTCAGTCAATGCCACATAAGGAAACCGGCTTTTCACACGATCGGACGATTTATTTTATAGTTAGTAGCAACAGGTCTGTAATAACCGAAGAATTGGACTGAGGTGGAAATATTTCCATAAAGTTTTTTTTTTACTTCGTAACATCATCAAATAAATCCTTTCACAGGGCAGAGCAAGAGGGACTGCCAGACTTTTACTGACTTAAATCCACGGTATCCATCAATGGCCCTATACGTTACAGGGCGATCGTTACCGATAAGACAGTACCGCGATTCCGGTAGGCTTTGGTCCTATAAGGGCATGGTCGATGTTCAGACGGCGAGTCACCCATTACTCGCCGCCCGCGTTCCATTAACTTTAATCTCTCCAGTGCACTAAGCCGGCAACATAGATGGTGACCACGAGTCAGGCAGCCCTGGTGAGGCGGATGGATGGAACGATACAAAGGGAATCCTGATAGAAAAAAAAAATACGTGTGGCACTCGGAGACTGACGCGGTAAAGCTATAGCATAGCATTTTTTTTTCAACTTGTGCAATTTTCTGGCTATGGTCAGCCACGGCTATCAAGTGAAACGTCAAGAAAAACAAACACCATGCCGAAGTCTGCCGTACTGAAACAACGTTAGAAGATGTGGGATGTTAGGTTTACGGAATTTCTCTCCGTAACGTCAGGAGTCACACTTACCTTGTTTATTTTACTCTTATATTAAATACCTACATAAGTGGAAATACCCGATACACTGCTCATTTTTCTTTACATAATAATACGTGTATTTACCATCGTATTCGTACTTACAACGTATCTATTATACTTCGACGTCACGCAGTGGAAGAGCGATTGGACTGCAGCGCAACGTATCGCCCGCTCGAAATGAGAAGTTTTATTTTTCGAGTATTAAAAAAAAAGTAGTTTCCAAGAACTCTGTAGATGGCGTTGAATTGACTACGTTACTAGATTTATGCCTTCATTTTTGCACAAATCCACGAGGCACAGACTTCTCTTCTTTTTCTCTTGGGACATTTTCTATATGGCGTGGAAAACTCATAAATTAAAAAGACTGGTCAATGAATATGTTTTTCTTTTTCCTTGTTGTTATGTATTTCCAAATGGCAATGGTGTGATGTGATGTGACTGACAATGACATGATATGCACGTTACGTTTTAAGATCTCAAAATTACAATCAAGTGAAAAAAATCAAAAAATGACGACGTTCCGTTCATTGCAGTAACATACCAAGTTCGGCGCCATCTATCCATCAACTAGGGAAACAATGAAAAGAAAATCCCTCATTAATATTTGTATGACCTACAAATAGTTGTTATGGGTGTTGGTGTTTATGAATTTGATTATGAACAACACAGGAGAAATTCCTAGTGTTGGGCAACATAAAAAAAAGAAAAAAAATGTTTTTCTTCCCAGGTTCATACTAAATTTTTCTTCATAATTATATGCACAGGAAAAAGTGTCTGCCTTTACAAAATTAAGTAAACTAGTATTAAGCAGATCTCTCAAAAAAAAATAGTATTGCAAGAAAAGAAATTGTTAATCTATGACTCATCGAATGTCTTATATCTGTAAGCTAGTACGAAGTACTAATTTTACCCATTGTTATGCATTTTATGATGAATCTGAAGAAAACCAGCCACCAGTAATAGACATTTTAAATCAATTGTTTATTTTATAATCTCTGATCAATTTTTTCTTGGAATCCACGTATCTAGCCGCTTTTAGTATCAAATAGATTATTCACAACATATTTAAAACAATTGAGACATGCATAGATGTCCCAAAAACATTTCTCACTAGCTGACCCGTGCCCACTTTGTTGGGCGGTAAAATACGCATGATATCTTTATAATTTATAGCCTATAGCACTCACGAATCATGCAGCTTTCTACCAGTGAATCAATTTTTAAAATTGGTTCATTACTTCCGGAGATTACCCCCTACATACAAACGTTTACCTCTTTATAATATTAGCATAGGTAAGTACTTCAACTTATGGTCAAAATTCTTAAAAGAAAATAATTAAGTATTCTTCAATTGTGGATGTATTTCATTAATCTCGTAAATAGTTTTTCATTTAATACAAGGCCAGCATCTTAGACCAAAGTTTCACATCGCAAGAAATTTTGACCACATCCCTGTCCAAGTTTAGACTGCCAGTTTCTTCACCACATCACGATTTTAGAGCTCACCAAACACAGCACAGCATAAGGAGCGTAATTCCGTGATTCTGTTACACCTGCTATGTATGGACCCCAAAACATGACCTCATCACAAATTCAACAAACGTTGTCTTTCGTCATGGTTACGTGTCCAGTCAATAGACTATGGGTACCTATCTACTATGGCACATGATATTTAAACAGAAGGTCTGCCTTTTACAATAGGTAAATGATAACAAATACTGAATGTACACACGGCTACACATCAATTTATACAAACCACTTTAACGTGGTCTCGCAACCTATTATCTAGTCACATGTTCAACGATCAGCTTATTTTGGTTTTGCATAGCTTGATTTGTAGCCACTCGCGATAGGCATTTTGTCGTACAACATACGTATTTATATGGTACACACCCATATAAATACGTATGTTGTACGACAAAATGCCTATCGCGAGTACGCCAGCACTTGTTGTTCTTTATGCGTCTCTATGTGTGCGTGTGTTTTTTAATAAACAGTGGCGAGTGCGTGCGCCTGCACTTTTTGTTGATACTGTTGATACTTGACTCGCGTCTATGTGTGCGTGTGTTTCTTTTAAACGAATGCCAGTCTAAAGTGCGCTTGCACCCGTTGTACACACGGCTACAGATCAAGCTATGCAAAACCAGAATAAGCTAACCACGTAAGTGAGACCACGATAAACTGATTTTGTATATCTTGATGTGTAACTGTGTGTAAATGAAGTGTGTCTATGTGTGCGTGCTATTTTCTTCGTTGATGCATGAAATGGTCCTTCTGCATTCTTCTGCATATTTCTATTTGCTAGTGTATTCATCAGTAATGGATGCCTGATGTGCCATTGTTACTTCAATAATTATTGTCTGGTCGTTATGCATCCGTGATTTGTGTACTGTTTACCTTTTTGTACGGTGCTGTACTGTTTTGTTTTGTGGTCCATGGTCTTGATCACGATTATGGACTTCTGAATCTGTTTATTTCGAAAGGGACAACATTCCTAGAAAACGGAATTTTAGTGCAAAGTACAAGTTTCTTACATATCAAAATCATTACGTAAACTAACACAAGTTCAAACGTTTTAAAACTATTTTCTGTGTCACGTTTTCGCAGCCTCACTTACCTTGTTTGTGCCGTTTATGGACTTAAGGACTGAGCCTTCACTAACCAAATGTTCTATAATATAAAAATGGATCGCAGAATTTGTGTTGCTTGAACCGATTAGGATAATTCTTTCTCTTTTTGTTGTGTTTCCATCAGGGCCAGGTTTTACAGGATCATCATGTCCACTCGTGCGAAGCCGGGACGGGCCGCTAGTATCAAATAAAATTGCCTCTAGAAAGAGAGAAAGTCAATGTAGGACCATTACATCTATCTCTTTTCTGTATGACTTAGTCAATGTCTCATTCTAGAGAGTATTGCATTTTTTCACTAATAAGCTCCGTATAAGCTCTAAGTGTTTGGCATCGTGCAAAGCATAAGCATACGTAAAACCTGTTAAAGCTGCTTTTATAAAACCAAGTCTATAAAACAAGAATAGCATCTTCGACCAAAGATCCAAAGTTTCTCTTCAAAGATAATTATACAAACAAGCCTAGTTATGACGTCACGCATGTGACAAAACAATATGGCGTCATTTCGTCTATTTGGTGGCCTCATTGAAGGACTTCCTAATTTACTTCGCTGGTTTGGACTGCGATGATGTCATGCAAAATGTAAATAGTAGGTACTCTGGGGGGATATTTATAATGATTAATCCACTTTACATCACGCTTATGCTCCTCAAGGGCCAAGTAGAGTTATGATGCCCCTACAGTTGCATTTTGTAAGGTAATTACTTATATTAAAAAGTTAGTTGAAAAACCCTTCTCTGGTTCACTCATTGGCTGATGGTGACACCCATAACCCAGACCACCCCACGAGTCTCAGTCACCTCTTTCTTATCCCCAAAGGTCAATAATAATTATGGTATTTATACTCCATCTTAAACAAAAGTCCACCAACAAGAACTATCAGTGTCTATGAGTTTGTCGATATCAATCGACAACAGGTAGTTTGTATGACGGTGCATACATAGGGCGACGCAAGTCTCCGACACCTTACAACTTTGGTATCCATTGATGCGTACCTGTGTAGGAACCTCTATTGATTTGTTTTGCGATAGTCACCTGGATACCAAAGTAAGTTATCGGAGACTTGCGTCGCCTTGTGTACGAAGGGGCTAATAAAGATTACTAAAGCAGAGTTTATTAACCCTTTGATTTCCAATGTAGGTACTTACACCATGTTGTGGTAATGACGCATGCTTATAAGTTATGATTGTAAAACCATTATAAATTGAAAAAAATATCTGATAAAGGCAACGACGATAAATATTACTAGACTCCTAATAACAGGCGGCCGATGTCTGTCAACACATAAGGCAAAAAAATCTTATATCCGTCTTATTTCGACCACTCCTGTGAGCCGTAAACATACCTTGAGACAGAACAGACCCGTCCCCCTCGCTTACGTAGTACCTCAGCGAGTTGACAAAATAGTGGACCAAGAGCCTGTGAACGCCAGACCTACGGTATTTTATAAAAGCTGAAACTTTGTCAACGGATGCTCCCAACATTGGTAAGAACGATGGCCAATTATGGAGTTTGGGTGATGGTGGCTTTGGCAGGTAGACAGTACTAAAGGTGTCAAAAAAAAGAGTTTACTTACGTTATAGTATAAAAGCTGATTTTTATATATAATACTTGGGTAATAAGTAGATGATGTGTCCTCTTTAGCCAGACACTTTTGATGGTTCCAACCCCTTGCCAGACACCCTTAAAGTTCACGAAATTATAATTTTACCTACGTTAGTTGAACGCGGTAATCTCAGGATCTACAGGTTGGAATTGAAAAAATCTTTTTGTGTTGGATAGTCCATTTATCGAGGAAGGCTATAGGCTAAAAACATCACGCTATCACCTATAGGAGCGGAGCAGTAATGAGAAATGTTTGAAAATCGGGAAAATGTATTCCTTTTTTAGAGCTTCCGTTGCGTGCGCTGCGTAAACGGTTAGAGTTTTGCAAAAATTATGTACTACGGAATTATTCCTCATAAAATTTTCAAAAATAAAGTCCACAAGAGCATATATCTATCTTTAAAGGTTAAGTCACTATAACCTTTTTTATGGGAACCAAATTTGTTTTAAAGTAATGCATTTTTTGCGAAGGTGTTTTCATTAACATGATATTAATCCTTATCCAAATAAATACGTTAATCTTCACAAGCATTTAATTTTGAACGAAATTGCCCTTTACATCATTTGATTTCAATGAATATCTTAGGAGATATCACAGTTTCAAAATAATACCGCGACAGAATAATGACGAGCTGGCTAATATGTCTCGATTGCGTCGATAAAAGCCCTCTTCAATATCGACATCATACATTGCAAACGCGCATGTAACTACCATTTTGTTATAATTTGCAACCCTGAAAACCCTGTGCTGTCAATTCAGTAGTTTTTGCGTGTGTATCTCATGAACCGTGATAGCTAGAGATTTGAAATTTTCACAGGTGATGTACATCTGTTGCTGCTGTAACAAAACATACTAAAAACCAGAATAGAATAAATATTAAGGGGGGCTCTCATTGGTCGTGGGTCTTATTTCATTACCGTGACCCCGGAACATAAAGGGCTATTGAAGGACGCCATGGATTTTAGTCAGTACAAGTCTGACAGTCCCTCTTAGCCCGGGGTGGGAGGACTCATTTGATGATTTTACCATGTAAAAAAAGGGGGGCTCCCGTACAAAAACCGTGATTTTGTTACTGGTTTTTGTAGATGTTAATAACGCTATAACAACAAATACTAAAAACTGGTTAAGTGCGATTTTGATTCGACATTGACATTGGCAGAACAGGGTTATCAGGGTTGCAAACTTGGGTGTTAAATAATCTAAACTCTAAAGGGACCTAACAACATATAAAAGAATCGTAGTTACATGCGCGTTTGCAATGTTTGGTTTTTCATGTCGATATTGACCGGCCTTCTTTAAGGATCGTTTGGAAAGACTACGGGCTGCGTCCTCACCTTCAGTCTGACGCAGTCCTACCGGTTTTCGTTTTTTCGTTTCGGGAGGTACCTCAAGATTCAGTGGCAAGTAACGAATGGTCAGCAGTCGGAATGCGTGAGGGAAAAGACATCCTCTACCTCTCGTCCCAGCTACCACTGACGATACCCACGAGGTCGGAAATCGCGCTCTTCAAGGGGACTGATGGAGACGGGAGAATAGGACCAGACGCCTAACATGACGCGGGTGAAACCGCGGACAGAAGCTAGTATCATATAAATGAAAATACGCAAATAATGCCTAACTTTAAAACAAAATTGATTTCCAAATGGTTACAGTGACTTAGACTTAAAAGATAGACATATGCTGTTGCGGACTTTATTTTAGAATTTTTTATGAGGAATAATTCCGTAGTACATCATTTATGCGTAACTTTAACCGTTTATGCAGCGCACGCAACGGAAGCTCTCGAAATGGAATACATTTTCCCGATTTTGAAACATAGTTCAATGCTGCTCCGCTCCTATTGATGACGGCGTGATGTTATATAGCCTATAGCCTGCCTCGATAAATGGACTACCCAACATAAAAGATTTATTTAATTCCAACCAGCAGTTCCTGAGATTACCGCGTTCAACTAACGTAGGTAAAATTATAATTTCGGGAACTTTAAGGGTGTCTGGCAAGGGGTTGGAACCATCAAAAGTGTCTGGCTAAAGAGGACACATCATCTACTTATTACCCAAGTATTATATATAAAAATCAGCTTTTATACTATGACGTAAGTAAACTCTTTTTTTTGACACCTTTAGTATCGTCTACCTGCCAAAGCCACCATCACCCAAACTCCATAATTGGCAATCGTTCTTACCATTGTTGGGAGCATCCGCTGACAAAGTTTCAGCTTTTATAAAATACCGTAGGTCTGGCGTTCACGGGCTCTTACTCTATAGTGTTTGTTCCCGAGATCGTGCATGCGGAGTCTAGTAGATAATATATCGTCGTTGGATATAAAGGACTTCTTTCTAAGAAATCTAAAAGTGTTAAGGAAAGGAGTTCACTTGAATTTGCTTCGAATTTAAAGTTTTACGTAAATGTAATGTAAGTCCTTAAAAATACTAACATTCCCATCTCTTTATATTTTAGAAATTGCTGTTTTTGTAAAATCAAATATGAATCTTTTTAGTAAAGTATCTGATACTAGAAATAAACCAGTAAGGAAGCAATACAAAAACATGCTTAATGTTGATCACTATGACACCGCCTTATTGAAGAAAAGTGTTTTTTGTATGGGCCCGATTATATTTAATAAAATACCAGATGAAATAAAAACACAGACTACTAAAGTCTTTAAAAAGAAATTGACAGATTTGTTGACATATAAATGTTATTACTCGATTTGTGAATTCATCAATGATAAAAACTTATAATAATTCTGACTATATTGTATCTATGCCTGACATAAATAATTAAATCATGACATACTTATTAATACGGCTATAATTTTAATAATTGACTAACATTTTATTTTGACATATTGTGTGTCTATGTTAAGTAGGTATGTCTGCTTTTTAGTGTTAATATGTTTTGCATGCCTTAGTTAAGGCAGAAAGTAGGTATAAGGATCATTAAATTGATACTCAACACCTCAATATTGTACCTACTTTCTGTGCAAATAAACAATTATTCTATTCTATTCTATTCTAATCGTGTTGACGTCAATTTCTGGTTAAAAATGCAAATTCAAAGAAATACCTCAATCCAGAAAAGATGGACCATTGAAGTATTACAAAAATGAATAATTATTACCTACGTTGTGATTCAAGTTTACAATTTAATCGTGGTCAATTTCTGAGTAATTTGTTATGAAATTAATTTACATTTACAGGAAGTCAAGGAAGAATACGTCAATAATATTTCAGGAATTGAATGACAACACAACCAATTAGTAGTGACGGTTGTATTAAAAATAATTTTAACTAACGGGTTAATGTTGGTACTATGAAATAATAGTTATTTGTTATACAAGAGTGCAAAGTTGATTTTTAACCGCGTGCTCAATTTTGATGACCGAGCAAGCGAATGATTCTAAAATTGAATCACGAGTGCAACGAGTGATTCAAAATTAGAATCATGAGCGATAGCGAGGGAATCAAAAGAGCACAAGGTGAAAAATCTTTGCACTCGAGTGCAACACGTAACTTTTCATCCCACCACAGCGAGGAAATGACTAAATGCAAAAACAAATAAAAACAGATGTACATTGTACAAACACAAGATAGGCTTTTATTTCAGTTTAGGTATTAACTAAGACATTATTATAGAACAGAATATTTTTTAAATTAAAACAAATAATACTTAGGTAGTAGTTGAAAACTACAACCTAAGTATTAAGTTACTTATTTTTATCTTGGTTTGTCATAACATAACAATAAGACGTGAAAGGAAAACCGCACAAAGCAAATACAAAAGGTAAAACAAAGTACCTACTGAGCCAAGAATGTTCCGGGTCTGAGATTTTAACAAAATAATTGTAGATTACGCTCCAAGGCAGGCGTATTGAATTCCGAAGCGATACTAAGGATTCTGGGGTGAACCTCCGTCCGTAGCGCAGCAAGGAGGTTCAAGTGTTAATACCCGAAAGAAACGAGGGAATAAAGTTAAAAATCCTTAGTGAAGCGAGGGATTCAAGTTAGCCCAAGGCAACGCAGCCTTACGCCCGAGGAGCGTACTCTGCTTTCCCACCTAAGGCGAGATTTGATGTTACCACATCAAATTTTAAAAATAGAATTTGTTTCCTCGACAACCTTCGAACGTCAAGCGGGCACCACAGCAAGCGATCAGCTGTTGCGGTCACCGGCCGCCATTACTGCTGCTACTCTTTTGTTCATACGATGTTCTAAATTCAAATTTACTTTATTCACTAGAGGATAAAAACGGCTTTTACTCACTTGAGGATAAAAACGGCTTTTACGGTCAGATATCGAAGAGCAAAAGTACCCTTTCCGAGATGGGGGGATGAAAAAAATATAATTGATCCAGTGTAATAACTTGTTCTAAATATTTGTTCTTATCATTTGGTGCCGGTAGTAGTACACATAATTATTATGAATAAACATACAGAAAGGAACATTGGTAGTACAAAAAAGTTATTTTAAAATCTGACTTCATTTTCATAGGTTAAATATTTTTTTAAATCTTTTATTTCTTTTAAAAAATAATCTACCTCTTTCAATTTTTATTTCGATCTTCTCCTCAATGTAGCGCTGTGCTGTAATTGTAATGTGTAGGCCGCCTATAACTTTGCTTGTTAATAATTTCAGCGAAACCTTTTTAATTTGTTAGACCATAATATACCGTAGTACAAGTCAAGTTAAAGTTGGGCAACGTTCGGGAAACAACGCAATGTCTTTGCATCTGACATACCTCAGTGCCTCAAGACTCTTCAACCAATCTGTGTTACCAGTGATGATTTATGGCACGGAAACGTGGTCTTTCACTAGCGGCCTCATCTCAAAGCTCAAAGTCGCTCAGCGAGCTATGGAGAGGGCTGCTCGGTGTGTCTCTGCGTGATCGAATCCGAAATGAGGAGATCCGTAGACGAACTAAAGCCACTGACATAGCCCACCGGATTAGCAAGTTGAAGTGGCAATAGGCAGGCTATATTGCTCGCAGAGTAGATGGCCGATGGGGTCGAAAAGTGCTAGAGTGGAGACCACGGTCTAGCAAGCGAAGCGTAGGACGTCCACCGACAAGGTGGACAGACAACCTTATAAAGGTCACCGGAAGACGCTGGATGCAGATCTTTTCCAACCGATATATGTGGAGATCGGGCCTATATTCAGTAGTGGACGTCCTATGGCTGGGATGATGATGACAAGCAAATAAAGAATCGAGGATTGAAACTTTTTGACAGATATAAAAAGCATAATTTTATAACATCTTAGGTTAAGAATACCCTACTAGACCTACAACTGCCCACAAAGTCTTCACAAAAAACTGCACAAAGTTTTCACACATGTATACGAAAAAAGGTTTGGAACTATATTTTGATCAGTACATAATAACTTTTATTGTAAGCAAGGCTCTCTTAGAGATTTATACATTTGACTCAAGAATTATTTATGGACCTGTTATTCGTTTTTTTTCCATTCGGGCCCAGACAATGTGACGTCATTGGCCACAGTCACGAACTTTGACCTTGTTAAACACCCTCTTGGATAAAAATAACAAAATGATTAATTGGCTACCTGATACGGTACGGTGGATGTATTTATAGTAAATAGTACGGTTTACGAGCTTGTTTTTCAGGAAAATAAGCAATCGTCAATAAAGATAAGGTTGTTATCGGACACTAGGCCCACTCCCTCTTACAGAGAGCAACCTATAATGCTCCTGTGGGAACATTATGGCTTGTTGAAACAAGCCATCACTCATCAGCCTATAATGCTTCCATAGCTTGCCCTCTCTGTAAGAGGAAGTGGGTCCAGTGTAGGTCGGTAGAAATCACATTTCTTCGAAATTATCTACATGTCGGTTTCCTCACTATGTTTTCCTACGGCGTCTTGAAAGCTGAAAAAATACTATTATTCAATTGTATTCAGCTACCCGCGCCCCGTTAATGTTTGACGAAGCGAAAGGAGTAGCGGGACGGGACTGTCTTAACAGGTAATTTTGGACCTGGAACATAAAGGGCATCCACTTCATTCCTTCAATATTGTCGTTTACGTCGCTCCGCTCCACGCACTCATTTGATGATTATATTCATAAGGAAACTTTCTAATATCTATCCTGGTAAAGTTTCAGTACCTCTATTTTCTTCGCAAAATGCTTTTTCGCTTAGACAGAAACAATTATGTCAGTGTAAAATGATGACTAATAATGAATAACTACTGAGGTAGTAGCTAAAGTAATTATAATTAATAAACAACGCAATAGCAATATAACTTGTAATAAACTTGTAATAAATATAATTGTTATATTTTATTCAAGTTTTTCCTGTTTCCTATTGTTTAAGACACTTGTTTTTAACCGCAATCTTCATAATTATTCGATGTTTTGTATTTTTGCTTTATTCTCCTCAATGGTAAATAAATGAGCAAGCAGAGGTCGACTTTGCGGTAAAAGTCTGTTGCAGTCAGTGAATAGGTCGGTAACTATTTGTAAAACATACAAGTATTTACTCCATACATGAAACGAACAAGCAACACGCGGCGCAGCAATCCAATCGCACAGCCCAGTGGCTGATCATGGCAATGAGAAGTTTTCTTTTTTGAGTATTAAAAAAAAAGTAGTTTCCAAGAACTCTGTAGATGGCGTTGAACTGTTACTGACTACGTTACTAGATGTATGCCTTCATTTTTGCACAAATCCACGAGGCACAGACTTCTCTTCTTTTTCTCTTGGGACATTTTCTTTATGGCATGGAAAATTCAGAAATTAAAAAGACTGGTAAATGAATATTTTTTTCTTTTTCCTTGTTGTTATTTATTTCCAAATGTCAATGGTGTGATGTGATGTGACTGACAATAACATAACATGTACTTTACGTTTTACGATCTCTAAATTACAACCAAGTGAAAAAAAAATTACGTGACGTTCCGTTCATTGCAGTAACATACCAAGTTTAGCGTCATCGACTAGGGAAAAAGAAAATCCCTCATTGTCGCCAGTCGCGCAGTCGCCAATTGTGCCGTAAGTATTTGTTAAAATAAAACAAAAAATATATTGGATACCAAATATCTCGCTTGAAGTAACGGGCGTAATGCAACTAACAAAGCGTTTACATAAAGTCATCGTAACAAAGACTTTTTATTGATCTTCTTTCAATGCATGTTCTATCAGTTACTTGTCTCCATACTAAAATTGGAAAACACAATTCCAATTAGTTTTTCCGTCCGTCTGCCAAAAGCCATTTTCTTTATATTGTCTGCGTGGCCGTTTCCACAGTTGGAATGAATGCATTGTTTTGTTTGTGTTAGAATTAATAGAATGGTCATACTGGTCACATTCTTATCAATCCTATTTTTAATAGAGTATTTTCAATTTCTAACACAATGGTTGGATTAAGTCAACAGATGCATTGCTTGCATTAACCGCACTATCAAGTATCAACTGATTAAAGATCAATAATGTATCTACTTCCACTTATAGATAGGGCTCAAACCAAAGATCACCGAACTAGACGAGTCACAGAATTCGATGAGTTTACTATATCCGAATATAATTAAACTCTAGAAGAAATGGAAGGAATAACCGAATACAAAAAATATTGCCGGCGGTGGATCAATGTCAGTCTAAACAATCTCCATATTACGGGAAGGTAAAATATTGAATTCTTTGGAATTTTCCAACGACCAATGATTGAAGTCGGAGTAAAAAATTAATCACATGGCTGACATACAGGAAACTTCATAAATCATATAGATATACTCAGGAGGAATATCAAATAAAAGAGTTATTGTTGCTTTAATAAATTACTTCATGTCGAAATGTTATTAATATCGACAAATCAAACCACTTATTGAAAAGCCAGCTCAGAGTTGAAACGTTCAAGCCTCATAAAATCAAAATGAAACACAGCGTTAGAAATGTTAATAAAAGCAGAAAATATAATGGGTGTCTACAGAAATTATAGTTCTCAGAAGAATTATCGTAAAATACGAATAATCCGTATCGTTTTAGAAATATTAATTTATGGAATAATATTACTAAATAACACTCGTGTGTTCTCTTACCGAACAGTCACTTTTCAATTCTTGTATTTTTCTAGTACTTGTATGATAATATTTTGTGGTATTCATAATTCTGGTTCTTACGCTGATTTCATTAGAGATTTAGTTACCGTGCATCAAAGCTTGGACACCGAATCGAGGAAAAAATATTTCAGAAAATTGAAGAACTTTTTTATCACCACAACTGCAGTATTCTGTTTGATTGCAGTTGTTATTTTGCCATTAAGGATCTTATATACTGTTTTGGTTCGACATAGTCAACTTAACATGAGCTTAATGGTGTTTTTAATATTAGAAGTATTATCTCAACTACGGTTCTCTATGGAACAAGTTATATTTTACATTTACATACGCATAATTCATTGTACTCTGAATAGTTTAAACGAATATTTATCGGGTGTTCGAGACTATTATGCTGATCAAGAAAGAAATATTTGTGTTGAGAGGAGAGAAGAATATGATCCTCAGACAGAAGAACGAGTCGAACAATGGGCTACAAACTATATGTTACTAGTTGGTTGCAGCAAGAAATTGTCAGCGTGTTTCAGTTTTCAGGTAAACATGCGGCAGAAACAACAATTTTAAGAACAATTTCTAACTTTCGCCTAGGATGATTCCGTATCCGCCTAATTAACTCTTTAGGCTGATACGGATATAAGTGATAATTATATTTTCTTGTTTGAAAAATTTAAAATAGACGACTTTTGCAAACGACTTATTGTGTCCCACTGCTGGGCAAAGGCCTCCCCTTTATCCTTCCTAACCTCTCTATTTTGAGCAATTTCTGGAAGACTTAAATTATGCTTTTGTTCGTTTGTTTCAGATGATATTGTCATTGGCTTTATCAACAGTGTATTGCATTTTTGCATCCTATGCAACAATAGAAGTATTTCTTTTAAATGTAAGTATATTGTGTAGAACACTAACTCATCAGAAAAAAGAACAGTGACTGTTATCGTAGGGACAATAAGAATGATTTTAGACTGAATACACATAAAGCTTTTTTTAATAGACACTTTTTTTAGGAGCCTTACAAGTATTTTGGAGTTTTCCGAACTGCTTTCGTTCTGGTTGATTCATTGATGAGTCCCGTTTTAGTACTTGTTGCGGGACAGAAACTTATTAATGAAGCTACTAACACAAGGATAAGTCTGTTGAAATTGTACAACAGATTATCAATATGTAAGTAACATTCATTATTACACACCCCAGCGATAAACACCGTGTTTCCTCCCGCTAAATCTGACACAGGAACCTTCCGAAAACCTGTACTTGAATCTACCTTTAATCCTTTGGTATTGCCACATTTGGCGGTAACAAAACCAGTTTAAGCTGGTCTCTAATTATGTAAGATCTCCGCAGAACGGTAGGCCAGCAATGAAGATCAACTGTACTGGCCGTGTGCTACACCTATAGTTTCTGCTAACTCTCAAACGTGCTTACGTTATTATTGACATCTTGTGAGCTCAAATTATTAGACCAGTGATAGTCATCCAGCTCAAGCTGGGCAGTCTTGCACCGTATGCTCTACTGTGTCCTCCGGGCAATCTTTGCAGTGGCAACACGCAGGCGTTTCCTATTTTCCCATCAGCCACAGGTACTTCCCGAAACTTCCGTGTCCGGTGAGGACCTGCGTCATGCGATAGGTCAGGACGCCGTGACGTCTCTCCAGCCGCTAAGAAATCACAACTTGGATCTTCTAACCGTACAGACAGATGTGTTGCTGGGGAGTTTGTTCCGTGGATTTTAGTCAGTACAAGTCTGACAGTCCCTCCGGCCTGACCTGAGGTTGAGAGGCCTCATTTGATGATTTTACCACGAAAAATAAATAAATAAGGGGAGTTTGTTCCGCCACTTCTTCCGAGCCAAAAAACTAGGAAGTGTCGAAGGACGGACGCTTTGGGGGACTTAATGTAAAAAAAGACCTTCAAAAAATGCTGATAAATCAGACTATTCTTGATTGATTTTTGAATCTTTACATAGTTTTTAAAAATAAAATGTAAATAAGTACTCTTTTTCAGATCCAGCCTCAAAATCTAAACCGATCAAGAATTTATATTTCCTCGTAAAAGCGAACCCTATTAAAATAGAATACACTGATAGATTGGTTCAGGGAATGTATTTAATTCCGATAATACTTTCTTAGTCCATCGGCTATGTCATAGTTGCATTGCAATTGAATCATCTTATTTAAATAAAAGCTCTTCAAAAGCCTAACATAATTATATTTATTGATTTATTTAATGTTCGGAAAGCTTACAGACTAATACATAAGTTATTAACAACAATCGCACTGACATTTGCCATTTACAAGCTTTCACAAGCTTAATAAAGGTGATAATAAAAATAATAATAAATAAATCTTCATCATCTGCAACATCATCATAACTGAATTGTAACAACTTTACAATCTTATGTTATAGAACATTGAGGTAGTAGGTTACTAAGATTTTAATCGAAAAAAAGGAAGAAAAACGAAGGGGGACTCGTTTGATCCCTACGTCACACGCCAAGGAATAACATTTGTGCTTATGTGAGCGTGGCTCACGCACACATTTATAAAAAAGTGGCTTCATGTAAAACGTTACGTATTGTTTTGAACACGGAATCCGGCCATTAAAGGATCTAAGATTCTCCAAAACTATTTGTTTGGATTAAAAAACTTTTTGTTTTAGATAGTCCATTTATCGAGAAAGAAGAAGCAGCATTGAAAAAAGTGGGAAAAAAATATTCCTATTCGCGAGCTTCCGTTGCGTGCAGTGCGTAAAAAATTGTTCTAAAAAAATCACGGTATCAATTTATGTCTGTTAATTGTCATTTTTTTTATGGACATAAAACAAAATGAAATAAATTCAAACAGTAGTTTCGATACTAAGGCTGCGCTGCCACAAGACTTGTATCATTAAGAAAACCAGTGCTGGGATTTTAGAAAAATAAATAAAACTTTTCTAAACCTACTTTAGTAAACAACAGTTGGAAAAGTTATTAGTTGGGAGTTGAAACTGGTCTGAACAATGACTGTTTGAAAATGTTCTTTCAATAAATTACGTTGTTTTAATACACGGTTTCATAACGTTATTGACTCACTGGCGCCGGGGATTTTTTTTAAATTATTGTAATATTAATTATGAAAATCTTGCAACTTTACAATTAGAACAAAATACTTTTTTTTTAAATATTAAATGAGTTGTTTTAATTCAACTGCTTCGTTGATCTACTGGTCACAAACACGACTGATGAGCAAGAGTTCTTGGATTTGATGCCCGGTTTGGGCTCAGTTTTACTGGCTGTCTGAGTTAGTGATATCGTTTTAAATTTCTCCCCTTTACGAGTTCCAAGTGCTTTCAATATCTTTAAGTCTATTAACTTTCTAATAAGTAGATAAGATAGAAGTTTTATCAATTCAATAGAAACGTTAGGGGAAAAACTGATAAATTGCGTTCAAATTCGTAAAATTCTATTATTCTATTGCTGGATCAAATATTATGATAACAGAATTGCAATTACGATTCTGCTTAAGCAATGCTTAAGTGACCTTTTTAGAATGTTCTTTGATTGAAAGACGACATTGTTGACACAGTGGTTGAACGATCAACTGCTGCTTAACATGCCGCGGGTTTGATTTGATTGCACGGAACATAATAAGTTTTATTTGACCTGCAAGTTATTGTTCCGGGTCTGGGTTTTTGTGTATTTCCTAGTATGGGGCAACGTTTTTTAAAAAGATAAATATAATCATCAAAATTATTATGACAAGACCCAAAAAATGCTTCATAAACATTATGACATCACGCGATGTTGTTTTCTTTATATAGCGAAAGGCTACGTCAGTATACTTCAGTCCCTCAAATTTTTCCGTGTAACGAAACGATAGTCGTCCTAACCTCACAAACGGAAAGGGAGGCGCCTCGGATCCTATCTAAGTAGGCCAATGGCTTGTTTATTAAATCCCCCTGTTTGACCCTGTTCATAATAGTAGTCACGTCAGGTCAAGTATTCGGGCAGCTTTGACTGTCAGTTCTCAAGACAGGCATCATTATTTTCGCGCTCAATTATTTTCGTTTTTTTTTATAGGAGTGTGTAAATCTAAAGCCACGCATGGGGCCAGCGTATTGGGCCAACGAGTACAGACCTACTTGGGGGTATATTGGTAGTTGGCGGGAATACTACAAAAATGTTCACAGGTTGGCCCAATGTATATAAACAGCGACATTTGGAATTCATTATTTTGGCCCAACATGCTGGCCCAATGCCTTGGCCCACTGAGTACAGGGGCTTTTACAAGGAAATTGACAGTTTTCATTGTTTAGGAGTGTTACCCGGCACTATAGTATGTAGGAGCCAGTAGTTTCATTTTTAACGTTGCCCCACACTAGGAATTTCTCGTGTATTGTGGTTGCGTTTGCTCACATTTATATTCACATACATAAACATCCGGAACCACTATTTGTAGATCACCGAAATGTTTGTTCCGTGCAGGATTCGGTTACAGCGCCAACCTAATTTAGAAGTTATTCATATAAGGTGGCCAACACCCTGTTGAAACGAAAGTTGGTCAAATTAGGAAAAATTGTTTGAACGAAAAAATATTTCATGTAAGAATGATTGTATGGGCAGGAAAATATCTGGACAGTAGAAGTTAGCGAAAGAAGAAATAGTAGCTTTCGTGGAAGTAAAAAGAGTAGCTTTAGAAAAAGCAGAAACAGCAGCGCTAGCGGTAGCAGAAACAATAACGTCAGCGGAATCAACGGAGTATGATGATGATGATGATGATGATGGGACTCCCTTTTCCGCACTTAGACTCTCATTTGGTCCGTTGTGCGTGGGGTTCTGGCTAACAGAGCCAGCCTAGCTCCGCCCAAAAGCACAGAAGCTTCCTGGGAGCTTCACAGGCTTCGCGGAGCGACCTCATTGTTCCGAGGATTTCTTCACGTTGAGAGGCCACTGCCACGCATTCCAGGATGACGTGGGCGGCTGATTCCTCGGCGTCAAGGCATCCCCTGCAAAGGGGACTGTCTGTGGCACCTATGTTAAAAAGATGTTTATTAAGTGTGTTATGGCCCGTAATTGTTCCTATAATTATTCTAAGGTTATTCCTGCTCATGCTGAGGAGTTTTTTGGTTAATCGCGGGTGTACCATTGGTAGAGCCAATTTCGACTGTTTATAGTCTGTTGCCCGTGACCATCTGTTGTTATGGAGTTCGGTCGATCTTTGGCGAATCCACGCACGAAATTGTGAGAAAGGCAGTGGGAGAAGAGGGTATGGGCCTAGCACCCTCATATCAGAGCCTCTCTTCGCAAGTTCATCCGCTGCATCATTACCCAAAGATCCGCTGTGTCCTTTGATCCACTGGAGAGTAATCCGATTGAACATCGACAAACTCTCCAGAGCTAGGTGGCACTCGAGAATTAATTTATTGTTAGTTTGTTTATTTCCTGAGGCTTTGAGCACAGATAGGCTGTCGGATAGGAATTTAATACCGTAATCCCGGATGCCTAAGCGCTTTACTGCTGTTGCGGCTTGTGTTAAAGCAACACATTCGCATTGAAATATTGAACTGTGTGTGCCTAGTGGTATGTGTCTATGTTAATATTGAGGTCAAGGGAGTGTATGCCAGCACCTGACCCGTTTTGTGTTTTTGAACCGTCTGTGTAGATTCGCACTTCATTGGCTCCTGACAGCCATGGAGATAGCCCTTCCTGGACTGGAAGGGCTATCTCCATGGCTGCTGTTGGGGTGGTTCTCATGCAGCCAGTGGTAGCCGAGCAGGCCAGTCGTTGGAAGCGTTGTAGTCTGGTAATGGTGGTCGCGAGTTCTGTTCTCGTCCACCAGACCAGAGCACCAAAAGCCAACATTGGCCTGATTAGCATTTTGTAAATCCACAGAGTAATCCTTGGAGAGAGCCCCCATGTTTTTCCCAACATTTTTTTGCATTGGTAGAGTGTAATTGTGCATTTATTAAGTTTGTAGTCAAGATGCTTGTTCCAGAGCAGTTTGCTATCCAGGATCACCCCTAAGTACTTGACTTCGTCCTTGAGCGTTAGTTCTGTGTTTAGGAGTTTTGGAAGCCTATGAGGTCCAAGAGTTCTCTTGTTAGTAAACATTATTAGTTCCGTTTTTAAGGGGTTAACCGATAGTTCGTGCTTCGTGCACCAGCCCTCGATTATTTTGAAGGCCTTTCTCATGAGGTCGCATAAGACGCCCTCAAATTTTCCCGAGATTAGAATTGCTATGTCGTCCGCGTATCCCACCGAGTACAGACCGCTAGCGTTGAGCTCTGCAATGAGCTCATTTACCACTAAGTTCCACAGCAGTGGTTACAGCACCCCACCCTGTGGGCAGCCCCTACTCACGATACCTCGTGTAGTGGTGTTCACGGTAAATTGAATAGCACGGTATTTTAACATGTTGTTTATCCATTCTATGAGTGTTCGCGCAACACCGTGTGTGGCAAGTGCTTGTTCGATGCTGACGAAGTTGGTTTTGTCAAAAGGTTCTTCTATATCAATGAAAGCGCCTAGAGTTGAGTTTTTGTCTTTAAGAGCATTTCCTATACGTGAGACCACGCTATGGAGTGCTGTTTCTGTTGATTTGCCTGCACAATAGGCGTGTTGATTAGGATGTAAGGGTCTTTGAACCGAAATTTGGGATCTAATCTTCCTATCTCCCAGCCTCTCCAGGGTCTTCAAGAGAAACGAGGAGAGGCTTATAGGTCTAAAAGATTTGGGCTGGGTGTAATCGCCCCTACCTGGTTTCGGTATAAAGATTATTTTTACTTCCCGCCATTTCAGGGGGATGTAGCGGTGGGCCAGGCAGGCTCTGAAAACCTTCACAAGGTAGTCGGCCAGTAAACCTTGGCTCCACCTGAGCAGAGCCGGGAAAATGCCGTCTAGTCCTGCTGCCTTGAAAGGTAGGAAAGTGTTAATTGCCCACGTTACTTTGTCTTTGTCGATCACTTCCAGCGCCACCTCCCAAGCCAATTCACTCGCAGCCCTCTCTCTGTGTGGTTCCCAGCTTTGCTGGGTGGCAATCTGGCATCCTGGGAAGTGGGTGGTTAGGAGTAGTTCGCTTGTCTCAGCATCATTTTTTGTGTATGTGTTATCTGGTTTTTTCAGGCATCCTATTGAGTGGTCTGTCTCTTGAGCAAGACAGGTTTTGACCCTCATTGCCTGGTTGTTACTTTGAATGTTAGTACAGAATCAACGGAGAAGTGGTAAGAATAGCAATAGCGGGTTGCGTAATGTTGTAGCGGACGCGATAGCGGAAGCGGCAGCGGAAGCAGACGCGGTAGCGGTAGCGGAGGCAGAAGTATAAGCGACAGCGGTAATTGGCATTTACTTATTTACCTTTTTTGTATCGTGGTAAAATTATCAAATGAGTCCTCCCACACAGGGCAGGGCGGGAGCGACTGTCAGACTCGCACTGACTAAACTCCTCGGTGTCCTTAAATATATAAGCCTGGTTTTAAGACGTTATAATACCCCCCCAAGTGTCACTAAGTATTAGGCAAACGGGCAAGAGTTTTGTTTTGCAAAATATAACTGCAGTAACTTGCATTCGTTTTAACACTTTTTTTTTTATCGTGGTAAAATCATCAAAACTTGACTGGACTGTCAGACTTGTACTGACTAAAATCCACGGTGTCCTTCAATAGCCCTTTATGTTCCGGGGGTTCACGGTGATGGTATAAGACCCGCGACCCCGGCAGGCTTTAGCCCTCTGAGAGGGGGCCTCGTCATTATGCTGACGCTCTTTGAGGCGCGCGTGGAACACGACGCGCCGTCGACCCGGGCATGGTCCATGGTCGAGCGGCGAGTTGCCCTTTACTCGCCGCCCGCATGCCCGCGCCTACGGTGGCCGGAGATCGTCTTGCGACGTCCGACGCCGTGGCCGTCCACTACCGCGGGTGGGGCGGAGGGAGGACCTTGTCCTCTCTCTCATGCGGCCCGCCTCCTCCTTCGCGAGCATGACTGCTTCGCAGAAGGAGGCGACCGCTTCCCACTCCGTCTCGCTCCGCAGCATGGCCGCAACCAATGCCGGGCGCGAGAGGTCTCCGCCTATCGCCGCCGTGAGGACACGGCGGTGCTCCACCCAAGCGGGGCAATCCTGCACCGTATGCTCGACTGTGTCCTCCGGGCGATCTACGCAGTGGTGACACCCAGGCGTTTCCTCCTTTCTCATCAGACACAGGTACCTTCCGAAACATCCGTGTCCGGTGAGGACCTGCGTCATGCGGTAGGACAGGACGCCATGACGTCTCTCCAGCCACTCCTCAAAGAGGGGTCTTATCGCCGCTATTGCGGCATGCCCGGCCGTCGTCGCTTCGTTTTAACACTAAACTGTAATGAACATTATCTTTGGAATGTGATAATCCTTTATAGATATATAAAAATATTAGATAAGCACTATCAGGTTAAAATAACAGCGAAACAAAACCTTATCTATAAGGAAAAGAAAAAGCACTTTCACCACATTAACCAATGTGTTTCCTACTACCTACTTTATATATACCTATACATATAAAAAAATCAATGCCACTTTTCGTTGTAACTTTATAACTCAAGAACGGGCTCACCTATTTAAACCAAATGTTTAGGCTTTGTTCGGACTATTTAGTAAGTACATTATTTAAGTGAAGTTTGCACAAAGTCGGTCGACCGTTTCTTCATTTATCACATTTTTTGTAACACGTAGCGAAGCACGGGACGGGCCGCTAGTACCTACTACATAGTTTTCGCCACAAGTTTCTATCCACAGACATCTTTGCCACAGATAAACTTGGCTTCTCCTTCATAATAAAAATACTATATTTACTGAGGTAAAATACAGATTTTCCTGTTTCAGAATACCTCTTAATAAGAGTGATTAGATCTGTACATACCGGTAGAATATAATTTGAGTACCACCTCAAGAAAAAAAAAAATGTGAATACTAATTCAGAACAGGTCTTCTGGACACAGCGTGTATTGTTAGGAGGTTCCTCTCTCAAGAACCCTTTACTGCTATTCCCGATAGGCCCGATGGACTTATATGTTATTCTTTATGTTTTTAAAATTATGGAAAGAAAAAAAAGGCTGAGTAGGCTGGCACTGTTAGCCAGAATCCTCACGCACAATGGACTGTCGAATTTAGTAATTAGGCATTACCGTTGCTCTCAGAATTTGTGATTTTTCATAATTTTCAAAAATTCAACGTTGGATAAATATTTCAACTTAGTAACTATCTTTCACTGATTTTGTATTGATCCCCGCATATGAATTAATTTTTCTTATTCTTAAGTAACTTTTAAGTAGTCAAGATCGTGCGGAATCAGAGTAACTTATTTTGGATACTTTTGTTCGCTAATATAAGTGGCGCCCACGAAATATTTCGTATCCTTCTTACAAGGATTTTGACTCAACTATTTACTTCACGGAAACATTGACTTTTATGAAAATTAGCTGTTATCACAACGTATTACAGTACATTTTGGAAGATATCAATGTTTTATCTGAAGTGCGCTAGTTAAATTGTTCAATATTGTGGTGTTAAGCTCTCATATCAACTGAAAATGTATTAGACTGCATAAAAATAGATAAGGATCATATTTTGTTTATCGGACACACGGTACAAACCCAATGCACACGACAAACCCTAGCAAATATAAAAGAAAACGAGTTCCTTTAGTGATGAGTCGAGCTATACGATATCTGACTGTGGTTCTTTCTTCAAAAGACCACTTCAGACACCGGCATGGTCTTCATACGGCTTTAACAGTATACTCGTAATGTCTGGACTTGAAAAGAGACAGTGATCTCTGAGTTTGTTTAGGATGTTTCTTCTCAGAGTAGTCAGGTACGAAACACCGGCCTCATCTAGCTTTAAAAATATGTGACGTGTAAAACATTGAGCTATTATTACTACGTATAGAGACGACACCACACATCACCACTGTGTCCCATCCAGGATGAGTGCGCGCGCCTAGAGTACACCACAGAGCTGTCAAACAACTGAATGAACCTGCGCGCGTGCACTCATCCTGGATAGGACACAGTGGTGATACGTGGTGTCGTCTCTATACGTAGTAATAATAGCTCAATGGTGTAAAAGTGTTTTTTTAACTTTAAATGACTTTACCCAAATTAATACATAGCTCTGCCCCAGGAACGCCAGAATACAGATCTTTACATCCAGCAGCTTTTTACAAGTACTTTATAACCATATCAGTGGTTCACCTCAAGTGGAGGTTCATTGATGACTCTGCTTACTGACGTCAAATTGACGCTAACGAATTTCAGGAAACCTTCCATTATGCATATTATTAGTTACCTAACCTAATGCGTTCATCACAAAATGTTGTGCTTGATTCATTTTGTCTCAATCGACTTACTGTGTTTTAATCATTCGTCATTGCCAATGTTGTCGTCGGTATATGCAACTAAGGTCTTATATTACTACATATATTCCTCAAAGGTATGAATGTGCAGAGCTGTCAATTTTCCTTATGACCTTTAAGGAAGAATGGAAGAAACACATGAATAATAAGTACCATTCATAAATTATCTATGGTTTTATAACTACTGTTAAATGGAAAACTGCATCATTACTGAGTCGTCCAATTATTCAGTTAAAATATTTTTTTTTTATTTTTTTCTTTGGCAACGAGTTGCTTTACTACTCTGCCAGTGTCATGTGGCGACGGCTACGTAGCGAGTTGAGCCGTCGGACTTGAAACGTCAAGGTAGCGTATGTTAGTAGCTGCAAGGACGAACACATGGTGTTAGTATGTATTAAAATATAATAAGTATCTTGTAACATGAATTTGCCGGTCATGTCAAATCACACCGCGCTGACATACGTCACCCTGACTTGTCTCTGCTTGCTCCACTAAGGATGTACCACGATGCGTAGGTTTGGGATTCCAGTTACCGATTTACGTTTATCACTACATACAACATTAAGGATGCGCTAGTCGGCGGGACGAACTCGTTGGCGAGCGGGATTAAAATGCTTGTTATTTCATCCAACATCACGTATCGATAGGATGAATGAGCAGTAAGAAGCTAGGGCACTTATGCACACATACTCCACCCTTCGAATGACTCATGAATGCGTGATTACTTTGAATAATGAACTACTGCAACTTTTCAAAAGACCTTCGGGAATTTGGATATTATGAAAAAACTACTGAATGTATGTGTTCAAAATAAAGTTATCTAGAATTTTGAACATATTATCTATTCCTGTATGGAAATTATTTTACAATTTACTGTCTTCTTTTGTTATTTATTTCCCCCCAAAGATTCGTTAAAATTAGGCTTAAAATAAGTAAGTTTCGACACCCATAACTAATAATAGATGTTTTTTTTACTTTTTTGATTCCATACAGGACTAGACAATGATGAGATGAATATAGATCATTGTTTAATTCAAATTTAAACCGTCAAATATTGGAATAATCGCGAAACTACGTTTGTATGGAAGAATGACCGACTAGTGTACCCTTAACGATTCCAACGAGCTGTACCTACTATTAACGAATCCAACGAATCAAGCCTGGCGTATTCTTTTTGTTTACATTTCATCACCACTGCTCTCAAACCGGTCAAGGTAAACATCGTGAGGAAACTGGAATGTCCTAGCTTGAACATCAGTAACTTATGACAGCTACTAACCAAGGCCCGCGTGATAGATAACAGAATTATTTTCCTCTCACAGAAGTGTTTCAACTTCTGGGACACAGGCCTTAGCACTGGGAACATACTACAGTAATGCTATTAACTAACATTATTCCTTGAGAAGGCAAATAAACTCCATTGTAGACTTTGTCTCTGAAAGGCGCCCATTAGACGGTCAATCATTTCCATCAATCATGAATCATCAGTTGAATGATGGAATTTTTATCGCCTACAATTTTCGTCATGCAAAAGTCAAGCATTAGACGATAGGTTTTCCGTCAGCCAAAATCTCTGCCATGGTTTTGCCAAAACCTGTCAAAACCTACCGTGTAATGGCCGCCTGACCTCTGACCTAAATACAAAAGTCAAATGTCTCATGTCAAATAAAAAAAAAAAACTACTTTTTCGAATCTTTGCTTAGCACTGCTAAGAAAATATACAAACAAAATCAATAGAAAGACTTGTATTATGGTGAAATAAATGGCCCCATAAAACCAGGAGTTAATCTGGAACAACAAGTCACGTAACAACGCATTCTAATTTGAGTTCTGTCCGCTTAAGTTAAAGTTGAGATTTGCAACAAACACGATTCTAGGTCACAGGATATTTTTCAACGTAAATTATTACCGTATCATTACTTTTGTATTTAACTAGGTTTATGGTTTGAATAACAGGTTTTATTGTTGAGCAAAATATTTGAACTTCAACTGGGTAAATATTATCTTCAATCCAATGTTTAAGTAGGTTAGTTTGCTTGGTGGTTAGCCTTTCCTATTGGAATCTTAAGGGGAGGCCTATGTTCAGCAGTGGACGTCTTACAGCTGATATGATGAAGATGATGATGAGGCCCCATTTCAGGGTCGGACCGGCTGGCGACCGGGTACCCGCATAAGACCGTCTACCTTTCGTCCGCAGATGCGAGTGAGCCAATTCTTCTTGATGGATTGTTGTGTCAACCGCTGAAGGATCTACGATGTATACAGATTTCATCGAAAGTATAGACCTTTGAAAGTATCTACGTTCTTAGTTTCTTCACCCTTTAAAAAGGCCGTTAAAAAGTTGCAATGTCGGCGAAGCGCAAGCGATAGCTTTGGTGTTGCAGATGACTGATGACCGCTTTCTATCAGGCGGGCCGTATGGTTGCTTGTCACCTTCATGGTATAAAACGATAGGTATAGTATCTTTCATTAACTGGCTACCAAACGAAAAAAGGGCTTTTAAAGGGTGATTACCACATCGTTTAGCTGTCTGCATGTCATACTTAAACTCATGTCTTTGTTATAAGGAGGAACGCAAGAACTACAGGCTATTAAGATCCTTAACTAGTGACGCATCACTCTGTCGTAAGGAGAGAGAGAATGTGACAAAAACACGTTGCGTAAGAAACGGTAAAGCCATCACGCTGAGTGGTAGGAACCTCTTCAGATTTCCGACGGTGAGCCAGTTCTCCTAAAAAGTATTTTCATACCCTCAAAAAAGGGGAGAAAAACACGGCAATGCGCTAGCGGTCCCTCTGGTAGGTATTCAAAGAGTATTTAGGCTTTCTTGACCGTTTTCCACCAGGCAGACCGTATGCTTGCTGTCCCCTATACGGTACTTTTAAATATGGTTCTAGTAATACAGATGTTCTAGGTGTTACCTAAATACATATTTTAGTGACAGATAATCCCATGTAAAAAAAAACATTTGACCTTGTCGTATCATCTATGTAATGTCCATGTTTGTGAACTGAAAGTAGAACAATGGACACAAAAATTGCCGCCAATTTGTATAAATAGGCCAATTTTGTTAATTCGTAGAACGAATTTCGGCCCATGTCTGATAAGAACATCAGTAGTTGGTACTGACAGCCATTTATAGAAATTGGCCATCCGTCAGGGACAACCTTGCCCACATAATATTCCTATCGACACCATGACTCTCAAGTCTCAATACAAATGCTATTCAATATAATAGACTCTTAAACTATGTTTATGAAGACACGTAGGTATGTCTTCATAAACATAGTTTAAGAGTCTAACATACAGAAACACCAAACGTTCGTCACGTTGTGTTCTACCACAATTTTGCTAAATTGGGTGCCATACTAAGTTTAGGAGCTCGTGGCTAAATAATTACAGTCGCACAGGCCGGTTTTCGGGTAAAGCCGCACTTGCCTAGGTTGGTCTTGTGAATGGGTGACCATCTGTCATAGCGAGTTTCCTCCATGCCTCGGAAAGCACGTAAAGTCGTTGGTCCCAGCTGTCATTTTTAGATCTTTGACAGTCGTTACTGTTAGTCAGAAGCTGACAACCAGTCTTACCATGGGGTACGCAGTATTACGCAGTTACTGGGTTGTGGAGGTCTGACAGGGAGTCGCTCCATGTAAAATACAGATATCCAGCTGAATCTGGTTTGACTGGAAGCCAACCCCAATATAGTTGGGAAAAGGCTAGGCAGATGATGATGGGTCCCATACTAAGTTGGGTGGCAAGTTCGTCAGAACCAAAGGTAACTTTCCATTCGTAGCAACCACGCGTCTAAGTGCAGACACTTACTTTAAAGGTTGGTAGTGATGTCATCCTTCATCGGCAAGCAGCCGCCAAGCATACTGATTGCGACATTATCTTCTGAGATTATCTACGATTAATGTTGTACGATACTGTAATAATTATGTCGATAAGAAAAAGAAAATGCTAGCGACATCTATCGAGTAATAAAATGATTAAAGGTCAAAATTGTGGTTAGCGATATCTCGGGGCACGGTAGTGCCTCTGCCAGGACGATAGAAGGGCAAAGGTACCTCTTCTCGAAGCATTAATTTCGTAGTATTTTTAAGTTCCCGACGAGATCATTACAATGAAAAAACATATACCCGAACTGCAAGAAGGTTACACCATAAATTGTATGTGTTAATCATGTGACATCTATAAATCAGCACTGACACTGAAGTCCAGGTGGAGTACAGTCCACTACCTCTCAATACTTTTGTCCAGGTAGACGTAGGCTAACCTATAGTATAGGGCAATATTATAAAGCTAAAGGGTTTTTTTCGTTGAACGTGCAAATCTCATGAACTGAGATCCGAATTGATTTTTTTTTCTGCAATGGATAGTCCATTTATAAAGGAACGCTATGGGCTATTTAATATCACGCTACGATTAATAGGAACCAAGCAGCGGGGATGAAGTGAAAGGAAACAACAATGATACATAAAGGCGCTCCCTCACCGCGAGCATTCACCTGTAATGTAACGTTACACATTCGAAGACAATAGAGCATCTAATTGCACACTTTTATGTTACATTAAGGCGCTCCCTCACTGCGAGCATTCACCTGTAATGTAACATAAGAGTGCGCGATTTGTTGCGCTATTGTCTTCAGTCTGTCACTGATGACATGTTCGAATGTGTAACGTTACATTACAGGTGAATGCTCGCGGTGAGGGAGCGCCTTAAGCTTTTTCACCTAATCTAGGAATCAAATATATCTAGAGCATTGGCAACAAGATACTGATAATGAGTTTGCATTTAGAAATATAATTATGATGAATATCATGCATATATTAGTGAATCACAACTTTGATAATAATAGAAATCTACTATCAATGCAGGACATAAATATCTTGATGATAGATAACAAAGGAATTACGCCAATTATTTAACGTCATTAAGGATCAGATTTGATTTAATCAAAGCAAAAACTTGCGTACAATCATAGGGAAAATCATGCAAGGTTTGTAACCTGGTCATTGCAAATTATCTTCGACCTTATTTCAATGCAGTGAGAGTCGAAATAGGTTAGTAAATGATTACTCATGAGTCACTTGGAACTTTCAAACAACAATAGTTAGTCCTAGGAAGTACCGTCAAATCGCACATTTGTAATGTACTTAGTAATAGTATTAAGTACCACTAGAAAATACTAGTCAATAAATGATTTTATAGTTAAAATCGCGACTTCCCAGGTAATTTACCTTGTTGACATACTAAGCTATACTGATAGTTAGGTGTGTCAGCAACATCTTACCATAAGGCTAGTGAATAATATCATAAGGATAAGGAAATGTTTCCTCTATCCCAGTAGGTACAGATAGTTACCTAGTGACCTAATAGCCACGGCCTTGCTACCAGCCTGCTCATAAAAATCACTCCGGGGACTTTCGTTGTCGGTCACTCAACGAGGCAAGAATATAAAACAAATCTGAATCATTTGCAAAGGACTGATTCATACAGTCCAACTTAAGATCTAACACACAATAAAGAATTGCACAATGTGGCAACCACAGCTATTAATTCTGTGACCACAGTTTCCTTCAATGTAAACCAGTATCGCCATCTAGTTTACGTTTTTAAAAACTAAGAACTCAAACATGTAGTACAATCATCAACAGCGAACAAAACTCGCACAAAAGTCTTTCTAAAGATAGTTCTTGATTCATAGGATAGATGGCGTTATTTAATACTACGAAACAAATTTGTTATTGGGAAGTTTTCAATTCGAACTTGAATTGATTTATTTAATAAACGATTTAGAAATCAAGAAAGGGCTATTTCTTCAAAAAATCCTAGCTGGTATAATATATTAAAAAATAACCTTTGTAACAAAAAAAAGATAACATAAAGTTCAACGTGAAAGTTTTTGAGGATTAATGGATGGATGATTGTTACTCTTTCACTCAAAAACGACTGAACAGATTGAGATGTAATTTAGTACACAGATTATTTATAACTTGGAGTAACACATATTATAATAGTTTTATGCAGAGTTTATGTTCTCGTGAGATAATTTTCGAGTTTTAGCGGGCGGAATCGCTGTCAACAGCCAGTTGCGTAATATAACAATCATAATAAAGTATATAGGTATATCGTACTTAAAAGATAATATCTAAATATAATTGGGCATTAAAACCATAACAAAAAGCTAAATGGTAATTTAAATGCACGAATTTGTATCATTAAAGTGGTGTAAGTTCTTTGTGCTCGGATAATGCCAACAAGTGTTAATCACATTCGTTCAACTCATGGCTCAGTGCGTCGTCTAAGTAAATGTCACCATTGCGCATAGAGTGACCATGAATATCGGGTACACGTGTACTTTTTACTTGTCCTCAAAATATGTCATATAATGAGGAGAATTAAAGTCTTTGTTCAAAAGTACCTACGCGTGTACTTTTTACCTGGATTCTGCAACGATTCACCGACGACCGGTTCACCATTGGACGTTTCGTCGACAGGACGATTCACTTATGGTCGTTTCACCGATAGACTCTTTCACCTTTGGACTTTCGCCGATACGACGATTCATTTATGCTCGGTTCATCGAAGGAACCTTTAACCTAAGGACTATTCGCCGACAGGACGATTCGTTTCATCAATAGACTCTTTCAACAACGGACGTTTTGCCGACACGACGGTTAACTATAACTCTCTAAACTCTTTTAAACTTGTCATCGAAAAGTCCGTTGTTGAAAGAGTCTATTGATGAAACAGATATAAACGAATCGTCCTTTCAGCAAATAGTCCTTAGGTGAAAGGTTCTATCGATGAACCGGGCATAAATGAATTGTCGTATCGGCGAAAAGTCCAAAGGTGAAAGAGTCTATCGGTGAAACGACCATAAGTGAATCGTCTTGTCGACGAAACGTCCAATGGTGAACCGGTCGTCGGTGAATCGTTGCAGATTTTTTTAAATGCCCTCAAAATATGTCAGAAGGACTGAGGAGAATTCAAGTCTTTGTTCAAAATGACTTTTAGAGAATATGGGCATCCCAGCTACGAGTCTTTTTCTGAAAATAGTTGCTACAAAATGCTGATCAATTCCATGAATTGTATAGTAAGTATTTACATTCACACATACACGATAAATAATACATTAGATTACAATGCAGGTATTTTAAGAGAAAATATGGATAATAAAACGGCTTTTCTGAAAGTCGTAAAAAGGAAGCTTGATTGTTGATCAGATTTTCGCGATTAAATTGTTGATAACTCGCCTATCCATTCAGTGACTGAAAATCCCAGATGACCACCTACTTTTTTATGTGCGGCAATCTTCAATAGAGTTTCTGAGACTTGAATAGTGACTGAGAGACCAGAAAAACCACAAGGTGTTCCTTCTCATGACTTCTAGCTGGGGTGTAACAGATTCTGCAACGATTCACCGACGACCGGTTTATCGACACATTTACATTCTCCACAATAGCCTATTACAATAGCCAATTTAACACTAAGCAATGACGAGACACTGTCCCATCTACTCCATTTACCATGGCGACCACTGCGCATGACATTTCATCAAACCAAACATTCGTCGAGGAAGTGGCGTGGTGAGTTTAAGGACAAGCCTGATTGATCATTTCACTGACTTCCTGTTGCCTGAGGCCACATGCCATTGTTGGTTGAGAAAAGCCGAAAACTAATTAGCCGCCATCTTGTAACGGTTAAAGAGTTCAATACTACATGTGACTGGATATTTATGACTGGATATTTGAAAGTTAAAATTCCTGGCTACACTTTTTTGGAGATGCTATAGCAACTTCTTCGTCTTAAAAGAATAGAATCAGTTAATTCAGAACGAACATTTTTTTTCAGGTCGTTTATTGGAAAAAGCGCAGTGAGATTTGGCTCGCGTTACTACCTACTATTACACTTTCCATACTTATAATTTTTCATACATTAGTAGGTCTTCTTCTTGACGTACTATTGGCATGATGAGACATAGAATTGGATACGAGTTTCACCCATGCAGTAATCTCCATTCGTTCCTTTTTGAGACAGGAAAGTATGTGGTATCTGAACAGCATTTATTTAAGACTGTTTTGTTGACTGTTGTTATGAAAGTTCACGGTTTGTGCCATCTAAATGTGTCTCGCACGGCATTCCACTGTGTGACCTTTGGCGACGAGGAGCCGGCGACATTCCGTCGTCTTCTAAACCCTTTGGGAACAATTTGAAAGGCAGACATACTTAATTACCAACGTTTGCCAATGAAATCTTCTTTACTTTCAACCTATCAAAGAGTTTTGTTGTCATAGCTTTTGGGTTTGCCACCTGCCTTGCCACCGGCCGCTGAAATGCGTAATCGTCTTCTTCGATGTCCCTCCCACCGTTCTGGTTTTCTTAAGTCTTCATTCTCGGTCCAGGCGGTCTTCCTTTGGAATGCGCTCCCTCAGAACATCAGAACGGTTACAAACAGGTTCACTTTTAAGGTCAAAGTGCGTGAACTGCTACTAAAGGAGCTGGCAGATTCGGCTTGAGTTACTTTGTTGTTGGAATTTTCCCATCTATGTATTTTTATCTCTATTTGTTTTTATATATTTTGTGGTATGTATGTACTTATTAAAATATTTATGTATTTTCATAATAGTTTTCTTGCTGCACCTACTGTGTTTTTTTTTCTGCATCACCTTAAGGTAGATTGGTAGAAAATGCCTAATGCATTAATTATTCTGCCTATGTATTCTGTGCATGAAGTTTTAATACATACATAAATACTTAATCTTCTTCTTTAGTTTTATCTGGCATCCAAAAAGTGTCTTTCCTATTCTAGTCCAATCTCAGCTTTCCAATCAACAATTTGCATAACAACGCAGTACAGTATTTCTTACGTTCATAAAAATGTAGGAAGTGCACCGTCATCGACTCTTAGGTATGTCGACGTGGCCCTGAGTACTAAATAACAGATTTTTGCCAAGCATTGTGAGGCTTTATTCTGAGAACAAGTAGTGCCGAATTGATAATGTCATGGAGTGAAAGGATTCAGTTCAATACGTCTGGAATGTCGGTGTCTGAGTCTAGCCATTGTCTGTCTATGTAGAATATAGGTTCAAAGGTTTAGAGGAATTTGTGCGGCAGCATTTGTATAGGCAGTAAATAAGAATAAGAGTTAAGTATGAAAACGTGAGGAATACTTGGCTATTAAAATTACTCGCCAAACGGATGAAGTTATCTAGGACATAATTCTAACGATTTTGAGTGATAAAATCTAACAAGATGAAAATTACTAAGCTACTATGTATTAATTGTACTGACTGATGATATATGTATGATAGATGGACTAGAAGGAATTTAAGCCTAACCTGCGATAGATCAGCAAAAAAACAAAAGAAACCCTATTGAAAGTCGTTTTAGAATGTGTGGAATGGACACAGTCTTTGATGATCATCATTCAATGGGTACAGATAGAAATGATGGCGATCGTTGTATGTTGAACAGTTGAACGAAAAGAAAAGCGTATGTAAGAATCGTCATACGTGGTCTTCTAAAAGTCTCTCTTGACAAACACGTTTCGACGTCCAAGGTCCATGCATAAATTGTGATAGAAACTCTGGCAAGCCCACAATTAGTCACAATCCACTCCCCTCTGTCATCGGACCTAGTCTTTCCATCATCAACTTCAGAGATAACAATAGAGATTGCGTAAACAAATCTTAGTAACCCAGTCTCAATGGACCGGTCTAACCGCTCTTCATTTCATGGAAGCAGTTTCCTCTACTCGGAACAATTGCAATTAATATCATTTACTCGTCTCTTTGACACGCACTTAATTTTAAAACTTGTTTTATTTGTCATTTTCAGCCGACTTGCGTATGCATCGATTGTGGAAGTAAAAGAATGATTAAATGAATCATCTAGATGAAAGAAAAAGGACTATATAAATATTTTTTATGGAACATGTTCCATCACATTACACCTATTTTCTACCAAAAATCAACCCAGTAAATGGACCATATTGCCTTTTGGCTAGGAAATAAAAATTCAGCCTCCAAGAAATTCCTGACAATAAGTTTCAATAGCTAATTATTGTAGGAGTATTGTACCTACATGAAACAAATAAATTATTATTAATATAATAGCTGCCCAATTGAATCTGCTGGTTGACAACACTTTTTCTCTTCCTTTCCTTGCTTATTAGTCATCCTTGTATTAGTTGATCCATATTACGCAATTCACAAATCCCAAACCATCACCCCTGTATAGCGTTCTGACGGATCTGTTATCAATCACACCGTCATCAGTTCGATGTAATTCGTTTTCAGCGAGGTCAAAGGTATCCGTACTGTCAGATTTTATCATAGAACGGAGCACGATCAAAGACATACCATAGCTTGTAGAAAACTATAGTACAATAGCAACGTCACGCGTTGCTATTGTACTATAGTTTTCTACAAGCTTATCAGGAGCATTTAAATTATGCATCTGGTTCGAACAAGTGACAAATGCTCTGGTGGCCACCGTCCAACTGTTCCGTCTCGATGTCGAGATCTCGACTTATGAATAACAAATGTAATCTAATATTTATATCAACACGCTAAAGAAACTATTTTGATCCGGTAGCAAATTGATCGGAATAGCTCGAGGCCTATTGTGCGTAATTCTTTATTAGGTTTGACAGCTAATGGTCTAAGAGCTGGTATACAGCGTGTATTAGATAAATGTAGTCATAGTAAAGGGTGTGGTGTATCTTATTTGTATACTGAGAATTGTCCATCAAACTGTTCAACATTCTAAAAATAAGAAAAAGAAATCCAGAAAACTATGGGAACAAAAAACTAAAATCTGCCACAAAAATTTTATAACTTACTTGCTACAAACACAAACACATTCAGCTGCCCCTAAAATTTTATAACCTACTTGCTACAGCTTACTGTTCTTGAACTATCAGCTTGATGGTCAGTATGACAGTAAGCCATAAATATCAAAACACCTTGAGCATGAGGCACAGGATAACATATTCTGGAAGCTTTTTGGTGAACGCCTTTGTCCAGAAGTAGCTGGACAAAGGCGTTAATTTCCTTGTTGTTTTGGGTTAAAAAACATTAAAATTTCCAACTTGTCAACACTAAAAAGGGTACATGAAGTTTAATTTACTCCCTGGAGATATCTTAAATGTTGCATGGTCTATAGTTACTCTCGAGTTGTTACGCCTTTATGAATTACCAAACCAATTATAATAACCTGTTGATGTAGTAATTAGTAGTTGTCTTGTTACTTGTATAACCCTCTGGTTAAGAGAGTTTTAGCTATTAACTATAGCATATCATTTAAAGGTTGTTACAAATTCTCTTCTTAGATAGAAATATCTTAGGTTATCCTGAATCCAGTTTTGAGCCTGTTGAGTTCTACCACAAAGGTCGTCCTTCTTTCTTTCAACTGTTCTCTTTCTTTTTGCTATTAATGAGCAATCCTTCAGGCAGTAGTCCGATTACTAACGCTAGCTCCTTGTGGGTCTACCACGATCCTTGTTATCTTTTTTTCGCCTTCTCTGTCTAACTCTTGGGTGCAAAACATTTTACAAGCTTTTATTTAGTTTTACTTGTCCCTTTGTCTGATTCTAACCAAATCTAGCAGCAAGTTAATTTGAGACACTTCTCGATTTCCAATTGAGCTGATATTTTGCATACATGTGAAGGTATATCGCGTGACAGTGTAATATTAAAATGACATGCAGCTGACCTGATGATAGTAAGTGGTCATAGAAATTTTGTAATGAAACGCCACAACCATATCGATTTTGGATTCGTTTGCATTGCCTTAATGAGAACTTTTTTTAAAAAAAGCTTGTTACTCAAACCAGAGCCTTCTCTTTCATTTCAAATTCTTAATTTAAATCTAAACCCAAACATACTTCAGTTACTCAACATGGTAACAAAGCCACTGAATTCTCTTTGTTCGTGTCACCTTTCGAATCAGGTGTCACCCAGCAGGTGACCGCACTAAAATGGCTTGTAATTGTTATTTAATCTTGATCTGAACATAATTTATTGGTTCAATTCACGTGCATTATAGGGTTGTCGAAAGGGGGAATTAGTTGGATTGGAAACCACTAACAACTGGCATTATGTTTTGCACTAATATAGATTTTTACTGCCTGTAAATTATACATTCGCAAATTAAACCCAGAACACATAATGCAGCAACGGATCGATCAGTCACTGAACTATTCTTTCCGTTCTCTTGGCACAATGTGTCCGAATACATAAATACCGTATACCAATGCTTCTACGACTTTTTGTCTTCAGTCTTATAAGAAAAGTGTATTGCTCGATTAATGATATGATAAATATGATCGAATAACTCTTCCACCTTCAACTCTAAAAGCTGTCTCCTCTTTTGCACGCTTCCATAGGTGCGTCCACACAGAACAAGCAGCCTCGCGACGCAGCTTGCTCTGTGCGGAAACTTCTATTGTTTCTCGACCGAGGCACTAAATAAAATACGCGAGCAAAACAAAGCCGACACTGAATGGTTACGGCGATCGGTCACTCGGCTGCGACAGCGCGCTCGCTTGCCTCGGCCGAGTCACGTCCACACTAACCGAGCTGTTTCCGCGAAAAATGCCTCGCGAGGCTCCGACGCACCTAACGTCTATTAATTATTGCCAGCCCTAGTTAGCTCCCGGTCGGTAACAAAACAGTCATGATCTCACGACATTAGGCCGACGTTAATTATGACAGATAGTAGCCGCATTCACTACTGACTATTACTAATTCTGCACACCTTGTATGGACACACATTTTAACTTGAAACCTGAGAACTTTGTACTGATTTGATTGAAATATTATGTTGCTATAGCTGACTAATGCTTACATAGTTTTTGATATTACAATAACACTAATTCAATTAAGTATTTCTGTCGACTCTGAATTCAATGTAAATTATCATATCTCAACGCAAGATTTTTGTAATACTTTATAGGTGACAAAGAAGCATACGGTGTGATCACCGTAGCATATAGACGCCGTAACAGAGATATCGTCTGCATGATGCTGATCCTGAAGAAAAAATGGCAACTCTAGAAAACTGCCAAGCCTAGCATCTCAGAGGTTAGCCATCGGCGTGGTTGGTTTTAATATGCGCGCAGGCACAAGTTTACTCTCTGTTCCTTTACTCTCATCAAATTGACACGACGGGAGAGAAATCAGGCGCAGGACCAAGGGCTTCACGAGGACATCATACCTCCCACTGCCTAACTCCAGGACTGCCACTATTTTTTTTTATTATTAATTATCCCAATAACAGTTATTGCTCAGCAAATGACTGTACTTGCGACCACCAGTTCCACGGAACAGTAATAGCTGAGAGATTTTTAAGATCCTCGGAGACAGAATTCTAGTGAAATAGCGAGTCCAACAACGACAATTGCTTCTCACTAAAACGTGATACAACTCATTAATAATGTTCTTACTTCGAATCTAAAGACGTCTGTACAGTCCTGTCAAAATTCAAAACAGATTGCACCAGTTCGATAGACCACGCGTGTCGATGTGTCATAAATATCAATGTTTGTGTGTGTTTGTGAATGCGTGCGCGTCTGCGCGTGAACACTTAATCAATTGCATACAAATGAATGTCTAAAACCGGCAGTGAAAATACCCTTATGTATAATTAATTACAATTTATATTGACATACCACAGTGAGTTGTATTGTTAAAGGATATTATAATGTTAACTAACCGACAGTTTATCACAGGATCGTGACTGTATTATTTAACCATACCTCTAAAATACCACTCAACACTAATTAAGAATTGTTGACTTACTTTTAATTTTCTAAGCATAGACTAGACTAGTCATTTTGGTCAGTCACGGAACTTAAAGTACGGAACTACTTGACTGACAGATAACACAATAGTCTATGGATCGAACATGAAATACGTTGCACTACAAGTCTTTGTCGAAATTCGAATGCAGTTATTTTTTTTTTTAATTTTGAATGACGTTCAAGAATCGAGGCAAGGAAATCGGACACGTCATCTCTTAAAGAGATCAAACACTGTAATGGTCCAAGGAGCGTTTAGATTTTATTATGCTAAAATTAATGAATGCCTTGTGTATGCATTTAGAAACAAAAATTATAAGCTTTGAACTCGTAATTGCTTAAAAAGTCTTAATAGAACAGTTTGAGTTCCGTACCAGGCGTAAAATTTTTCTTCTACACAACTTTTTTACAGTTAAACGTTGTTTAAACAGTTAGTGCTTGTGTACTTATAACCGGTAGTGTTCATTTAGGTAGTCGAGTACATTCCAATTGACACCGGCAGCCAGCAAATGTACGGTGAACGTGCTCCGCCCTCACAATAAGGCGCTACCGACTTCTATTAAGGCACGACCAAACTGTGTACAGTGTGCAGTTGTCGAAATTCGATCTTAATTTATTAAAAAAAAATATTTTGAAAAAAAACCTAACCACGAGCAACAGTTAGCTTATATAATTATTTTGGACAAAGATCTTTTAAGTAATGAGACATAGGCAGTTTAAATTTTAAGTAATGAGACATAGTACAAAGGTTGTTTTATAAATTCTAATAAAATTAATCATAATCATATTCTGTAGCAGACGTCAAAAATAACTTATTACTATTGAAATGATTAAGATGTCTTCAGTGTCAATGCGTTTGTTAATTATTGTGCCAGTTCACAGGCTTCAAAGGCAATAGGTACTATTTTTTGCCTGTGGTAGAATTTAGAAACCCTACAAAACTATCAACCAACTTGATAATAAATAAATAGCGATGTTTCTTTTTAGTGATATAAAGATATTTTGTTATTAAAAAGAGTATCCTCACCACAGAACTTCCATAAATCCATGGGATTCGCCAATCAATTGACATACTACACACACCGGCAAAATTAGGGGAACACTGAAAAAAGGTCGCATTTTTGTCAAATCTTTCGTTGATACGATCAGTGTATACATTTTTTAGGTTCCTACCCTGATAATATACGGCATTAGTACACTTATTGACAGGTTTTAACAGTCCAACAGAAATTATACCCTCTTAAGTGTTTTTAGGTAGTCAGCGCTTTTGATTGTTTTTGTTCTGAAAGTTCATTTTTGCTGTTAATTTTTGCCCTAGCTAATGTTGTGGTGTCTGTATGGTGAGTTTACATTGTATAGCATACAAAATGAGTGATTTGGCTGTAACAGAAGTCGCTAAAGCTGTGACAATGATCAAGGAAAGTCATTACTACCGCTCAGTTACTCGAACATTGGGTAAATTAATATCCATGATCCAAACTCATGTGCAATGATACAGACAGATTGGATTTTATGTAAAGAGACTCAGACAAGACAAAAATCACGCAACGAGTCCCACAGACTACCATTTTATAAAAATGCAAATTTTGAAAAATCGTCCTCTAAGGCTGTTCAGGCCCTAAATTTCCTTGAATAAGTGCACGACGTGCATGTTAGTGATTAAACAACGAGAAAAAGGTTAGATGAAGTTGTTTTGAAGTCAAACGCGCCAGAACAAGCTCCAAATTTTGTTGTAGATCATCGCAATGCAAGATTAGCGTTTGCTCGTCAGCAACAAGATTAGTCCTATGAATGGAGTTGAGTTTTATTATTTGATGAAAGCCGTTTTTGTTTAAATTTAATAAATGGGACTAAAAGGATGTGGAGATATCAAAGAGAACGTTTGAATCACGCAAATTTTATCAATACAGTGTCATACATTGGAGAGTATGTTATGGTGTGGGGACGCGTATCTTTGAAAGCTCACACAGCTTTAATTATCAATCATAGCGGTTCTCTGACTGCACTCAGGTATGAAACAGAGATCTAAAAATTCTATGTAATGTTTTTGTGTCATTCATAGGCCCAGATTTTGTTGTTGGGTCTAAACAGTCACTAGAGAACGATTTTTCAGAGTTTGCATTCTTATAAAAAGGTAGTATAAGGGACTCGTTGCGCGATTTTTGCCTTGTCTGAGTCTCTTTACATAAGATTTAATCTGTCTGTACCATTGCACATGAGTTTAGATCATGGATATTAATTTACCCAATGTTCGAGTAACTGAGCGGTAGTAATGACTTTCCTTGATCATTGTCACAGCTTTAGCGACTTCTGTTACAGCCAAATCACTCATTTTGTATGCTATACAATGTAAACTCACCATACAGACACCACAACATTAGCTAGGGCAAAAATTAACAGCAAAAACGAACTTTCAAAACAAAAACACTCAAAAGCGCTGACTACCTAAAAACACTTAAGAGGTTATAATTTCTGTTGGACTGTTAAAACCTGTCAATAAGTGTACTAATGCCGTATATTATCAGGGTAGGAACCTAAAAAATGTATACACTGATCGTATCAACGAAAGATTTGACAAAAATGCGACCTTTTTTTAGTGTTCCCCTAATTTTGCCGGTGTGTGTATTTATGAGCTGTATAAATAATACTGTTTTCTTCCAGAAGAATCAAATAATCCACCGCATTTTTCTTAATGTCATCTTCCCATCTCTTAGTTGGTCTTCCTTTGTTTCTTTTGTGGTCTAGCGGGTACTATTCTGTTATTAGTTTTTCCAGTTTTACTTGAAGCTATAACCTCCTTGTAAAGATATAGATGGTGGGCTTGTATCTATCCGGCAATAAAAAGTATAATCAAATAAAACACTAGCCGAGCCTTAACGCGGGCCGGCCGGTAACACAGGCGACAACCGTGACATATTGCCGTCACTAAGTTTTATTGAGCTCTTATTATAAACCAATAATGAAATAATTAACATAATCACAGCCGGATACGACACATTATCGTGGTTATAGGCTTAAGTACTTTTAACTTTTTTATTGTTTAATTACTAATTTAACCGTTCGTGAAAAGATTTTTCCGGTAAAAGTGTTGGCTACATTCCGTTTTACCACTTTTCCGTGTTACTGACTAAACAAAAGAAAGAAAATTGTCTTTATTGACACTAAAACTTAAAACGATTCAAAATTAAATAAATAAACTAAGCATTTAATAATAAAGGGCCTCTGCTCAGCATAATACCAGATGGCAGTACAGAGTTTTCCGCCTGACACTGATTTTAGCTGCAGCTGCAGACCAAAAGACAAAAAACGTGTAATACAGGTTTTGCAAAAGATTGAAAAATCTAGTTTTCAGAGTTATTTACTCTGACAACTAGATTTTCAATAAAAATATGTATATTGAAACTCTGTTGAATCTATGAAAACATGTCATCAAAGTTATATGTCAATAAGCTATAATATCGCTACAATACATTTGAAGTTCCGCAAGGAAATACCACGTTCGGAATTTATATTATTTACATTATTCATATGGGTTTTCTTACTCCATTTTCCATAACCGTGTCGATCAATCATCTGTGTGATATAGGCTTGTCCTAATTTACATAGTCACATCCGTCTAATGAAGAGGCATTCCTGGTTCTACCAAATTTCCTTCTTTAAGTATATTATAGTAGATATATAGAGAAGTCTTTAAAAATTAAAAGGGAAATTTGTGACAATTCTTTTTTAAAATAAATATATTTTAAGTTGCTTCTTTGCATTTACTGCTACTTTATTGTGCTGATACTCTTTCAGGCGCGTGTAAACACAATGCGCCGTCGACATGGGCATGGTCCATGATCGAACAGCGAGCCGCGCATTACTCGTAAAAATGAAAGATGATGAGAAGATACATATACATACAAACATACTCCTTATGTTCACGTCTTTTTACCCAAGACCATGGGCGGAAAATGTATTTGGCACTTGGCAAGATGTGGTGGTAGATACTTCAGGTTACCGAAAGACGGTAGAACATTCACAAGATTGAATTTAAATCATGGTTGACTCTCGAACAGGTCATTGCAACATGGCACTAACAACTAGGACCAGCAGTGGGTGAAACAAGGTTAGCAATTATGATGATAGTGATGATAGACAGAAACTAAATAAAGCCACTTATACGATCCATATATACCTAAATCTTGTGCTATTAAAAGATAATAAGATCGATGAAAATCCACTTAAGGCGCCGTTTATGTAAAATCCGGTATCCGGTTCGATAAAAACGGATATTCAAAGAGAAAACCCCATAGGCGGAAGTAAGGAATTCCCAACTACTAATGTTTCGTACTTACTAGACCATAACAAAGGATATAAAGTAACCCGTCAGCAAATCGCAAAAAATAGAGTCAGGTTTGCGTCATAGCAATGACGTACTAAGACATTTTGTTCCGTAGGTACATATCAACGTTGTTCTATATCAACTGATGTTAAATGAAGATAAGGTTGATGATGAAGCCGGCGCTCCTAAAAAATGTCAAGTCATTCATAATCATACGCATCCTTGAAGAAGATTTGCTTTTACACAGTTATTAGGGATAAAATGAAAGCAAAAGTTTTGGGAAACGTTACAGAATCTGATGGATGAGGATTGTAATCAAAGAAGAAGAAAACAAGAAAGAAAAGAAGAAACAATGAAAGGAAATAACGAAAAGAAAGAATTTATTGGATTCTAAAACTTATTTCTAAGTAAGGAAAGTAGGAAAGATTTGGAAGCACGGCAAGACCCTAGCTTTATTGCGCGTTTCATGTAGAAATCTCTTCTGTTTCTAGATCTATTGCGTTATAATTAGTATGACTATTCTTCTAAAGATAACAGAAGATAGAAGAGAAGGCATTTGTATCGTAATGTAGTAAAGAAAATCCGATGAATCATGAAATCTGTGGCTTTATTTGAAGCTATGATTCTTATACAGGTGTCTTATAAGCTTCAAGTATACAATTTGATGTCTGTTACCACTTACTACAAGATTTTTACTGCATTCTTCGAACAGAAACCTTGGTAAACCTATGCATTTATGACTCAACACGTCTTACTCAATTAATTCGTTTGAAAAGAAAAGTTCGAACTCCCTTGTCACAAGGAAGGCCGTTTTAGTATGAATCATTCGGTTTTGAAATGGCGGTCGAGTAACTTATAAATACTTAAATAGATAATAAACGTTTGTGGTTTTGAATTTGGAAATAATGTTACGAAATGAGAGAAAAATAAATATAAAGTCTTTAAACACGATCTAAATCAGTTTTTTTTTTTAAATTAATCAATATGTGGAAAATTTTGAAGAAATGCTTCGAAGTAGGAAACAAATGATACCTAGTGTATCTCTTAATGGTCGCGGGACTTATTTCATACCGTGACCCCGGAACATAAAGGGCTACTGGAGGACACCGTGGATTTTAGTCAGTACAAGTCTGACAGTAAGGGGGTGGGAGGACTCATTTGATGATTATACCACGTAAAAAAAATAGTGTAGCTCTAAGTACTTATAAATCAATAGTCTTTTAAAATGTTATTGTAATTGGAACACTTAATTTTATGGAATCGAAAGTACTGTTTTGCAAAAATGCATATTATTCCTCGAAAAAAAATCCCGCAATAAAGGAAATTTTATCTAATTCAGTTTATTGCTAATTTTAAAATAATCGCAAACTAATAAATATATATGAAAACACAAAAGCTGTGGTAGAAAAAGTTTTCGTACAGATCGATGACTGTTGCAGCGTTCAAAATGATTTTAAATCAAAATAGTATTGAAATAGATTGCAATATTGAAAGATCAATTTAATCGTAAGGTTCTTGTTCCAACACGACACCGTGTGTCTAGCAAACAATGAATTTTTATTTCGAAGAGGTTTTTCCATACTCGGGCACTGTTACAGTTTGCGGATGTTACAACTGGTCAATTTGCAGTCAGGGCTGTCTGTCCAGTATTGTTATTTCTTTATTTATTTTCTTTTTAAGACGCTATTTATTTTATAAAGCATGATAAGGTAATAAAATTTCCTATCTCAAAAACTGCTGAACAGATTTCGATGAAACTTGCAGTATTCCCTAAGATTAACGACACCTAGTACAACAACAAAATTAATCGCGTAACAAACACGCAAAAAGTAAAGATCATCATTTATCACCCAAGTAGGCAAAATTAATAAAAATGCTCACAAAATAAAAAGTACTGAACCAAATTGGATGAAGATTTTATGGGACCAACCTGCAAGTATCCTGCATCGAACCAAATAAGAATCACACTAATCGGGCAAGAAACCTCGTAACCGATGTACATAGATAAAAAAAACAGACCGAATTGAGAACCTCCTCCTGTTTTTGAAGTCGGTTAATAAAGCTAAAGAGTTTGTTTGGTTGAACGCGCTTATCTCAGGAACTACTGGGTCGAATCAAAAGAAAAACGTTTTGTGTTCGATAGACCATTTCCCAAGGAAGACTATAGGCTATATAACATCATGCTACGATGAGTTAGAACCGAGCAGCGGGTGCAACCGCGGGAAACAACTTATTTCTTTATTAAGGAGCTTCAACTACGAGTTTCGCACAAATATCAATCAATTTCCGAGTATTTTATTATCACTGAGATGTAAAGAGTATAACATTATAGATTGTGACATAATCCTCAGACGTGACTATTTTAACAAGTGATGATTCATTTGATTATGTATGTATTATATAAATGTAGGTATTTCTTGGTTATTCCTATAAAGTCAACGTTGCCATAAATTAAAACGAGATTAGAATAAATACCGAATCAGCTGATTAAAGCTTAGCTTTTAAGGCCTCGTATAAAAACAATTGATATAACAGGATCTGGTAGACACGTGTAACCAGCTATAAATAACCTATTTATCTTGACCTCGCTTTCTATCATCATTCTGCATAATGAACGGTCGGCTTCACTGGTTTTGTGTACATTTTTTGAAGGAACTGCAATTTATAATATTTTTTTTTTTTAGTTTTTCCGGACTATACTGTACTTGATAGATAAAAAATATCGAATGTCACCAAGACGACCTTGAAGCAGGCTTGGCTTCCAGGTCGGTTAAACTGTTACTGGGTTTTTCCCATCTGGTAGTATTGCAGCCATGGAATCACTTGTACTTGATTAATGACCATGACCATAGGTTCGCCTATTATTATATGGAACATAACTAAAAATGTGGGCATATCTAACTAGATTACGTACTCCTTGCAACCTAACACTTTTACCTACGCACTTTGAATTGAAAGAAAGAAAGAAAATGTATTTACTCGGATTGGTATCGGGATATTTATGAGTAGGTAAGTCCGAGGTGACAACTCTACAAGGGCATTTGGTGATCAAATCAAATGTATTGCCATGTCCAACTTCAAAGTCAGGACTCATTCGATGATTTTACCACGATAAAAAAAGCATGACACCATCAGCCTTTCCCAAAATGTCAACATCTGTGGTAAAACTTTAATGAAATGCCTAGAAAATAATTATTATTATCGCTCGAAAAATATTCAAGTCTCGTTGGCATAGCAGTCTAGAAGTCAGGTTATGAATGAATGAGGATGTTGAAAAAAAAAGTTGCTACGTAACTTTCGGTATTTTATCTGCACAAGTGTGTAAAGTTGCCTGCGGGTCACTACCTATTATTATTATAAACGATTCACCATTTAAACAAAAGAAAAGAGATATACAGAAGGTCTACATTGAATTTCTATACTCGTCAAAACAAAATAAATTGCACTTTAATCAAGTATCACTCTTATTCTGTGTACATAATAGATGGTAAATACCTTGTTATGGTTTATTTAAAGTATTAATATTGTTTCTACTGCATAATTGGAAATTCATAACCTTTTTTTAATTAGATATTTGAGATTTCTTCGAATGTACGGTTTGGTGTTTTTTATTATTCAAACTACTAACGGAGTTTTCTTCGACTTATACAGCAAGTTGGCTATAAAGATTGTTAAATCTCATAATGCCATTTATTCCGAGACATATGGATGCAAAAATAGCCACTTGGGGTGTTACCTTAATCCAGGGGGAGCATAGCCAGAACAGGTAGGTCTTATGGTGGAATATTCCCAACCAGTCGTTCAGAAAGTTTGAAACTGGTCTCAAAAGACGGGTAATATCGCCAGACGCCGTAATCCAGGAAGAAAGTAAGTAAGTAAAGCCTAAGAAGACCAATAAGTTTGATTAACCGCGCAAATAGAGCGAAAATCTACCGCGCGGACCGTACAAACTCCATTGCGTTGAGCTACAGGCACCCCTATAATTGACTAGACTGTTCCGAATCGACTCCATGAAGACTAACAATACTCAAGAAGATGCTTGGTTCTCCTCCAGTTAACTGGAGCGTATGATGCAGATCGTAAAACATTTGCAAAGAGAAAATTACTTAACTGATTTGAATGGGCTTCATTGCTTTTTATTTATGACTGCAGGATTTTTTTTTTTTTTATTAAGACTGATTCATTAGAGTGTAGAGAAGATCTAAACAACAGGTTTCAGATCCTTGCACTCTTGAAACAGTCTGTTCCGATGAGATCTGAATTATGTTCTGGGGCGGTTGTCTGTATCACGCAAAACTGAGCTCGCACTTCGTAATAACGTTGCTGTAACTCCTCAAAATTGCGTAGCGAATGTGGTGCAACTCCACATTATCCCATTCACACAGCAACGAGTACTTGAGTTCATCTTTAAGCAGGATAATGGTCGAGCGGACACGACGCGACTAACAGTGCACACATTCGCTGACGTTAGAAACGATGTTACAGAGGCTACTCAGGATTTTTACCTAAGTTTTATTCAGCAGTTAAAGAGGAGTGCAAAAGAAAGTAAAATTCCCATCAACGCCCAGCTGGATCTCATTAATTGTCTGAAAACCCTCTGGTAGAGAATCCCAAAGAAAATGTTTGGTATTTAATCATGAACATTCCTCATCCATTAAAATGAGTAGCACAGAGAGAACAGACTTAAAAGAGAAGCTTTAAAGAACACTTTGGAACATTAAAGACGTTATTTTTTCGATTCTTTGATATTTTGTGTAAGTTGATACATTCCTGCAATTCCCCACTTTTCATTCAATTTCGTTTAATTTAACGATTGATTGGGATACAAACTTAATTTTTGTGTATTTCCAAGTAAAATCGTTAATATTAATCAGATTCAGTCATTATAACCAGTAATATTTAAATATTATTTAATAAATCGACAAAAATCAGTTGGCCCTTATTTTCTTTTGAGTAGTATAGTAACAATGGAAGTAATATTTGGTACAAAAGTTCCAAAAACAGCTATGGCTTTGCTTTACAAGCGCACGCACTAGACTTTTTTCGGTAACGTAACTTAACATTTAACATTTCGATCGCGGTTTTTAAATGCACGATTTTTGTTTTTTTGTATGAACAAATGGAACAGCGCCTCTGGTGTGTGAAGAAGGAACTAATTTTTTCCTTGAAAATTGTCAATTTGACATTGTCACAGTTCTAGTTTACTTTACGTCTCAAATACTGAAAACCTCACAAAAATCCAATCGCATAAGTACACGTATTCAATCGTGGTTCCTGCTAAGTCTACGCGTTTCTGTCTGTAAGATTATATGTTTTGTGAACGCACCCACGACACAGGTGAAATTCATGGAGCGGGGCAACGATATTAAAAAATAATATGGCTTGGAACTTCTGTTCTTTTTATCGTGACTTAATTTAACTATTATACCATAACATGCACGGAAACTCAATTAGCTCACGTTAGCAATAAAACGCCGCATCTAAATATGTTTTAAACACACAAATGACTCATAATTGTCTCAGTAAGGATATCATTCGTTTCTGTTATTTGATAACGCAATAAAGTTAAGTAAAATATCGTTTTTTTATTGTATAAGATGTTTTCTTTGTGTTGACTGTTGTTTTAGATCACAAATATATATTATCTACATAATTTGATTTTCCGTGATAAATAAATAAATAAGAGATTCCGTAAGATAAATATAAAACTATTCAAATTTCAATATTAGTTAAAATATTCCGGATATAAATAATTTTGATACAGGTATTAAACACTTATTAAAAAAAAGTCATGTGACTACTTTTTTTTTAATTCAATGTTACCTACGTTTTTAAGTATGTCGTTGATGTCTTTTCTATGGAAAGTTTTTTTTTTAACTTTTTAGAACTTCAAATAATAATTTGCATTTTATTAAGTTTTTTTGTTAGTTATGTTTTTTTCTATAGCGCTGTTAAAAAGTAAATATTACTTGGTTATATATAAGAACACTGTTTTTCCCATTAATTACGTATTTGTATAAGTTATTTTCTTATTCGTGTAAATTGAATGATTGTTTATTTGTAATAAAATCATCAAATGAGTCCTCCCACCCAAGAAAGGACGGGAGGGACTGTCAGACTGGTAATGATTAAAAACCATGGTCCTTCAATAACCATTTATTTTCCAATCCCAAGGTTACCTTATGAGACAGTCCTGCGACCCTGGCAAAAAGTCAATATTGTACCTAGTTAATATAGATTTAGACAAAAAGCGAATGATGTAGTTAAAATAGATTAAGAGGGAGTCACCGTTATAAAACCTAAAATCTTAATAAAAGTAGGACTTACCAATATCCTTAAAATCTAACCGCAGAACTCCTTTTAAAAACGGGGGTATTTCTTGCTCAGTTATTTCCATATCCTATTACAAATGGATCGCGACTAATCACAATTCCCAACCGGAACATGCATACATCATCGGAAGTCGAATGCTGATCTATTCCACTGACCAGTGTCACTGCAGACAGAGGTCTCGAAGTAAAAGGAAAGGAGGTTCGATCAGTGCCCGCGAGATCGCCCGCGCAACCGCACGTGCGACGCTAACGCCATCTTGCACAATACCCGCCAAAACTTCACTTTTCAAAGTGTGTTCTAAAATTTAAAATTCATACGTGACAGTTGATTGAAAGTGGACTGGCTGATAGTTTCTTTTTTTCGTGACCGTTTGGAGGCGTTGGACAATTTCAGGTAAAGCTTATCAAATTGTTTTATCAGTCAACTTTGTTGTACTTAGTATTTTTATTTCGTAATACCGTCATGAATAAATTCTATTGTCACTGTATAACAGCGTGTCTCTGCTTTAATTTAAACCAATGCAAAATAACGTGTGTATAAACACAACACTGCACGAGGGCCATTCATACATAAATCAATTGCTTTAAGTTCTGTTCTAAGTTTCAAGGAAACCCATGAAAAATTTAAGTGGCAATGTGCTTTAAAGCGACATTGATAAAGTACAAAATTGGTCGCATCGATTTTTGAATCTTATTCGCTTGATTTCATAATAAAACGGTGTTGTTACTTAACATGCGTAATGCCTAAATTGACGACAATGGACTTTGTCATTAGTGCACTGTATTGCTGTACAATAGTACTTTTTGGCCATCGGGTGACCAAGCCTGTCAATAAAATAAGGACTGTATATAAAGGGTAGATGCTTTCGTCCAAAAGTTCATGGATGATAAAAAAAAGATTGTGGACATAATGAACCGATCACTATTATCGGTGTTCGTATAATGATTATTTTAAGCATTTTATTTTTAGCAAATCCATAGCTTAATTGGAACAGCCTTGAGACTCTGTCGCCAATATTTACGCAAACGCTTCGTCTCTGTGTTACAAAGTTAACTAATGACATAACGCAACTACATACTCAGCGATTATTGGATAATATAAAAAGCCAATAAATGGAAAAAGTTTTTATGCAGATTGTTTGTTCTTTGCATAATTTGGCGAATGCTTGTCGGCCTTTCAAACTGGAACCATTTATTCAGTTTGAGTGGTCAAGGAGTCATATTGATAGTCATTTATTTATTTATCTATCAAGGTGTCGGTCAGTTGGTCAGAAATATGAAGCTGCAGCACGCGTAGCATGGCGATTCTATCTCTATTCTACCAAGAAAAGACAATGTTATTTCAACGTTATTTCCATATAAATCGACTGTTTTTTTGCACAAATGTGAACTTTTATTTTCTATATTTTTTACATTCCATGCTTAAAACGCAAAAAATATTTCTACTTTCTGGCATTTTGTCTTTTCTTCCGTCGACAAAACCCCTTTCTACGGCGCCATGCTACGCCTGCAGTTATAAATATTATAAACCATATAATATAATATTATTAACCACTTAACTTGGGGTCAACGGGTCGTCTTGGTCCTGGTTCTGTACCCAGGACCAACTCATTCCCTCAACGGCCTAAGATCTACAAAGGACAACCTTTGTAGATCTTTGACAGTCGTTACTCTAAGCTGTAAGTAAGACTGACAAACACTCTTACCATGGGGCATTTTTAAGCAGTTGTGGATAGGCAGTCGTTCTATCTCAAATTCTGATAATCAGGCTAGGCAGATGATGATGATGATGGTGAAGAATATATATACAAAAATAATTGTAAGATTCTTTAAACTTAACAACGTTCTCTTTCTCCCATTTTGTCAATTTTTTTTTCTGGGAACGTCTTGTATCTAACGTTTTAGATTAGAATTTTGGTGATAGGGTTATTACATGTAGGATTTTACATGCTCAGTTTCAGTTACTTTCTTGCACATTTCAATATTTTTTGCTTCAGTCAGAGGGTTTAAAACACCCACTTTAGCAGAATCGTAATAGGAATTAAGATTTTTTCATTTTATCTACTCCTCTGCTTGAGCAACAGAATAAAATATTCGAGTTTACGAATTTTTTCGCAACTACATATTTAAAATGTTTCTGAATAAGTGGCCTTTTTAGACCTTCAAATAGTCAATCGACTGTGTATACAATATTGAATACATGATTTTTGATTTTTACAGTTTTGTTTACTGCTAATAATTCAGTTGATTTTTATTTTGGGGGAGGAGGGTGACATATCGTCAAAGTAATGACTTCTTGTTCAGTGAGACGTGACTCTTACTGTCTTAAACTCATCCTGTTCCTTCAAATGCCAATTGCCATTTGCGTTCCAAAACCGCAATGACTTCTTCAAAAAATCCCCCAATACTGGCAGTTGATAAGTTGGCTAAATAGACGTTTGGCTAAAAAGAAGTAAAGCTCAAAAGGGGAATTGTTTAATGTCAAATTAGCCAAATTAATACTTAAATTAGTCAAGTTAATAGCTAATTTAGCCCAGTTAATAGTTGGTACGTGTAATGAATGCAAAATAAAATGTAGTAAGTATCAAGGTCAAGGAATATGTATATTGTAGTAATTGTTAAAATAATACCATAATACTTATTTGTAAAAGTTCAGGCTTGAAATCCCGATGAAGTTCTCTTCCTGTCAATGTAATTAATGATTTATTTCATTTATCTACGGTCTCAAAGGATTAGATGTTACTTAGCTATTTCGAAAAGAGTTCAACGTCTTTTTTCTCATTGAAAAACGCCTCTAGAAGGAAAATGTGGGTATTGTCTCGATATTTTAATTATATTATTTAGCTTTATTTTTTTCTTCCATTCTACTTTTCTTTTTAAAATAATCAGCCAATAATTTTCCAACCACTGAGACCCAGACCTCCTCTCTCTGAGGAGTGGGCTGTAATGCACCACGAGAGCCCATGTTTGGTAGATACCACAATGTCTTCGGATTATTTTTCTTATTTTTTTTTTTAGAAGCAATTAATTAAATATCAAACTAGTCCGTTGTGTTTGTCAGTCATGTTTTTGCGCTGCGCAAAGTAATTTAAATGATCTGTAACGGTTTTTATAGGCGTTACATTTAGCCAAGTCATTAAACACATGTAGGTATATCTTATCTATACTATCAATAAAATTTAATCTAGTGAAACTATTTTGAAAAGCCAATTCTGCACCTACCAAAGATTTCTTAATAGCTTTCTTCAAAATCTGAAAAAGTTATACCAAGCAATAATTTAGTAATTATAGTAAAAGTTTAAAAGAAATAATTAACCCTTAACATAAGCTGATGATATCTAAATGCCTGAACACATATTAAAGCTTAAAAAGATCTCATCTCCAGTCGGTGGCGATAAGATGGTTTTAAGCTATTAAACAAAAAAATATATCAAAATCGGTCTATATTTTTAGAAGCTGCGATGCTACAGACTTATACGTACACTTCAAACTTATTACACCCCCTCCTTCACTTGGGTGGTTAATAGCACACTCTGTTTGGGGGTAGAAAATCATCAAATGACCCCTGGGAGCCATGAGTGGGCCGTCCCACTCATGACTCTCAGGGATCATTTGATGAACATAATATGTATTATAATGTACTTATATAACAAAAAATCTGTCTCATTTCTCTGTTCATTAACAATAACTACCTTTCTTTCATCAATAACAAATTATATGGAAAACATTTTCCCTACACAATTTCCATGGAAACTCATGTATACCACCTCATACAAGGCTGTCAACCCGGAATACATATTAATGATATATGAACACAATTCTCACTCATTAAAACGTGTTTTAATTGCTTACGGACTTTCGATTTAAGGACGGAGATAAGAAAAAATAATATACTGTTTCCTGGTTGAAACAAAACAAAAAATTCAGAACACATGTTGGTATTTGAGTAGGTCCAAATTGCCCGTGGATATGTCATATGTTGATCAGATTTAAATAATAATGATTAAATCAATCCGTAATTATCATTATTGATTGAAAAGATATGACTTGTTGCCATGTAATGTCAATGTCTTGACTTGGTTTTTTTATTGTGCGTTTATAATTAAGTGTAATTGACAGGTCTGGACTTTCTTTGTTCTGTGATTTTTATGTTTTGTTTTTTGTAGTAGATTCTATTGTTTTACTTAGATAACAAAGAACTACAATAGATTGAGATTAACTGATTCACGTAATTTAAAGCAAATTAAATTGTTCAAATTATTGTTTTGCTCTGGCTCTCAAAAAGGCAAAGGAAAACATCGTGGGGAAACTGGCATGTCCCAGAATGAAAATTCGAAGACGTGACATCTACCAATCTACTCGTGAATGGATTACGGCCCATTCCCTCTTATAGAGAGGAGACCTGTGTCCCAGCAGTGGGTAATTATAGACTGATAGTTATGATGCAGTATTGATAACGATACATACACACAAACTTTGATGCTGATTGTACTTTTTAGAGCACATGGAACGAGGCTTAGGTAATGCACATTCATTAACAAAAACCATTAAAAGTGTGGCAACATTGATTGATTGAATCGGGCCATCTCGTACCTCAACCTCCTTACTAGTGCACAATCTATGGTTGAAGTGGCCCATTCACTAACCTACATGATTGGTGAATGATTCAGGTCATATAGGATTGTGAATGTGGTTGTAGCTGGTGCAATGGGGTCCTTATTTCTTTTAAAAATGGAACGTTGCTTTACTCTAGGAAATTCGTCTGTGTCGTGGATGCATTTACGATGCAGTTCAACTTAGGAATCCGTCAACGAGCTCCATTTGTCAACTGTCACTTAATAATAACGTTTAGCATAAAGTACCTACTTTGCGAAATGTTTTTATTGATTAATCTTTACCTTTTTTTTTCATCAGTGTATTTATTGAAATGTGATAATCTTTAACAGCTTATTGTCCAAATTAACTTAACTAATTACTAATATACTTCATTTAAAAACTAAAAATAAAGGTAAAATATTAACAAAAATGATTGAAATAAAACTAAAGATCGCGTCGAAAAATTCATTCATTCATTTCTTTGCGAAAAGATTTTTTAATGTTGTGTAAGAAAATTGTTAATTTAAAAGCAAGCAATTGTTAAAAAAGTGTGCAACACGTCACAATTTGGCGACAGCTAGCCTTCCTTAGAAATTGGGCACATTAGAAATTGGGACATGCAAAAATGGCCAGACCCGGAACAACTACCTGTTGGAATTAGGATAGGTATACACATATTGCGTCACGCGGATAACGAACCCGAGACACGCCGCTACACCGCCGCAGGCAATCGATCAGTCACTGCGCCAATCGTGTTGATATAAAGCGGAAACTTTAAGTCTTGGACTTTACTAAAAATCACAAATATAGCCAACTAGCTTATAAAAGTTTGCTCGCTTTAATATAGTTCAGGTCGGGTTGTACTCTGCTTGCAATGATAAAATTAAAAGACACAAAAGACGCCATCAGTAATTTAAGAACATTATTGTTGTTTTTTCTTATTAAGACTTTTGGAAATTCGCAAAAAAAAATTAGGTTATTCCCCAAAAGTCTTAGAACAAACATTGTACATGGGCTGAGTTACTCCACGAGAGGTTTTGCGCATTTAACGTTACACCTTGTATACTTATATTAAAATTCAGAACGATCGATCCTGTGATTTAGGCTTAGGCATAAAAAGATAACACAAAAAATCAAACTCAATATTACTGTTAGCATCTGCCTTGCTATTCATTACTATTTACTTTATCAACATCATACTTCCTGACAGTAAAATCTGACAGAGTACATAAAATACAGTTACATGTTACAAGACATTTACATACATATGTAATTGTTATGGACATTGCAAGCAATGTATATGTAAATTGAATCATCTGATATGATGTGGCTTGACGATAAATCTTCGGAATTATCGGCAGACGAATCGCCCGAGGGTCTGACAAGTTGGTCCGGAAGGTAAACAGATGATATCGCTTTTTTTGGAATATTTGATTGGTATCAGTGAATAATAATTGATGTAAATTATCTTTTAATATTTATTTTTTAAATACATCTTTATTTTGAGGAGCTTGTGGCTAAATAGTAACAGCCGCACAGACCGATCTTCCATGTTAAATCGCGCTTGCCGAGGTTGGTCTGTCATAGCTAGTTTCCTCCGTACCTCGGATAGCACGTAAAGCCGTTGGTCCCGTCCCGGCTGTCATTTGTAGATCTTTGACAGTCGTTACTGTTAGTCAGAAGCTCTAAAGTCTGACAACAAGTCTTTCCATGGGTATCGTATTACCCAGTTGATATTCACCTGCATCCGGCTTGACTGGAAGCCGACCTTATCATAGTTGAAGTCTAAGTTAGAAAAGGCTAGGCAGGTGATGATTTTTTAATATGTTTTTTTATAAAGACGCTGATAGACTTAAGCATTCACTTGTAACAGGATATCGAAAATTCACCGTTTTTAATTTTGCGGAAATGTACAACGAACAGAGCCTAGCATAGACTCATATAAACATTTTCCCGATTTTCTAGCGAATGCTTTAGTCGATGGTCGTCAAAATTCTTTTTTCCATGAAGTTTCAGTAAGAATTGACAGTCGGCTCGTCAAAAAGCTCGCCAGAACGTATGAATTCTAAAATAAAAATTAAACGTTAGATAGCTCCTAAAACGACCTCGTTTGTTTTTCTGTAATGTGACATCCCACCAAAAACATGGCCAAGTTCGCCTAAAAAAGGGTTGAAATTCAATCTATGGAACTTGCTAAGTTCCATAGATTTTACTTCAACTAAGTTCGTACTTTAGCATGCTCACTCGCTCTTATTTTCCAATCTGTGGAACTTGCTAAGTTCCATTGCTTTTACTTCAACTAAGTTCGTACTTTAGCATGCTCACTCGCTGTCGCTTCTCTCAAGAACATTCATAAGAATGCTCGTTAGAAGTGAATGCGCAATTTATCAGCTCACCTTTATGTTTTTTTTACAAATATGGGACGAAAAATAACGAAAAGCAAAAGAAAAAAAATGTATTGGTTCATTCCTTCGGCGGATCCCATTGGAGCGAGATTAATTGATCAAAGAGCCATAAAAGGAAAAAGAAAATTGGGGCAATTGCAAAAAAAATGTAAATGTGACAGTGGACGATCAGCCACGTGGATTATTTAATTTTCTAAAAGTCAGGGTCTTCTTGGCTGACACTCATCTACAATTCTACACCACACAGTAGTAATCCACACAATCACACAACAGATTTCGCAGTAAAGTTGAACGAACGACGCGAACTAACCTTGGCCTTTCTGACAACTGACTCTTACGAAAGGGAGGTCCATAAAAGACAAATTGAATAAAGTAAAAGTCAAAAGATTGTCAAGAATTGCTTCTGGAATACCTATGTTTTCTTCTTACGTCCAAAACACCGAAATTCAAAATACCGAAAGTTTCTAATGCCGATAGTCGTTAAATCGAAACACAAAATACCGATATTTAAATGCCTGAAAGGACGAAATCCCCAATGGACGAAATAATGATGGCAATTTCGGGATTTTGAACTTCGGGTTTTTTAACTTTCGGGCAAATGAACTTTCGTGATTTTGAACTTTGGACATCACCACCTTCCGGCGTTTCAATTTTCGGGATTTTGTCCATCGGTTTTTTTAAATTCGGGTTTTTGATAGATCCAAAGTTACTTTGTCTAGGCTCTCTTTTATTTTTATTTTTTCTTCTTATCGTATTTTTTACACTTTAATGCTCTTTTTAGGGATAAATAACACGATATCTGTTCTTCTACGGAATTTTTCACAGCCAAAAATGGTTTCTTTCGCACTGGTTCAAGCTTGGTTCAACCAATCATGAATATCAGATTTGCACTAATTAAATCCCATCCTGTTCCTACAATTGTCCTTTGTGTTTCAGTGACGTTCGTTGTTCTGTTCTGTGGTCGGGGTTGGCATATGCCTACACTATTATAATTATTACCGTTGCTGTTTTTAATCATCTAACCACGACTCCTTGCCAACAAGGCTGCTCAGGATATCAATTCTCATTTTAAAATCATTAAGTAGCTAACCTTTTTGGCCATAGATAAATAAAATTATTCATAAACTGCTCCACTTATGTAAGAAAGACAAAATTAAATATAAATCTTTTTAAAAAAAATATTGAAATTGGAACGCGTGGGCAGACATTTTTTATTAATCATCGTTAGAGTTAATATACTGATATAAATCTCTGTTCAACTTTTCGATATTTTATTTTAAAAACATGTGATTTCTTTATCTATGTCTAATCTAGATTGTGGCAAGGTCTTCGATTAATATTTATCACTAAATATCAATAGAGTATGTTTAAATGTTAGTAAACAATTTTGATACTGCAACCTTATTTGTCCAACGTGAATTGTGAAGCAATTTTCTTTTACAGCATTTTTTTTTTCATACTATTATTTTTTGAAAATTAAATCGGTCTCTCTTTTCTGCAATCACTTTTCAATCAGTTTGTGGCGCCATTAATTTGAAAAATAATTCATAGAAAAGAAATTCCACTTCTGCTGAAACACCTTTGACTTTATAAATATTATCACTACATTTACTATGTGTGGTCATTAAATCTTTATACTCTAATTATGGTTACTTCGTTCTAGATACCAACACTGTAATCCCCATAAAATAAACCTTAAGGTTTGATTAGATTACCCCCATGTGCGAAACCAATACTTTACAAGCGAATCTGTTTAGAAAAGTACTCTTTAAAATAATAATAAATAATAAATTATACAAATAATTCACATTGAATTTTGTATCCTTCATACATTAAGTACGTTAAGTATCTTCAATTGCTTGCTAACTGTTGACTTTAAATGTCAGTGTTAGCTGTCAACATGGAGTATTTAATTTAAAGGCTTAGCCAAAGCCAAACAGAGACCTCGACGTGGCGCGATGCTAGCGTGTCCTTGGCGTGCGCCCTCCCTCTAAACGCTGCGCCAACGCTGGACGGCGCTAGCGTGACGTGTTTTGTATAACGTCTTACATATGTATGTATATTTTTAAGCCCCTTCGTTCACAAGGCAATGCAAGTCTCCAATACCTTACGACATTTGTATCCAGGTGACTATCGCAATACAACCATAGAAAATTCGTACACAGACACGCGTCTATGGATGCCAAAGTCGTAAGATATAGGAGTCTTGCGTCGCGTTGTGTACGACGGGGCTAAATAAACACACGCCTTGCTAACGTCGCGTGCCGCGCCAGGCTCTCTGTTTGTCAAAGCCTTTAAGAGCATGTATACTGAAAGTTGGCAACGTCGCAAATGGCTGTCAAAAATTTACAAGTTTAAATTAATTTTGCAAATTCACACAGTATGAAAATAAGAAATAGTGCAGTATTAAGGAGTAGTGCACTAAAAATTGATTAGGGAATGCAATAATTAATATCTTAACACCGTTTATATACCTACTTTTAGACGTAAAAAAAAGCATTTGGAAACTTTCCAAAAGGCTTTTTTAAACTTGAAACGCTTACAACATCAAATTCAGTGTTTTAATTGCATTGCTAAATCAATTTCCTAGTGCACTACAAAGCTATATTTCTTATTACCATTCAGTAACACTGCATATTAATTAAAACTTGTAAATATTTGACACGTATTAGCGACGTTGCCAACTTTCTATATTAGTTCTGTTGACAACCTTAGCTTTGTTACCTACGCGTTAAACAAAGGATAAGAATAATACGTAATTAAGAATTACAAACGTTTAACTACATTTATTTGAAAGTCAATTAATTGCTACTTATTTTGCATTGTCATACTTCCGTGTTTTCAAACACAGCAAGGAATAAAATCACGCCTGTAATACCTGAAGGGTTAGGCAGTAGGTATCTAATTGTAGACTTAACCACATTTTAACATATATTTTTAAGTGTCACACAGTTGTCAAATTGGTGACGTCACAGGTTACGACGCCATACAAAATATTTGGGAGAATTGCGTTTTTTTTTTATAAAACGTTGCCCCACACTAAGATTTCTCCTGTGTCGTGGGTGCGTTTACACATATATGAACACAGTCATTTTCACAAACGGCCAGACCCGTAACAACTAGTAGAACACCTAGTGTAGATCATACAAACATTTGCTCAGTACGGGAATCGATCCCGCGACACACAGCGAGGCGATGGTATCTACTAGTAAAAAAAATAATCATATATTATTTTGATTTCTTCTTGACCTCAATCTAATCCAGAGGCAAAGATGATGCCTAAAATGGAGCGAGCCCATCCAGAAGGAACTAGAACTTCTGCGCTGCGACGGAACACAGTAAAACAGAGGACCGGCCCAATAAAATCGATATGAAATCATGTGTTTGTGCTAATTCTAAGTCGCTTACAATCTGCGACCTTGCGGCCATAATTCGATCAGGCCACTGGAATGCAAGTGACCATGAATGTGTAACAAACGATTTTTTTTCTGATACAGGTACCAGAGTATCTGTGACAGTATTTGCAATTTTTTTTTGTATCATGCTTGACATGTGCGTATGTAAAGTTAGAGACGTTAATTTTTATTTGTTTGTTCGTTTGATATCAAAAACATACAATAAATAAAGTACACGGGGCAAGTAGAAAGTCGCCACTGTTGATTCTGGCTTACAGGAGTTGCAGTGTTTTGGAAATAGAGCAGTGGTCTAAAAAAATTACACGACATTTAATAGAAATAAAAGGATTTAGAATTTTCTCCAATTTGGTTGAAGTATATTTTTTTAAATCTTTTAATTTATAATAGAAGTGTGTTTTTTACGAAAGTGGTGCTGCATTTTACAATTATTAGCAATAATAACTGTATGTATGAATACCTTATTCGGATAAAGCTGTTGAACTTTCAGGCTTCTAAAAACCAAAAACGATTGCTGCAAACGATAACATCCCAACCGACTTCTGTTAAAATAAGTCCATACATCAATGACGCTTAAAACACAGCATAGCTAGGAGACCGGTTAAGCAGCACACAACCTCATCTAGGTTGAACTGCAAGATGCTATTAAAAAAAAAACAGCGTAGCTAAGTAAATACAAGTACCGAACCGGGACCAAATCACGTCTCACTTCACCGTGTCCGATTCGACACACCCTCAGGCGAATTCGACACACTGCTTCCTCCTATTGTTTTGACAGGTACCAAAGCGACCACGCGTTTATCTGTACGCAGTTAAACACCTACTAACAACCAGTTCTGTCAGGAAGTGCTCCATATTTTATTATTCTGTTACGTTTGGTGTCATTGTTCAAGCACTTTGTAGGTTATTTAACGTCACATTTATTATGAATTGCTTGTAATTGATTGCCTATTGATCATTCGTAAAGCTTATCATAGTGTTAAATAGGGTTCCGTACTCTAAGGATAATACGGAAACCGATTACTAAGACTTCGCTGTCCGTCCGTCACGAGGCACATGAACCGAAATTTTCGTAGATGATGCATTTCTGTTGCTGCTATAACAACATATACTAATAAAAACTGAATAAAATAAATATTTATGTGGGCCCCCATACAACAGAAATGGTTTTATAGAAAATTGAACGGCACCCTTTTTGAGCGTGTTCGACTCGCACTTGACTGTTTTTTTTAAAGCCTGAAGAGCTTAAATATCGATATGTCTACTAATTTAAGGATACAACATTCTAATATATTCTTAGGTACATTATATTAACTTCAATGACCTAATAAAAACTATGTAATAAAAGATATTTAAATAATAAATAGATCTGTTACCCTTATATGGGTTTCTGATAAATGAGAGATTTAAAATTGAGATTTTGGCGCTAATAAAATCATAGTTTTAAAATAACGAATTGACATAATCTGTAAGAGTGATTTATAAAACCTTTTAAACCGAAAAATGTCAACTTCCATGCAGTTTTTACGTAAATCGATTGTCTATCTGATATAGGGTTGCCACCCGTCAGGGTTTACCCGGATTTGTCCTAGTTTAGAGGGCATCCGGGGAGCGTCCGGAAGAGGCTTCAATTGTAGTAGTCCAGGCTTAAAAAATTATACTTTTGGGCATCCCGCAACACATCCATCCCATCACAGTCCACACATCCCTCCCAACGCAGTTGCCACGTTGCGCACTACGACTTATGTCCGGGTTCTGGACTCTAAAATCTAGGTATTTTTCAAATTTTAGAGATGGCAACCCTAATGTGACATCCAGATTTTTTATTTAACAGGAGTTTGCACTCAGGACATACCTAACCTCCCAACCGACAACCCCTACGAGAGATGTTGTCAGCCCACTGCCACCAGCTTAGCTTGTTACGTGTGGAAATCTTAGCTTAGCAACTGCAGTCCAAAATTGGTTATGCCGATTGCAAATACAAGCTTTTGCCAGTCTATTGTAGCATCAAATTACATTACTGAGTATCTATTTAGTGTGTATTTATTTATATAGATAAATACACACTAAATAGATACTCAGTAAACGCACTTAGAGCCTAATTGCTTTATAATGACATCAAAAAAAATCTAGTTGACATTGGTGTTAGCTGGCGAGGTGCTTGACCTATACCATGAGATTTATCTGATCGCTCGACTGAAATAATAAAAATATTATGCAAATATTAAGTAATGGTTCAAGTTCAGTCTATTTTACTGCTAAATATTTAAGTTGTCATTTAGAAACGAAATAATATAGTGACACTTCTTCGAATCAGTACTGCTAGCAAAGGTGGAGGTGGAATAAGTTGGGCAGAAGACACCCTCCACCACACGACCTATCCGCTAGACTCTCAGAGCGTCGTATATCGCGCGGCCCCTGTAGGCGCGGGCATGTTGATGGCGAGTATTGGGTAGCTCGCTGTCCATCAAGAGCCAGGCCCAGGTTGATGGCGCGGTTGTTCGTGTTCCATACCCTTCCCAAGAAGTTGTCAGCAAACTGACGGGGGCCCCATAAAGCCAACGTTTGGCGGGGTTGCTGGACTGTTTTAGCAATTTACTATGACCCTGAAAAGTAAAGGGCAACTGAAAGAACACGCTGGATTTTAGTCAGTATTTCAAGTTAATTCATTTATCTTCAAGTCTAACAGTCTCTTGCGTTCCACACGGGCGGATGATGACTTTGCCATAAAAAAACCCCGACACAAAAACCAAGTACGCCTTTGAAAATAAAAAAAAGATAAAAACAAATCAATTTTTGAAGTACCTTAGTATGTATTAATAATTATAAAAAAAAATACGTCGCTTTGGGGGACCGCTCCGAATTATTTATTTTCTACTATTCTTTCCGGTACTTTAAAATTCTCCGTAAAAAAGGACCGTAAGGGCATCGCAAAGCTGATGACGCCAATGAATTTTGTCTAGGGTCGCTGGGTGTTTTTTCTTTTATAAGCAGTAAACTGTTTCCTTCTATCTATCTCATCGAGCTGAAACCAGCCTATGAAGAAAATTACTGTGAAATGTACCATGTTCTGTCATATAATTAAACCTCTAGTTTTTTGACAGATACCCTAGAATCTAGGGTATGACCCCTTTGCCGACATACTGTTTTATATAACAGTTTTTCTTAAAGCTAATTAGTACAATTGTACGCTGTTTCCCATAATGCGCAGGCGACGTTTCCCACGGTCCCTGCGCCGGCGCAAGCGTGATCTAGATGCTCTTCGGCGATAGCTGCTAGTGTCAAACGTGCCTTGGGTCATGCCAAATTTGTGCATACTCGAGTGAACTTCAAAATTCGCAACGTAGTCCGTTTGTTATTGAGAAATGTCAAGTATCTTCTTGTCACGATTTTGCTGATGGATCTATTTGAAGGTTTTTAAATTTACATTGTATTGTTACTAGCAATCATGCTGCTTCTTCATAATGGACTTTTTCATTATCTTTCATGTCGATGGTGCTCATCAAATTCGTCCATATCTTTCCAAATGCTCTTTTCTATTCCATTTCGCACCAGCCATGCAGGTGCGCGTCTGGATCATCCAGCTACCTGTCTCTGCTTATTATGTTTTTGTATGTGGAATATAGGTCGTAAGGATCATTACTACCCACATAAGTCCATTAAAATAACTCTTCCTTTTGACTTTGTCGTACTCGAGTAATGAGAAGCATGTTTTCAACATTTCCATTAAAGTTACTAGCGTATGTATAAGAATTGTCCTTAATTTTGCAGGGACACTAGATAATATTTTTTTTCAGAGCAACTGCGGGACTGTCTGGTACCAAAAGCGGTGCAAACCTATTATACCATACAAGATGAAAAGCGCTGTATTTTGAAACGTCTGTTTTAGGTTTGAAGCTCTGATTTTGAATGACAAATCAGAATCACAATCATCAATATTGTTAGCCTTATTGAGTTGACCTATTCACTTTTGTCATATCCTTGCCTGATCGATCTACACGATTCTGATCTTATCCTTAACATATCGACAGAATCAAAATATTTAATATATTTCGATTTTTGCAATGACAATGACGGATTCTTACTTTATATTCTGAACTTTAAAGTTCAAATTCCTATGTCGAACACAAATAAACGACGAAGTAATAGAGCACCCATCCAATTAATAGCTAAACAAATTGACAGTCGCTCAATCACTTTGATAAAATAATGAAAACGACCAACGGGTCTACAACGGCCACTTTAAGCAATATTCCTCACTTCATGAATTTCTAGCAATTCTTTAATATTTATAAAGTGGCACTAACAGAATTGAATGTCATACTTGAACAAATACTTATATTATGGACTGAACCTTCCTAAGCCAAATATGAAATTATATTGTTGAATTTTAACATTACCAAAGACAGTATCTAAGTATATCGTACTAGAAAGAGAGATAGTCCTACAAAATGTTCTTGCTCTTTCTATGGAGAACCTATGGCAATTTAACCAGCTAATGCTCAGTCCATGCTATAAAGCCTATGTTTAGAAATGACAAGAAATTCTGCTTGAGCGTGTAAACATTTTACGAATCTTACAAGAATTGCTAATTACGTTCCAGCAACGTAATTTAGGCAGTGATTCACTTTTATAGATATTGCTTAATTTGCAGTTTTAGACCCGCAGAGTTAACTATTTGCCCGTACTTTACATTTTCTCAATAAACAAACACGTGTGCTACTGTGCCAAGGTCTATCGATACAACTTTTAAGTTTAAGATTATGGTCAAGAACTGGACTAGCTTTAGACGCAATATCTGATTGAAATACATAAAATTATACGCGAAAATTGCTTTTGATTGGTCTAATAATTATAAGTCCAAAGTTATATGACTCATACGTGGTTTAAAATTGATGTCATTACTTATTTTATACCGAGAGGATAGACAGAAATATAAAGAAGAAAAATGCAAACCAGATGTATTTCATATTGGGCACCTGGCAACTTTTGACAGGAGGAAAAATTTTGACAGGAGCTGTATGTGAAATAGCCATTAGCTTAGGTGCCATTTCAGCGAGTGCCCAATGTGGAATACCTCCCAATACAAGTTGTCAGAGAACAAGGAGGTGGATACCCTAAATGCCTTTTTTTCATTTTTGCAGGCCCTCTTAAGGAAGTAGAACTTTATTTAGGGCCTTATCTGAAAACCAGCGCTGTGACTTTTTCCTAAAAGTCACAGCTCATGCTGAGATACTATTGATCTCCTTTTGGCCTCGTACTGCCTCGTAATTGATTATTTTATTTTAGAATATCTGTAATTTAAGTTTCTTTTTATATCTTGTTTTTACTTTTATGTTGTTGTTCTGTCCTGTATGAGTCCAATAAAACTTTTCCTTTCTTCTTTCTTTATTTATTAAATTACTTCATAGTTACACAGTTTTCAAGTCCCGTGCTATGACTAGACTATTTGTTTCTTTCTTTGATGATTGATCATTCTTTCATGTCAACTGAAAACATCAGCATAGCTTGTTGGTGAGCTTGCTACATCTGAAATCTCATCTTTGTTTCTAGGTTAGATTCAATCTAAGATCAAGAGGAAACCAACTATAAATAATAATTTTCAAAATATTGGAGTCGGCGAATTGGCTTCCAATCGACTAAATATAGTGATTAAATGTACTCCCTGAAATTAAGTACTAATTAACAACATAGCTTTAATAGAAATAAAAGATAACAAGCAAATTAAATAAAGCGTGAGAAAACTATTTGCACATAACGTCTCGCTTAATGTTCTACTATAATTGATAGTAAATCGAATAACGAAATCAATTAAATGTCAGAAACGTTGTTGATTACTGCGAATTTACAAATATAAAGTATAAATCAATCGAAATGTTTTTATACAAGTAGACTAGTTACATATTTTTGAATATCTTAATCTATATGCGCATACGCTGGTATGCAAACTATTTATTATAGTCACGCTTTAGATTATCATCGGATATATTAGAATAATACGTATTATGTTATGAGTAAATTATTACCTTTTCTTCAAGGCGTGACAGGCTTTCAATTTAACCATTTGTACCAAACAAAACAATTATTTATTCTTTATTGTGTAGGTGTACCATTTCTAAAAATAAACATATTAACTAAATTTTGTTCACAAAGGTGACAATAAGCATCACCTAGCCTTTTCTCAACTACATTGGGGTCGGCTTCCAATCGAACCAGATGCAGCTGAATAGCAGTGTTTTACATGCAGCGACTACCTATCAGACCTCCACAACCAAGTAACTGGGATACGATACCCCATAGTAAGACTAGTAATTGTCAGACTTTTAGAGATTCTGACTAATAGTAACGAGTGTCAAAGATCTACAAATGACAGCCTGGTCCAAAGTCTTGTGGTCGTGCTTTCCGAGGCACGGAGGAAACTTGCTATGACAGATGATTAACCACCCACTTCGCCTGTTATAACTGGAAATTTATCCTACAGAAACATACATTATTAACTATTCAGAAGTTTTGTATGAATGAGTAACAAACATCACAGGATGGGTACATCCTCACAAACAGTCAAACCGCTTAAAATATTAGTAGGACTAGCACAGAAACCGTGCATCATCTCAATAGCCTTCTTCTCTTACATCCATCACCACGATCATTGTTCAAACACTTTGCCTACGACTTACCTGATTGCATTTCATCTGTAATTGTGTCAAAATCTTCAATTAGAATTTACCCAGCATCTGTCTGTATAACTCATGCCCGCAATAAAAAGATTTGATTATATTTATATCCTTCCTCTTTATGTTACTTGACACGATTCCTATCTAAATATTATTAAGAGACACAATAAATAAAACATGGACTTTATTAACCAAAATTGTGTAGGTAATGACCCAAACCTGAGTCACCACCACCTCGCCTTATTTGTCAGCTACATTTTTTTGTATTGACGGTGCATTTATTATATCTTTAGTTTTATCAAAATTTATGTTCATATTTCAGTCACGATTTGCTCCCTCATTTATTTAATTAATTAGGTAGTCCCATACTCGTTTTGATTAATACTATAATTATTGATCATGCTAGGTTCCCAATACTAGTTTCTAAGATAGCAAAATAGCGGAAGCATAAGCAACTTGCATATAATATTCCCACTTTTGGAACACAACACAGACCACAAAACTTATCTATGTGAGAAGTTGACTGTAATCCCCCAAACTTAATTTATCTACAAATATCTGAACAAAAAATGTTTAACGAAAAAGATGCATATTGGATTAAAACTAAACAATTCTCGCTACTATTGAATCCGTTGTCACTAAGCAAAAATACGTATGGAGGTTAAGGCACTTGCCCCATCGTCAGCGATCAACGAGCAGCGAGTAGAGCCAACAACTGAAAAAGGTTGGTTTAACTTCTTACCTCCAAGCAAGCATCGCTGAGCGAGTATTATCTTTGATAGCTCTTGTAGCTCGGCGATACACTAGTAGTCTTCGCGGGTAATGTTGACAGTCAGCGGTCAACTGTTGTTCTTGTTGTCAACGAATGTTTATTCATTGAACAGCTTGGAAAATTAGAGTAGTAAACCGGAAGTCGCTGTGCTCTCGCTATCAGCACTTTAATTTTTTTTTCACTCATTACGTTATTACCTACCTACGTTCTTTGTTTACATCAAAATGTGAAACATTTTAAAACGTTATCATCAAAGAAAAAGATTAGTTTCGTTTCAAGAGGTTCTGGCCAAGCTGTACGTTTCTTGATAAAGAACATCGCCGATTGTTAGACGCTTCCTCGTCAGCGGGCAGTGGGACAACTGCCTTATAATAATGTTCTATTTATCGTCTCTCCAAATGTTAAGTGAAGGGACGACTCAGTTTCAATAAATCACTTTTGTATTTACTTGGTAAAGTGTCTGCAACGATCGCGTTATTCTGTTCACACGAACAATTCTGAATTAGCAGGAAAATGGCGATGATTATAACAGTCTTGCAAAAGGAAATGTCAATGAGATCAAACATATTACAGGGATAAATAAAATTGAAAGCAAAACTCCGCAGGCATGGGAAAACAAAACCATTAACATTGTGTGTTAACTATACCTTAGATAGCACTTTTTTTTGTTTGTTCTAGTACTAAGTTTCTTTGTTTGAGGTAACTTAGTACTTCTAAGCTGTCATTCAACTTAATTATCATCGTTTCATCACCGTTTGTAAGTTGACGGCCATCATCTCCTGCTATTATGTCAATGTATTTGGGTTCCAGTGCACACGTAACGTGCATGACACCGTAGAACGTGTTGCCTAAAATGTAGAAAAGAAATGTTTCCATCCATCAATCCTCTACGGGTCGTGCTGTATTTGGCAAAAATATTTTATTTGTATAGAAACAACTTAGTCCATTTTTGGTCGAACACTAATAGAATACTACTCGTGCAGGACCACCAATATCTCTTATGTCAAGAATTGAATTTATTTAGATTTTATCTTCAGCGATATTTCCATATTGCCATGATTACTTATAATGACGTAATTTAGTAAAAAGGTATTTGAATTCAGTCTAATAGGATTCAAAAAATTATAATTGTTCCATTATTTTAGATCATGTTTGGGTTTTCCCCTTGTTTCAATTCCAAAATCGTGTTCATCAAATGGAATCACGATTCGCCTTTCAAATCGATGACATTTGTAAAGTGGCAAGGATATCACGAAACTTAGGGGGAAATCCAGCCATAAAGTTAACAATACTGCACGATAGGTATATATGTAGTTCAGTTTCGACAAACGATTTAACAGCTCAATAAATATACCCAAATACGTGGGTATATCGTTAAGCCTACCTGCTGTAGTTTTTTTTTTAAATAGTGACCATTTTGCTTTTAAATTCAAAATAAGTAACTTTTAAGATGTTTCTTAAGTATGAAGATTCACGATTGACCATAAATATAATTATTTTTACATTTAATTCTAATATTATAATTTTCTTGTTACAGATCGTCCGACTACGAGTGACTGCAGTGAAAAGTGCCAGTGAATTGTGTTCTGTGCCTAAAATGAGACGACGTTGGTGCTAACTATAAAACCATTCACGACATGCGAGTGCTTTAGTAACAGCTCCGGGGCTGTTGACTTAGTGAGTTGACATTTCGCGTCAATGCCGCGAGTGTAGGCAATGGCTTTGACAAACTTCACGCTCGCGGGCGTCGGCGCGGCCACGCCGGCGTTCGTGCCCACCTCCTCGACACCCCTGCGAGTTGGCCTCGACGACCTACTTTACTCCCCCGCCGAATACCAACAAGATACACTCACCGCTCCAGCTCAAGAGAACGAGCCCTTCGCTCCACCAAATCAACGCAGGCCCAAAGTGAGAAAACGTGCCGGCACATCCTACCTACCACCAGCCAATCAGTATATGCATTACCAAAATGAGGCTCCCCCACAAAACCCTTACGGTGCACCTCTGCATACACAGGTCTACCAACAAAATACAAGACTTAACGTTCAGATAGAGAATCAGCGCGTCAAAGAAGTGAACTCGCCGTACGATGTCACAGGACAGTATGATAACACAGGACAATACGTTCACGATCCTACTGGTGACTATGATTACGAACAAAAGAGAATGAATCAGGGCCCACCAGGACCAGGTTACAGCCCTGGTTACGCGGATGCACCTTACCCGCCGGCAACAAAGACAAACCCAAATCCAAACCCTTCATCTAGTCGAAGGTTCGATGAAAATTCGAATCAGAATGTGAATAACTACAATTTTAACAGGCCACCTAGTAGTACGCCAGCTCCGGCTAGACCACCTAGTAATCAGGGTAGCAAGACTGGTGGTAGTGAGAGTGGACAAAATCCTCCAGAAAGACCACGAGGGTTCACTAAAGTGGAGTCAGGTGGAACTGGTGGCAAAACACAGCTGCATGCGGTCCTTGACTATGATGATGAGGATGAATATTACGACGATCCAGGATTAGGTAAGAATCTAATTCTGTATTGAATAAATTAATATAAAATAGTTTCTACTACCATAGTACTATTTGAGAGATTTGACCCAAAGGATTTTTTCGTATCGACTTTCCTGCGGCCCGTTTTATTACACTAAAAATTGTGGTCGAAGTGGCGTGTATCGAGGTTGTTATAATTTCCACTGTCGATCTTTATACTGAACGGAATTCTCGTTAATCCGGAACTTTTTATTAGAGACCTTCATTTAAGTAGAATCTTTTGCCTTGATTTGTCTCTCGCTTTTGTTTATTCGGCGGTATAGGAAATCCTTGCGGTTCTATATTGTCAACAGTCGGGCAATTGTCAAACAAATAAACGGCCGTTTGTTGATCACGGCGTCTTTTGCCACCTAAATGTTTGATAGCAATCATTGATCACGACTAGACTCGAATATATTGGCGAATCAGATTTTCGGTTACCTTCGAAATATTAGTCTACTGCAATGCAAATATAAGCTTTGTCTACAACTAGTCAAGCAAATGTTTCAAGACTTTTTAAACGTTTGTTCCAAAAGTCTTATTACTACTGTACTTAGCTATCTACGTAGTTTCAAAGTAAGATCTACCTTTTCACCCATTAACATTAACAATCGGTAGGAACACATCTACTGCTGGTCTTACTCATGTTTTGGTTTCCACACGCTACCAATCATCGACATCCTCAGCTTAACTTCATCTGCTATGTAGATCTCTCTTTGTTAGTGTCAATCTCTACGTTACTAGCCTCATTCAAATCGATTGCAACGATACATATAATAAGATTTAGTCCATCATGATGTCGTCATCAACATCTAACACCGCAGCTGCAGAACTCAATCACCCCACCACACCAGACAATATGTATTATGTTATGTATAGGTCAAAGTAATTGGAGTACCTACGTACCAACTGCTAACACGTTTCACTTATCTAAGTCAAAGACCTTCGATCGTTTAACCGGTCGCCAATGCCATACATACAATGGACAGTCTAGTGCAGTACAATGCTTGCATTGTCGCCTTCAGGCTTATGTTCTACTTCCTTGTTTACGAATCAGATTGTAAACTTGGTAGAAATTAGAACAGTTTTCCATACATCATTGACAATTAAGATATCATCGTAATATTTCTCTTATACGTACTTTCTGTTGTTCTTTCCTGTGCTGTATTTAAAATCCTCCTACGTCTTTAAGGTCCTCTTCTCTCTCATATTCATTTCACCTTAAATGATCAACTGTAGCTTTACGAAAACGTAAAACTTTGTTTCTTACGATACCTATAGTATCGGATATCAAAAGCTCACTATCAAAATTGGGCCTACCTCTTATTCCGCGTCAGCGACAAGTTTCCTTAAAAGCTTCGTAATACGGGCCATTATACCATCCATTTTTGTGCAAAACGTGGTCTGATGTAATAATAAAGATAATCTTAGTTTATGATACGTTACAATGTTAATTTTCAATGTCAAGGTAGAAGAACAATAGACTGTGGAATAGCATCTCATTTGATATTGTAACATTGAACTTGTTTAGAGAATTTAAAGTTTTTTTTTTTCAAATTACATTTACAATCTTTTTTTCTCTTCCTATGCCTGCGAGTTTCTCAATGTTTCCTTCTTTTAAAAGTCTTCACCAATTATTGTATGTTATCTTATTTCTATTGTATCAATCAATCGTTGAATTAGGTACCTTGCATTTAGACCATATTTGTTTTGAAACAGGATTTAGCCTGGCCTAATTTTTGGTGTTGTAGTATCACATAAGTTTACTCATATTACGATACAACTCCACCTTTTGAAAGTGCAAGTGGCATTTTATGCGTACGACGTTAATTTGTTCTGCCTTATTCCTTTCACTTTTGTATCAATTCTTTTCTTCGTTTTTTTCCTTATGTAGAATATCTTGTGTCCATAGTCGGTTTTTTTTTTGTTTTGTGCAAACTAATTCATTTGAATCCTTATTCAGTTGGGTTTGCTTCATAAGTATAACCTGTGGTATAACTGTTGTTATAACTCCATAAATATGTTTGGAAGTTTCTATAATTTTATTCTTATAAATATTGTTAGTTAAATGTTTACCGAGACAGATTTTAATTATAATATTAATTTTAAAACCATTGTCAAATATTCTTATTACGTCTAACAATTACAGTAAATTAATCTTTTAAGATTCAATTCTTCTTTCAACTAACTCCCAGATATGCAAGTGTTTAGTGACCTAGACTAGGATTACATCATCCTCTACCATTGATACAGATACTTTATTTGAGTTTGTGCTCATTCCTTTCAAAATCATTGTGTTTATAGGTCAGATATTAAACCTTTCAGACTTGACCTCTGCTACGTGGGATATAAGTATAAAATGCTATGCTATTTTTATTCAGAATTCTCTCTCCAGATAGCTAGTAGTATCCAGTACCCCTAGAACGAGTTTTCAGTATTTTACTTTACAGTATTACAGCGTTTCTTTTATGAAAAAATGGAACTATGGCCTCTGGTGTGCGCAGAAGGAACTAAATTTTCCTTGAAAATTGTCAATTTGAAATTGTCAAAGTTCCAGTTTACTTTACGTCTCAAATACTGGAAACTCGTGCTAAGGGTACTGTTAGTCGACAACTTCGACTAACAGTACCCTTAGCACGAGTTTACTTTAGAACGGTCTTTACGGGTCCAGTTTACTTTAGATTCTCCTCTAGTTGCAGCTGAACACGCTGATCACTAAAATATTAATGATCAGTGAATCTTGTCAGAGTTCAATTAATATAGTAGTTTCAAACACACAGCATCCTATGATCTCTGCATATTTACAATCAGTTACATCACTATCTACCAAAATTTTCTTGTACGAGGTGTACTAGTATTTACGAAATGTTACAAAAACACACAAGCTAGCTTCTTCTTTGTTTCTTCCATTTCAAGATTACGTATAATAAAATAATTATAATAAAATACGGCCCTGAGGGATTCCCATTCTCATAACAATAGTATAATTAATTGACATGCAGCCAGTATCAGTTGAAAAACTCGAGATACCATCTCTGTATCAGACTCGCGACGAACTGGTTTAAATGCTACTTAAAACAATACTTAACATTTACATAAGTATTCTCAATTACCTGTTACAAATAACAGTACTATGCATTTAAAAATAATAGTTCCAAAAGTAACAGATAAAAAATAACAGTTCATTCATTAACAAAACTTCTGTAGTACCACTTAATCACGTCAACAAGTTACGTGATAATCGAAAACGAGGTAATATCTGGATTAAAATATTTTATAAAGTTACCTAACTCTGATGAACATTTCCGTATGGCACCGGCGACTACACACATAACTTTTGTAGGACGTGCATGTTGCAGCCATGTCTGCAATTTGGACGTAAGTAACACAAAAACTTGGAACAGCGACCTTGGTTTCACTTTCGAACTCGTAACATCATCTCGAGAGGTCGGGGCACTCGCCACATCGGAATTAAGCGAATAACCTCTCTATTCATGACTCCTTGTTACATTTCACACAAGCTATGGTATTTTTTAACTAGTATTTTGTGTTTTAATGTAATTAGTTGACTACTAATACAATAAAATAGGGTGTAGACTGCAGACAGTGATGTCATTCTTTAAATGTTATGACGAATTAGTTTGTTTTATTTTATGCTTTTATAGAAGAAAATAGGTTTTAAGATTTTTATTAATTCATAACTGCATAAGAAGTCAAAACGATTTTTAATTGTCATAATTGTTTACATTTTTAATTAGCTTCGCATTTTCTTTCACTAAGAAATAATTTCTTTACGATAAGCTCTCAATTTTTTTTTGAAATATTTAACAAACCGCAATTTAGTTACTAAGTTTTCTTTCAAAAGTTGAAATGCTTGTATTTTAGCAACAAATCGTTGACATTGTTTATGTAAGTATATGGCAAGTTTGACGTGTCGTAATGAGGAGCATCTCGTAACATTCACAAGAGGGGCGCTTGAATACGATTTCGCAGATAGATCTTTACGATTTTAGAGTTTTGATGTCGAATCACTAAACACAACAAAGCAGGTGGCTCTATCTTTTGTTTTTGGAATACTCGTGTAACTGTTCCCAAAAATAACATTGTGTGTGAAAAATAACAGTGATTTTTTGTGTTGTGCAACTTTCGGTTTTACCGGAATTATGACTACTATAAGCACCTGTGGCTGCTGTGAGTATTTAAACTTTACTTGTATTCAGATAGAGATTAAAGTTTGAAATTGATTTTATAGGTAACCAGTAAGCGCACCAATTTTTCGTCGTTATAAAAGTGCAATCGTTGGCCCATGTGAAATGAAATTAATATTTTGATGGTGTTTAGTTTCTTATACAAAGCTTTACAATGATCCACGTAATATTTTGTCAAAAACTCCCTTTAACCTGTAATGAAAAAAAAACATCTAAAACAATATTATTTATTGTTGTTTTTGTGGTAAGAATTCGGAAAAAAAACGAATAAAAGAACGTTCAAAAGATTCAAAACAGACATTGCTATTAGTGGCCAATAAACAAAAAATAAATAACAACGTTCAGAAACGTTCACACAAAATTCTGCTGTCCAATTGTCAATAATAATGCCAGGTCTAAGTACAAAGTTTCCCACATAAGTCGACCACATTTCGTGTATTAGTGTCGCACATAAATCTGTTCTATTTAGACTTAGCCTCAGGCCAAAGCTATGAGTCGACCATTTTATCTTAGCTTAGCCCAAAGTCCTCGGTGCTAACGAAAATTAAACGCATAAATATCCCAGACAGCCCTTTCAAATACCGACCTTACATTCGGTACCTAGGTGCTGGACCAGTTTCTTTGTCCATTAACACTGACTTTGTAGGTATTGAATTTTGTATTAAGGTCTACGTAATTCTGTTTCAAGTGCTGGAATAAAACCTTTGTTGTTTCTTTTAATTGGTGTTGGATAATGTTGGGATAACATTTAACAACGATCACTTCGTAGCTACATGTAGGATATTTTTCCAATAGGATCAATAAATTGCAATTCTAATTAGTCCGTCAGTTAGTTTTGAAATAATAATGAGGTATTTCACATAGGGCAACCGCTGACAATGGCAGCAACTAGCTAGTACAAGTAGCTAGACAGCTACTGGTACCTTCTCTATTCCACATAAAGCTCCTGTCAACATTTTTCGTAGGAGCTAGAGCTAGGTAAATAATCCTTTTCGCCTTTTTTGGTTTACGTAATTAATTAAAAAAATTTACGTGTCAAATATTTTTTGTAAGTGACGGACTATTTATTTCTAAGAATCAAATAAATAATGAAATAATTTTGTACCATCTGGAATGTTTCCTTTTTTAATTAAGTAAATAAAATGTTGTTACATTTTAACAACAGGCGCTCTTTAATAATGAAAAATGCGAATATAATAATAAAATGATTATTATAATTGATTTTATCAAGTCACAGGATGACACCAGATATCTAAAAAAACAGTAACCAAATAAAGTAATTAGATTCATATTGATTTTTCTATGCGCACCGTTACGTTTAGCTCAATTACATGAAAGATAAAAAAAGACGTTCGGTCATCGACAAATGTTCCATATTTAAACATGACTTATTTAGCATTTGGACAAACGGAAATATAAATAATATTTTATATTGGGTTGATGACCTAATTTGGCTACAAAAAACATAGACGGAGTAACGAAACTCGACTAATTATTTAAACGTTATAGTGATGCGTTTTGTGTCTAATTGATTCTGCAAATATTTAATTGAATAAACAACTCATTAATTTTCGATCTCCTTGTTGGAATGAGATCACTGTAGATTGTAGAACATCAGCTGTTTAACCCTAGAGTACTAATATAAATTTATTACTGCTTAATACTAATTATCGCCTGGGAGGCTACTTTATAAATAAAGCAAAATTTTAGTACTAAACTTTTATTGAAATGTAAAAAAATTTATAACAAATAACAGGCATACCTCTGCCTTTATGAAATGCAAAAAAATATATATCTGAGAAACTCATATTTGTCTTAAAATCAGCCTTACACATAATACTTAACTTTCTAACACAGCCTTAAGGGATATTATATTTTTTTTTTAATGTTGACATTGGACCACTGTTTTGGTATAAAAACTGCAATATAATATATAAAGTATGAAAAACATAACAAAAAACTAGTCTAATCATCACATAGCTTACTGCAGACTAAGTCGAACTCAGTCAATGATCGCCTCCCAGGCGATCTTGTAGGCAATATCTCGGGAACGCTGTATCCCCGCCGAGCGCGAAAGCTCTCCCCGCCGCGTCGTGGGCTACCCTGAGTTGGCGCGAAAGCAGGGCGCGACACGTCCCCGCAATTTCAAAATAACCAGAAAAAACCGACCACGGGCGGCCTCTCAGGCGATGATTAGTACTCTAGGGTTAAAGATTAACGTCACTCCCGTCCCTTTTTTTTTACGTGCTAAAATCATCAGATGAGTCCTCCCACCCCGGGCAGGGCGGGAGGGACTGTCAGACTTGTACTGACTAAAATCCACGGTGTCCTTCAGTAGCCCTTTATGTTCCGGGGTCACGGTGATGGTATAAGTCCCGCGACCCCGAATGGCTTTAGCCCTCTGAGACGGCCTCGTCATTATGCTGACGCTCTTTAAGGCACGCGTGGAACACGATATATATCTCGATATATATTGTCTGACTGTAACGACTAAAAATATCATCATGTCATTTTTAAACAAAGATTATTTTTCTGTTTGTCGTCTTTCTTCTGTTTCATCCAATCTCCAAAACAGCTGGATCAATTTTGACTTGTTTTCACTGGCAAATAACTATAGTAGATTGTTATACAAGGGTGGAAAGAAATCAATTCCCATACGAGGTATTTAGACGCACGAGCGAAGCGAGGGCGGCTATAGTCCGAGTGGGAATTGATGACTTTCGCCCGTGTTAAACACTCTACTTTTCATTTCAAATATAAGGAAAGTAAAAAATTGTCTTTTTAATTTAAATTTCAAATATGGAACACACCGCCCGCGTCACCGCCGCGGGCCAGCCCACTTTAATAGGTATCTATTTTTTTAATTCATATTGGCCGTATACACTCACAAGACCGCAGCATTTTTTTTAAATCGATATTTTTCTTAATTATGTAAAAACGAGATGAAAAGCCGACTTCGCTCGGGTGAAACGTGTGTCATACATAATACACATCTAGGTACTAAATGTAGGTGTCACGGTAACTCATAAGTTTATAGGTTTTTCTAAGGAGGTTTAGTAACTACATAATACACCACATGACACTGGCCGAAAATAAAGAAAAAAAAAAACTTCTCAACATGATAACCGATGTCAAAAATGGCGGCTGCGATCTATCTGGTCAGAAAATCATTAGAAATTTACAAAATACTCGGCTATCTGAATTTTGCGGATATATGTTGTCGACTCGAAATCTTTATTTTTTAATGTTTTATTATTCTTGTTAGCTTTCGATCGAGTCTAAATAACCAATTTTAGTTCTATATTTAAAACTCATTCCCGCCCTAGGGAGGGAAGCAATTACTATGAGTCTTTCCCGCCCAAGGGAGGGAAGCATCGTTTTCGACCCGCTGCTCTGATCAAACAAACACTACTTTCCGAGTATAAGAAATGAAAAAGTTTTTTTGTGTAAGTTAGATTATTATGTCTCAGAAAAATAATTAGGGTTCTGAACAAAAATGTGTAATCTTTCTCTCTACTCTAAGCAGCAGTTGTAAATAAATGCCTACCCAATCAACTTGTTAAGTATGTTTCTTTGATTACCTACCAAACTGAACACTGATTGACATAACATAAATGAACGGCTTCTATCATTTCCGATCGTGCTCTAGCAATCTTAAAAATGTAAATTTTTTCGTGTGGAAATTCTATGACATTGAGAAACAGATCGTTAACTAAAGCAAGGTCGGAATACGTTTGATATTAAGCCTCAATATAGATTGATCGGAAAAAGAATTGCAACACATTTTGTCAGTTAAGATAACACATAATTTAAGTAGTTTGGATTTAGTAACAAGAAAAGGTTAACGAGTAGTTCAGATGCCCTTTCCGTTCCAGAACCCCGGTATTTTTAAGACAGTTCCGCGACTCCGGTGAAGATTTGCTAATAGGTCCTTCAGCACGATGCCCAGTCGATTTGAGCCTGGTCCTTGATCTAACGGCAAGCTACCCATTACTCATCTTCCAGTTGCGCATCTCCCGCGACAGCTGGGGTGTGTGAGGATTGTTTCTGCAAGTTTTCCGCCGACCACCACTTCCTCCGCAAGGGGAAGAGCCCCCGGTACTCCTCGGTCCGTACCATGGAGTGGACTCCTTCGCTACCATTTAGATATGGGTTCGCGGGAGGAACTGACTGCTTCCCGTTCGAAGAGTGCTTAGGATACTTCTTGACAAGCTTGCTTGACTAGACCAATTACATCATCCTTTACCATCAGGGGAAACAGTGGTCAAATCCGAGCCTATCGCTAAATAAAATAAAGATCGGATAATTCTAATGACTAAGAAAGCGTCACCACAAATCAAACAAAAACACCAGCACAATGGTTCCGTTTTTGCGACTTAATTACCAATCTCTAACAAAGAAGTCGTTTGACCACCCACAGCCGTAATTTATGTCATGAATGGACCGTAATACGTTTAAATAGAGTTCAATTAATATTAATTGCTCAATCATTAGGAAGGAGAACGCTAGTCCGGAAGTTTTAGCCGCACGTACTTAATACTTTTTTATGTTTTGTTTGTCTGTTGACACGCATAAAGAGCCCTTTTAATTGTCAAGTTCAGCACGAAGGTCATACACTTCTCTCATAGTATTCAAACACTAATATTTATTACCTATTGCATACATTTATTTATTTTATGATACAGATATATCATTGCTATTAATTATGGTGACAAGATAGTAATTTGTAGTATGTTTGTCTGTCTTGGAGAAATATTGCAGGCTGTAAATAAAATATGGGTTCAACAATAGGGTGTATATATTACCTATTATGAAGGCAGCTGAATGAAAACGCAGATCAACGACTCAATACATTAGATTATATGGCTAGAAATTACGCGATATCTGATATAAATTCATTATAAACAACAATAGAAATTACTTATATGAGATGATTGAAATATCCCAGTTTCAGTCCGGAATTCGTCTAAGGAATAATTTGACTTTGCTATTACGAGAATGTCTTTAAGATTTTACAGCACTGGAAAGCAAAGGCTAAGATGAAAAATAAACATAGTGAGTGGATTATACACAGTTAAGTCCGACAGTCCCTTCTGCTCCATTAAGTACGGGAGAACTCATTTAATTATTTATCCCCAAAAAACATTTGGAAGAATTTGCCTTGTAACAATACAATACGCAAATGCCAAAGAAAATACATAAAAAGTATAAGGTCCAAATACATTACCTCCTCCTTTTTTAAATCCAACACGTTTTTCTGTAGCCTAAAACAGTGTCTAGAATACTTATTGTTTCCTAACGTAAGCGGAACCAAATCCCAAACCTAGTCTAACAGCGACAGTCACGACTGCATGCGCATTCACAATAAATAAGTTCAATGGCAATAAACATTCTAAAATCCTGTTTTGTTCTTTGTTCTCCACCGATGAATTGATAGATTTACTTTTAAATAGGTCTACGCAGGATGTGAGGCGTCAAATCAATCCTCAAAGACGTGACTTCACTGTTAGTGTATTAATTATACTTACAGCTAAACTAATTAGCTCCTCTCTCTATCTCTTCTTATTTTTGTATCATGCTACTTCTTTTTCTTCTTCTTCAAAATTAACCTTTACTTAGGTACCTAATGTGCAGTTTCTTCCGGCAACTCTAACGAGATCGTCTGTCCATCTAGTCGGTTGTCTGTGGTCTTCACTCCAACGTTTGTTGTCGTGGTACATGGATATTGGCAGGTTGTCGCCGGTTTGCAACTCGTGATCAACACATCACCATTGCGTTTCTGATATCAGTCATGTATTTCATAATTTGATGTCGTTACAATGTCCATAATTTTCTGACTTAAAATGGTCTCCTGAATGATCAGCTTGATCGAATTTTACTCTCAATTACATTCGCAGAAACAGTCGGTTTATAGTTATGCAATTTATACTGACAAAAGAGGTAAATTTTGATATTTACTCTTATGGAAGTGCCGGTTCCACATGATCATAACGTGCCAAACTTTCACTCTTTATATTGGATAATTGAGTCTTCATTCATTAATTGAGGACTTCTGTGTTCCTTTATTGAGGACTGTAGTTTTTATTTTACGTATTTTATCTTGGTTTAGATTAGTGGTGGTTTTTTGGCAGGTTAATTCTTTATACAATTCTGTATAGGGGCTAAGTCTTTGCCAATGATAAAATGACTACAACCTGCCTGTCTATTTTTATTTTGTCTATATAAAACCTCTAAAATGAATCGTTTCTGGTTGACTTATATTAACTCTTCTTAAAATCATCATATCATACATACATATAATATTAAATGTACACATAATTGTATTAATATTATATTTCCGTTAAACTTAATTCTTATTTAGATCAGTTCATTGTACGAATCTGGCATTGAAAATAATTAATATTAGAAGAAGAGCTTGCTGATTACATAATTAACTCAATGTGTTTTAATTACAGTACCTAAATATTACTAAAATAATTTTTGAATTTCGGTATTTTGATTGGTAACACTTCAAATATAAGGTTTTATTTGATTTACACTTGCAACGAGAAGCACGTTTTGAAGATATTCTTGTTAACCTCTTCGAGTAAACAGAGTTAAGTATTATTGCAATCATGATTTGATCTCATGACCTATCAATTAGCATTACAAACTAACTTTTGAGTATAACGGCCAAAGACACAAACTCAAGTCGACGTTAAAGCACACGCCGTCTCTGCAACTAAGGTTGTATAGTGCTGTAACGTTAGAAACACTTTAAGAACACCATAAGGTTTAATATCCTTTGAGACTTAGGGGCTTAATACTTTCCGTTTTATAATACGATTAATTACAAGTCATTTAATGCTAGCAACAACGATTAAACCGTCCATTCCCTCCAGTTACAGAGTTTTAATTAATTCCCCTTATCAGAAATCAATACAGATTTAGCTAAAGCATTTGACAATATTGACCACCAAACCCTTATTCATGAACTGCACAATATTACTCATAATGCGATAAAACAGTAAACTGGATTGTCTCGTATCTAGTTTACAAGTCGTGAGTAAACTGTGGTCCTTAATGGGTACGATTTTAAGAAATATTATGTATCTCGATTTAAGACCATTGAATTGAAAACAAACTGCTTCATTAACCTAATATGTCAGAATAGCTTGTTGCTACTAGATAATAAGATCTTATTTGTTTGTTAGGATTTTTAACCGACTTCAAAAAGAAGGAGGTTATCAATTCGACTGTATGTTTTTTTTTTTTTTTTTTGTGTGTTTGTTACGCGATTACTCCGGCGATTGTGGACCGATTTTCAAAATTATTTTTTTGTTCGAAAGGAGATGCTTCCGGAGTGGTCCCATATTCACCAAGTCAAGATCTGATGATTGGATCCTGGAGAAATCGAGGGCAACCCTCAAATTCTATAGGCCCACATATAGTTTTTCGTAAATATTATGAAGTAATTTAAGTATTTGCGTATGGTAATCATAATTTCATGTAGCTGAGCTGATGATGGAAGGTACAACTCCTCAACAGTAAGGAGTAGGCATCAACTGATTTAGTTTGTGTTCGCTTATCTCTGGAACTACAAATCCGATTTAAGTCATTCTTTTTTTGTTATACTAGGTATTGTTCAACTGAGGGAACACTGCAAGTTTCATCAAAATCGGTTCAGTAATTTTTGAGATAGGGAATTTTATTAGCTAATTTTGTACATGAGCGATGTTATTACCGGTGTTACGGATTACAAAATTCTAGTGCACATGTAAGAAAATGATGTACCTATTTGACAAGAATTTGGGTTGAATATTTAAACTAAAAAGAGTAAAATAAAAGCTTTTTAAAAAAAAAATGTAACCGCCTTCAAAACCAACCACAAAATAGGGTAAAATAACCTACAAAATAACTTTTCTTTCGGAAGTCGGTGGCAAAAAAGACAATGAAAAATAAAACCACCGACTTCCGAAAGAAAAGTTATTTTGTAGGTTATTTTACCCTATTTTGTGGTTGGTTTTGAAGGCGGTTACATTTTTTTTTTAAAAAGCTTTTATTTTTAAACATTTTCAAGTCCAATTTTGGAGTTTTATGCTTCATTCTTGTGGAATAAAACCGTATATACTCACTTCTATGGAGATTATTTTTGCTGTCCCACTGCTGGGCGAAGGTCTCCCCATTTCCTCCCACGAACTCCTTTCCAGATAATTTTAGATGCATGGTAAATTAATTGCACTCGTGGAGTACCGCAAGGTTCTATTCTTGTGCCTATTGAAATTCAATGCATGTCTGTAATTTATGTTACCATTAGGCTTAGTTATTTAATGTTGGTATTGGTTCTTTGTGTTTATATGTATAGTTGACATCTGAAGTGTACTTTTGAATAATTTAACTGATCTATCATGCTTATCTTTATTATGATTGATGATTAGAATTTTAGTTTGTGATGATATTTTTATATACTTAGTGACAGCCTTACATAATTTTGCGAATCTCTGACCTTAAGAATATAATTTGTCACCTATATATTGCCGTAAAAACCGAGAACCTTACCATTACTATTTTTGTTTCTAATTTTCGAAGAGTAAGGTTTTTGTTGTGACCGATGTCTTCGAGGAAAAAAACTGAATGAGACTGGCACATAAACGTGAGGATTAGGACGAAAAAGGAGAGACCAAATTTCGAGCACTGGATGAATTCACAAATAATGATGATGATGTTTATTCCAGTGAATGGAAGGTTTTCAATCTTAATGCTCTCTATCAAAGAGAATTAATAACATAAGAAACAAGAGTCCACAAATAATTTAACACGCTAGCTCTTCCCTATTTCTCTTGCATGAAGCTCCACTTAAATGAAAATGCATTGTTTGAATTTCCAACTCTCAGCTCATCACCGAAAGATGAACTTCAAGCAGAGCATTTGTTTAGGTGTCGCTTAATATTAGTTAAAACCGACATTACTCATATCCACTAGGCCATTGAAGCATGGCCTTAACATGTGGAAGATTAGTAGTTTCGTAACGTGACCTGGATCTGGTGACGCACCTTCGAGACAGCGAGTGATGAAATTATGTTGTTTTACAACTAATAGTATGCGCGTGAGCACGTCTGTGGTGTCAGGCGGATGATGCGATACAAATTGCTCTATAATTTCTTAATTTCTCATACTGTCTGAAGTTAGTTGTTTATTATTGAAGTTCTATGTTTATCGTGGCGGTAAGGTATTGGTGTTCTGCGCGTTGAAATTGCGCATCAGATTGTCGACGTACTATATTTTTCTCAGGGCTAAGCTAAATAAAATATCACAGCCACATGTGTTGATTTTCAAGGTAAAAGGTTACCTAGGTCCGTTCGCGGATTGATGACCACTGACCATCCATTACATACCTATTTACTTCTCTGTTTCGGAAACATCGTTTCTTTATCTTTAAACATGTCACATTATGTCATGTGTAAAATTTCTTCGAAAGTTAGCCTATTCAACAGCACCACAGTCATATTATAGGCTCCTGCATTTCTTCTTCTGCGTCGTTCCCTCAATGCTGTAGATCGCGACCATGATAGAATGCATCTCCTAATTATGAGGTCTTCTGCGTACAATTCTTGAGATGGATCTTTTTTACTATGAAGGTGAAATAATACGGTCCGCCTGATGGAAAGTGGTCACCGTAGACTAAGGACGCCTGCAACATTAGAGATATTGCCTGTATGTTTATGATCCTGCAACTTTTTGACGCAGTAGACCTTTTTGAGGGTGGGAAGAAAAAAGAAAGGAATGCTGTTCCGACAGTAAAATAGACAATTAGTTTCGGTGAAATATAATTTCCAACATGAATCTCTCAGATGTCGGGAACCCCACAACCGCAGACGAACAACTTGACGCTGGACTCATGCAAGTGGGCGCCAACCAGTCGGTCCCAGATAATAATACAACTTTGAATTATTATGATCCATTTGAAAGTATTGTCTCTATTTACCCCTGTACATGACTAATACTGGTGATGGTAAACTGTAAAGCATTTATAAATAATGAATTTATCTTTTCCAGATTCAGGCCAGCCGTCAGTGACTCCTCTACAAGGTCCTATACTCCTCCGCAACGGATCAGTTCCCGTGGTGCCATTGACGTCGTATCGGACGATCAACAATGGCTCCTTCTACCAAATACCTGTAAGATTTTTTAATATCTATCATATTATTTAGAACACATTTCAACACCATTAGAAACAGCAGTTAATTTAGGAATTCCTATAATTAAAACTTGATACAAGTTGCTGGCTGATAAAGAACCCCATCAACTATTACACCTTCATATACGGTTACATCCATCCGAATTATTACAGGCAGGACCAGCTGCTTTCCCTTCCGGTCTGTTGTTTGATCCCTAGATAGGCTGTAATATAGGCCGAAACGCTTTACATTTTTCAACAAATGGTTTTAGTAATTATTTTGCTTCAACAATAATTTGCCCTGTGAGGAGGTAATTAAAAATGTTTCTAATTACACATTTTTCTCGGAATTGTAACCTCCTGAAAGTGGACACCATTAATAAAAGTTAACTTCGGCGAATGACCATAGCTACAGCCACGCACACAAAATTTCTGCATGGTAAAAGAACTAACTATTAAAGATGCGATTTTATTCAACTAAAAGCTCTTACATTATACGTAAGTATATTTTGTTTAAACACTGAGTTTACACAAAGGAGTAATTACTGCGTATTTTATGACAGACGCAAATACGTAGTATGCACATTACTACCACGTCTCAGAATGATTTGAGCAAATGAAAATTGTCATAGCTGGGTTAAACAAACCTGCATTATTTGAGCAAAGACAAAACAAATGATTGTTCGTCACGTTTCCGAAGGCTTGGGTTAAACAAAATATTGCTTAATGCATAATGTCGGTTGTGGGCGAAGATTTGTGCCTAACGGTTTATTTAAAAGTCGTAGGTGTCAAGTTTCCTGGGTTTCCTACTAGCTGTGTTTATACTGAATAATTAAAAGTTAGTACTTATTAACTTTACTGTGGTGTCTGTGGGCCTACGTCTCAGACTCAGACTAGCAAACATGCGACATGACGGCATGGTATGGGTTATGAGTCGTATGGAATAGCGTGGTGGAATCAAATGCATTACATATATACAACCACATAAAATTCTCGTTTTTTCGTAGATCCACTGCAGTTTTGAATTCAGCCTTTACGCATAAAAAATTATCGACCAAAAAAAAACATTGTGACCCAACAAACACAATCCCAGGTAGAATAACCACCACCTCTGATAAATAACATTAAAATTTAATTGCAGATTGTAAACAAGCTGTGACAATTCCTCTACTAATCATGACCTACATAATTATCTATGATTTAAAACTATTCCTATAAAAAACAAAGACAAATACCGAACAACATACAATACCTTTATTTGCTGAGGCAACATTGTAATGCAATTACAACAAATAACACAAATATCAATGTTAGCTGGCAACTCAGACGGAATGGCGTCGGAGATTGCATTGTTTTTTTAAATATATAAATCTGAATAAATGAATTTGTATGACGTTATTAAAATTGCAAAATCTTTAAATAATGAAGACGTTGCAGCCCATTGGTTAACTTGGAAACCATGTTCCTTAAGATGATGGATGTTCCAATTTGCATTTTTTTGCAATGCCGAGCAGAAAGGTCAGCTTTTCACAAAAGATTAAAAAGACAAAAAAGTGTTGTCGATGTGGAAGTAAAGTTACACACCAAAGAAAAGATTGATTGGTATGTCTAAGAAAATTGTAAGCTCTCATAGATGGCGGCTAGAAACAAATACACAACCGGTGCATAAATAATTATGTAGGTATTTACTTCATTCCATATAATTTTTAAAAATCTTTTATTAGAAGAAATTAAATATGTCTAAAATCTCTTTTGACTTTATCCCACCCAATTTTACTTCCACCAATTGAATTCCTACTCTAAAAAATCATCACCATAAGTCAGTGACAATCCATTGTAGACTTGAAATCTCTATAAGTGGACATAACTTTGCGAAACCCAAAGGGTCTTCCTTCTCTCGGTGCTGCGAATACGTGATCTTCATTCAAAGACTCGCCAACCCCAATGATCATCAGTTTGAAACAAGCCAGTTCCAACTGCGAATTTGAAATTCGCAGTTTCCCAAAATATTACATCAAACATTTTGTTTCTACGGTATTGTGATATCGTTTACTAAACAAAGTTAGTAACTACGTAACATAAAGGTGTTAATTGCATGTAGAAACACCGTCACAAGAGCAGAGTCAACACCCGAAGTGTGGTACAGTAATGCTTTGCAATATACACAACACTTTGACCCTTATGGACTGATCACACTTGTTTTTGAAACTTATATTATGCGAAAGTATCTACTTTATGTCTGCCAGTTTGTCTGCCTGGCGGTCTACATATCTGTCTGTTACCATTCGAAGCTCAACAGCAGCACGAATTTGTCTGATGTTGCATATTATGTAATAGACCAAGCTCGAATTAGGTTAGGATTAAGAATACTTTTCATTCCGATAGCATAATACAGACAGCGTCAGCATGCCCCTTGAAAGCGTTCGCGGGACTTATACCATCACCGTGACCCCGGAACATGAAGGGCTATTGAAGGACACCTTGGATTTTAGTCAGTACAAGTCTGACAGTCCCTCCAGCCCTGCCCGGGGTGGGAGGACTCATCTGATGATTTTACCACGTAAAAAAAAAATGCCCCTTGAAAGCGTATATAGATGCTTTCACGTGGTTCCATCTGTCGGGCTTTTAATTTTCAACTTCTACGCTAGCGAAGACAGTTTTCCTTAACTGCAATATGCAAGTGAGACGTCTTCTTAAGGTTGCATTGGCAATGAATATTCATAAGGGCTGCACAGATTGAAATCAGAAGCTGTTTTGTTGCCAAATAAACTGTTTAGTCGAAACGGACTTTAACGTCAACTATTTTATATGAAGGCATTCAAATTATTACTATGTCCTGGACTCGTCCTGAACCGATTTTCCGTCTCCTTGTCAGTAACTGAATTAAGTGCAACAGAAAGGATGGAAAAGCAATTTCATTTAGCTGAGATCAGAGCTGATGAAAGCAGATGAAAGAGTTATTGAAAGTAAAGAAGCTTAACGAGAGAAAGTTCCTACTGAGATGAGGAATAGTAGTGAAATATTGTATATTGAAAGAAGTATGAATAAAAACAAACTGCTAAGGTCATAAACAAAATGGGACAAAGACAGACGAATAATAATGAGAATAGGGTAAAGACGTGTTAACAACCTCTATACAAAATAACATTTCATGGAAAGCTACCACAAACAAAGGAACTTTTCTAGTTTTTTAAAACAGCCACGTCCCAACAGCAATATAATCCGCACTACATTTCCGATAATGCCAATATTTATACAATGCCTTATTAAAATTGCGACAGCGTAGGTTCAGTAGAAGCGTCCGACACTTCGATCTAAGTCACCATGAGTCACAAGCGTGGGCTCCTCCGTCTCTGTGATAAAATATAAATCGTGACGGATTTATATGATACACGGCATGCTGTCGCCATTATTTATAACCTTATTTGACTGTCATTAGGAGTTGGAGGGTTCACCTTTAACGTATGCTATCCTAGACATAAAAATGAAAATATAGTACGGTAAGCTTTAGAGAAAACTCATCCCCTTTGTTAGTTATATTTTGGTTGGTAGTGACCATAGGATTGTTGAAATTTTGCCACAAAGTTAATTCGACACGACAAAAAGTATGTGTACCTACATTAGCCACAGTATTTTTTTGAATTTTGTTTAAAATGAATTCGTCCCATTTTTCACTTTTTTCCGCACGGATAGCAGAACAATTAAATAATGAAATTCAGAAGAAAACTACAAAAACCGAGGACACAATGTGTAATCTGAACAGAAAGTACTAGGAGAACAGGATCATGGAGGTGTCGGTGCCGCCGTCTTCAGATGTGAAATGAAGATATGTGGCTTTATAATAACAAAATATACCTGTGGCTTAGAAGTTTAAAAAACTATGACCAATTATCTTTGTGGCAGACTTCAACCTTTGTCAAATGATATTCCTATAAAGACTTTGTATGGAAATCCTTTGCCACTGACAACTTATTTCTTCCCTTTAACGTACGTATCATTGGCAATAAAAATTTAACCCAGACTAGTTAATAATATTGAATGATCAATTGACATGACTTTTATTATACTTGTAAAACAAAAGAATTGAGAACCTCCTCCTTTTTTTGAAATCGGTTAAAAACGGGTAGCTATCATAAGAATGAAATCTTAACTCTTTAATCTGCTATTGCAGTGGCATTGTGCCCGATTTTTATTTGAGTAGGTGGCAACGCTTTATTCTGCCACTTTCGCTTATTTTAATCCATCAGCTGCTGCTGGTCGAATACATAGGTATCTGTTAAGCAGCTTTACGCGGACTGCAATTCTTGTCAACTAGTTAGGTACAATACAATCAAACTTTTACTTTTGATGAAAACAGTCCCCACACTGCAGTTGGTAAGATCGAGTATTACTATACCATACTCAGAGTTTACAGCCATTCTACGGCCAGCGCCACTCTAATTATTGATAGACCGACGGCTTTAATGAGTCCTCTCTCGGTCCTCTCTTTCAACGAACAAGAACTCATAAAACCAGTGGGTCTATTAGTTCTCCACACGCATCAAAGCTACCAAAGCTCTCATTATAGTGGTTAGTTTATTAGTATGTTGAATCTAGGAATCTTTTTACCTATATATGTAGTCTCAAGTCTAGACGAGATCTTTATCAATCGTGTAAGGACCATGTCTGACACATGGTCTTTTGGTTAAAAAGATTTGAGTGGGCATGCCCAGTTAGTGCACGCACTTATCAGTAATCGAGTCACTCGACAGCGAACTTATACAGCCAACGACTCGATGTACAATTCCAAAGGACATTGGCATGTTATCATCGCACGAGCACGACACTTTTATAAAACTTCTGCCAACTTCTCCGTAGGCGTGACAATGATAGTGCGACGATCAAAATGCAAAACCTGGCTACACCTTTGTCATAAAGACGCATAGAATCGAATAAAATTTCTGAGTTTCAAGTAAACTGCGTGAGTCACATACGCGCATCAAAATGTCATTGGTAAACGTGAACTGAATTGTCGAGATTCGCTAGACGAACGTGTTCACGTCAATATGGCAGCATCGTCGCTACATGCATTCGAAATATCCAATTAAACGCAAAGTGACGCATTAAAATAATGTCTTACTTTGCAATTAAGTAGATAGGCCATTAACTTGTGATGTCACGGAGTCTGTGCACGGCAGCCGGTAAGTGCCTAGCATTTTTTTAATGCCCGCTATTAAGGCGATTTGAGTTACTGCTGGAATAAAAGGCGCTGTGTTGGTCAAACTTATATTTCCGGTCTTTAATATACTCTACAAAATCAGTATAAACAGTACAAATAAAAAAAATAATTTATAATCTATTTATTGATTAGTTACTAACATAATTCTTAATTGCTGATTACATAGGAAGTTGTTTGAATAATATTTATAGGTATGTAGATTAAGTGCACACCAAAACGGGCCAATCAATTATCAAAAATAAATAAATTACGAAAAAATAAACGTGACACGAATTATCTCTATGGATTATCTCGCAGGTGTCAACTGGCGCCATGGCGGCAAAAAATAAAACAATTGAACTGTTTTAGTATTTTATTCGGAATGCCTAATAAACACCTAAGGATTTAATGGAACGTATGGGACAGGTATGGCGGATTCCATAGAATTTGGACGCTTAAACTGGTTTTAAAATAAAATAGTAAAAAAAACAACCAATTACATGGCGCCAACTTAAATCTCGAAATGTCAAATCTGACCACAATAGATTATAAATAAGTTTAATGTCATAAATATATTTAAAAAAAGTACTTCATATCTCTACAAATCGAGTGCAAAGTAACATGACAAATCGATTACCTAGCCGTAGCTATTGCTACCGAGAATCAAGTATTTTAATTTTAGATTAAATGCTATACCCGGCACTAACAACTTACTGAGTTACACAGCGGGTAACAGTATCCAATATATCTCAAGATATATTGAGTAACGTCTAATGCACTTACATATCTAGCAAAAATTAATTAGTTAGAGTTTTTTCAATTTGTTTAATTTGACCTTTGTACCGTCGTTAACTGACATAAAAATTTAAATTATGGATCTGTGAATATTTCTTACAATTAAAGGAGTCAATAAAGTTTGACTTTTTTTCGTTACATCGTAAACCTTCAGCTAATGATTTTTAAGTGCTACACATGCAGGGTTGGGCAGTATTTGAATTACTTGTAATTAAAATACGTAATTGAAATACAAATACGTATTTTGTATTTGTATTTTAAATACTTCCCTAAAAAGTAATTTGTAATTTGTATTTCAAATACCTGAAGACGAAGTATTTTCTAATTAGTATTTCAAATACATGAGGCTCCAAAATACATTTTAACAAAATACATTTAAACTTTATTTACCGTCACTGCACTCTCTCCAATGATGGTAAAGCAGCTAATTAGACTTGGCAAGACTATACCTGTTACGTGCGCGGGCATGCGGACAGCGAGTAAAGGGCAACTCGCTGTCCGACCATGAACCATGCCCGGGTCGACGGCGCGTCGTGTTCCACGCGCGCCTCAAAGAGCTGTCAGCAAAATGACGGGGCCCCCTCTCAGAGGGCCAAAGCCTGCCGGGGTCGCGGGACTTATTTCTATTACCGTGACCCCGGAACATAAAGGGCTACTGAAGGACACCGTGGATTTTAGTCAGTACAAGTCTGACAGTACCTCCCGCCCTGCCCGGGGTTGGAGGTCTCATTTGATGATTTTACCACGATAAAAAAAAAAAAAAAAACCTGTTACGTACTGACGTCAGCACATCAAGCCTCCTACCACAATCCGTCAAAGGAGGATGCCCACAAAAACCCAGCTCCGGCAGAAACGAGTTGTATCTCAAATTAACAATAGTATAGTGTAATAAAATAATAACCGGGTATTATCGTGATCCTTACTGGCAAAAATATAAAAATTGCCAGTTTTGTTATTCAGTCGCCCATACAAGAAGTACTTTGTAGTAGTAGTTCGTTCCCTTATTTCTCAAAGATACCTTTACTGATTTGGGAAATTCTTTTTTTGTTTGTAAGGCTATACTTTCCAGGTGGTGCTATAATCAAAAGGTCAGACAATTTTTTTTTTAAGTGTAAGTACCAATTCTGGAAAATGTTTCTTTTTTTTTCTGATCTGTATTATAAAAGTTTCTCTTTCAAATAAAAAAAGAATTTTCCAAATGGGTCCCAGGGTCTTTGAGAAATGGGGGAAGATACTATTTCAAACTACTTTTATATGGACAACTGCGTAACAAAACTGGCAATTTTTAAATGTTAGCCAGTAAGGATCCCGATCATTACTAGTTATTATTATATTACACTATACTATTGTTAATTTGAGATACAACTCGTTTCTGCCGGAGCTGGGTTTTTTTTTCTATGAAGCGTGAGCATTATCCTTTCCTCAACAAATGAACCTTATTGTAATAACGGAAGTTTATTTTTTATTGATAAAATTTGACAGATCCGGGCAGGCTGACCTGCTGGCGCCTTTACACTGTATGATATGACTGTAAACTGTAACTTGGCTAAAAAAACGCAAAAAAAAACTAACATCGAATTGTGAATTTTAAGTTAAGAATTTTCTCTACTTTTCAGCCGTTCAGCCCATGCTGGTCTAAATTATTAATTTTGTAATTTGTAATTAGTATTTTGTATTTTAATTACAAATAGCTAAAATACTGTATTTTGTATTTTATATTTCAAATACTTTACTTAAAAGTATTTTGTATTTTATATTTTAATTACTTGCGATATAGTATTTTGTAATTTGTATTTCAATTAAAGCAAAGCATGTATTTTGCCCAGCCCTGTACACATGTGAACTTTACAATTGGTAATGAAATAGTTTACAGAAATACAAAGCGAGCTATAAAGTCTTAATAAATCATTTTCAAACTTGGGGCGCCATAAGATGGGCGCCTCGCTTCTCTGATTTTTTTTTTGCTTGTGAATATGTAAATTTATTTCATTCCATGCAAGGTTATTGACACAGTTGCGTCTAAAATATGCTGGATAGCTTTAGAATTGCTAAATAACAAGCTCTTGCTAAATTAATGACACGATCCAGTTTCCCATTTATATTGCGCAATCTAAATTCGCTATAAATCACTGCAATAAATATGCATACAACATTTTTTTTTATTCAAATATGATAAAGTAGATATTCTTGCACGAGAAATTCAATATTCTGAACGGGTACACGTGTTTCGTGTCGCTGACTATTTTGAATCTCAATGAGCGTTTTATGTCAGGCACATTTTATGCATAAACTAGAATAACAATAGAGGATTGCAAAATTAAAATTTATTTTTTATACTGTGTAAGGCCGTAAGGTTTATAGTTCTGCAAAATCGAATTTATGCGCAGGAAAACGTGGATTTTTTTACATCGTATATCACCGGACGTATCTTGAGAACATGATCCAGTGTTGTGAGGTCGAGCTAAGTTAGACGTGATTTTTTCTGTTTATTGTTTTTTATTTGGAATCCGTTCAGTTAATTAGTACACTCTGAGGTAGCAGGACGTATTAATTAAAACGTTAATCCGGTACCGGACATGGATTTGTTCTGCTTGAGCGTGAGTTAATTTTTATTTATTTAATTTATAAGTAGGAAGATAAATTATACTGCAATTATTTATTCTATTTGTGTTTATAATACTTACTGATTGTAAAATCTTCACACAGTTTATATGCAATCGTAATAACATTATTTTTTTCCTCAGGCTCATATTAAAATAGTGGGTTGTTTACTTGGTTTTTAAACGTGTGCTTATGAAATGATTTCATAAACGTGGGAAATAATTAAGGGAGTGAAACACTTATAATTATGAGCAACTTCTAATACGATAGAACCCCAGAAATATAAAAGTACCATTCGTGAAAGGCCATTTCAGCAATACTTATGTATTATAATTTGACTTGCGAAGAAATAAAGTTTAGAACCCCTGTTATTTTGAGATAAGAGACCACAAATGTTCAGAGCAGCTGACGTTATATTTCATGATTGACCCCATAATAAAAGTTGTTTCGTTTTTTCAACAATTCTAGACGCTCTTAAAATAATGGCAGCGTTCAAAAATCATCCATAGATTTCTACTGTATTTTTTATGTCTTCCCTACTTGTCTATAATTTTTATGAAATCTACATCATCTTCCTGCCCTTATCCCATTTTACTTGTCGTGCGTCAACCACAAGTAAAATGGGATAAGGGCAGGATCTCTTCAACCATTCTGCCCTGTCAGACGTCACACCGTTATTTGTATGAAGTATCTCCGAAATATAATTGCTATGTTTAAATCGTACAACAAGTCTTTATTCATAAATAGACTCGTTAAAACATTTTCCTTTTGATCCAAACAGCTGATATGAGTGCAATTACGTAGGTTGATTCTTATTATTTTAGTTAGGTACGTTGTTATTTTTTTTGTGTACAGTTCCTTGTTACAACCACTTCAGTCTTGTCACTGCGTCTCGTGTCTTGCGAATTGTATCAACTTTGCAACTTTGACTTGAAGTAAAACAAGATTTAAATACTTCCGCCTAATTCAATAATGTACCTTGTATGTTTAAAAATATTTTGGGCCAGTACAGACTACAAGTTGTCAATAAAATCACTTGCTGTGAAATGTCAACCCATATAGCGATTGGCCTCAACTGTTGATTACACGTGGTATAAAAGTACTCTAGAGAAATGTGACATTGAGTATTTTCTGCCTAGAACCAAACTTGCAAAGCACGTACGTAGGGAGCCGGACCACGTGCCGAGCTCCAGCTTCCGGGGGTGCCACAACTATCAAAAGGCTGAGCTCGCTTCGCTTACTCTTGCTTCTTACTAAGTTCCCATAATATTTCGAGCTCGCTACGCTCGCTTTTACACTATCGTTGGTAAAGTCATCAAATGAGTGATCAGACCTAGAGCGGACGGAAGGGACTGTCAGACTTGTACTGACTAAAATCCAAGGTGATCCTTCAATAGCTCTTTACGTTCCAGGGTCACAGTTACCGGATGAGATAGTCCTGCGACCCAGTTAACTAGCTCTGATAACTTTTCCTGGGCTAACCTGTCCACTCTTAGTTTTTTTTTCCGTTGTTCACCATTTGATTTTGGATACTGATGGTTGTTGTGGTATGGTATAAACGGTCACATGTCAATAATTAAATCGAAAAGGAAAAGAATGCAAGGAATTCTATATTAAAAGAATTACCAAGAAAAATAATACACTACCGATTAGGTACCTGTATCTCGCAATATACTTAAGTATTTAATTACTTTTGTAATTATTTCCAGATACTATGGACTGCGCTATCTTTAGCACTGGGCTACGAGCTTCAAGGTCAAATCATCCGAGGAGTTCCGTGCGTGAAGCGTAACTTCCAGTTGTTTTGTCCAACGGCTGGTAATACCTATCCATTGTGAGTATAACTACTTCGGTTTAATTAAATTTTGTGCAGTTACTAAGAATCAGATTCCACCAAGCGGAAAAATCCTTGCACACTTTTTTGATGACACTGGAATAAGGACTATTTCGGAATTGCTTTTGGGTGTAAATTTCCACGCTAACTCGAGGTTCGACTGTTGTCAAAGACCATACAAGCTGGTTTACACTCATTTCACAGTAGTCATAACGCAGACGAAGATATTACGACTGTTCTTGAAGATAATAATTTATAATTATAGGAAGATGTCGACGATCGTCTAAACTTACAATAGGTAGGCTGATAGTAATGAGTTCTGGACTGGAACAATATATACTAAATCATTTCCGGATTCAAAAAGTAAGCCATCTTCCTATTCACTCCTCGCTCTCGCTCTCTCCTCATATTTCCATCCCTTTCGTACACTCTTACATTCCGTATCCCACATTACTAATCACTTTTCAATCACAATTTCAGAGAGAAAATCGAGAACTTCATAGACGAGAACAAAGCTTTAATAAAGCGCATGTACGGTTCGTTTACGACGCCGGCGGGGAACCGGGTGCGTCGGGCGCCCGGGGTTCCGGACATGCACGATGCCACTGGCGATTCTTACTTCAGACATGTGCGACAGGCTAGCAACACGCAACTGCCTGATGCACAGTCCGTGAATAATACTGGCAGGTGAGTTTTGAAGCACATTATTAAACTGATAAAGTAAAAGAAAAATCGTTGCTTCGCTATTTAGGAGGTCGCAGGTGGGACTGCTAAGTATGAGGTCCTAGATTTGGTTCCGAAGTCGGAGTGCAATGGTCGAACTAGATGTTATTGACTTTATTCATAGGGATTGGACTATTCAAAAGCAGCCGCTGATGCTTGATAACAATAGACTAGTACCCAAATTTTTTTTTAACTTAACTGTCCCAACTAAACCAACCCTACGGTATTACATGTGGGTGATATCTTGTAGTAAAAGATGGAAAAAGCAGGACGGTTACATACCTAGGTAACTAGGGACAACCTTTTTCGGGCTCGGTACGTCCGCATGATAAAACCCACTTGACTGATTAAGTTGTAGGTAAACATATCAATTCCTATGACCCAAAGGCAGTGGTGTATTTTTGGATGGATTAGTTCACAATTAAAAATCCCATTGCTAATGCTAAATATGAGCTATCGAATGGTGGTGTCTTATGCACTGCTTTCCCATAATGCCTCACAATCAGTCTTGAAATCGCTTAGGTATTCACAAAACTTTCCTTTCGTAATTCCAGAGTTGACGCATGCGAGAGCAAGACAGAAATAATGACGCCATATTGGGCGTTAAATTCGGCGAGAAAGCTGCGTGCCATCGTCAACACAATGCATTTCGAGCAGGCTATACATCAGGAAACGTGCAGGTAGGATGCCTTGCATTCAAATGTGCACTTGTGCACGTCTTACATAAACTGGCGAGAATCTTAACACCACATTTTGAAATACTTACAAGTGGGTACTTTTGGCGTATGATGAGGCAATTCTGACTTAATTCTTATAAGCGTTCACCTATAACAGGTACAGCAGCATTATAACGCTCGTTTTACATGACAAGTTCCTACCGAATTTCCAGAAGGCATTTAGTGGATTTTTGGTGCCCAAATAGACGAAAATTCTATTATTCTGAAACCAACGGAATACTTACCTAGAAATCGACATAACCTGGAACTAAAAACGCCGGCAGTTGACATCCTATCAACTCGCATTGAGCGTGATGAGCACAGCTCTGTGAAAGGCATAAATATCAGGCTGATTCCGTTGATAATGCTGGTATCTACCCCTTTGCAACTCCAGTACGACATCTCCTTCTGTCAACTTTAAATTTTTTAGGAGTTTTAACTCCTTTCTTTATACCTATAAGGCAACAAGAATACGACGGAATAGGATATCGAATTCTAGCTACGAATATTTTTTTTTCCGTGCCAAGTTAGCACCAGACAAGCATTTAGCGACAGACAGCTATGCAACGCCGCGCTAGAGACAAAAAAAATGTTATGTTGCTGTTATAAATTGACAAAGCTAAAACTCAATGTATACGTCTCTGGGTCGACAAACTATTTTATTTTTTTGCGAATACTAAGAAACCTTTTATATTTTTCAGCAAAACAACAACGGCGAGATGTACGCGAGATTGCGGTTGCGAACAGAAGTACAAATGGCACAGACTGTTAGCGTACGACCCCAATGACGACTGTGCTGGCATCTTCATGGATTGGTTCTTATTCCCTTCTTGCTGTGTGTGCCGATGCACTCCTTGATGAAAACTAGTACTTTATAGCTTTTACTTAGTAGTGTCTTTGCACTGAGCGTAAGTCTAGAGGTCGTACTGCATGTTGGCGTTTGCATTTACGCAGCATATACGTAGCGTAAATACAAAGTTGTGAACCTATAAGCCCTTGCCTGATTGCAACAGATGTAAGGCCAAGGTTTTATTTCAAATCTATTACAATACACTCTTCTTGTATTCATAATCCATCATAATCATGAAGAGTAATTTCTTTCTGATAAAAATATTTTCTTCTATTCTCTTGGTACCTCAGCCACAATCCCTCTTTTGTTAAAAAGTTTTCTACGTTGCCTATTGTTACGAAACTACGTAGCGTTTACGCAGCGTATACGTCCGACTTACAACTACGCTAGATTTACGCTCAAAGCGAAGGTACCTCAAAGTGTTATTGAAGCAGTTGGCATTTAAGATTTCTGTTTAATGTCGCTAAGTAGATAATATTGCTAGAATTTGAATGTTTGGTGTCCTTGGCTCAACGCCCAGTATTTGTGATTATTTTAATACTATGATCAGGAGCTCTAAAGTAAACTTTATCAAGATCATAATAAGAATTGCGTCAAAATTCATAGATACAATATTCTACTCTATTGTTCAAGTGTTAGAGTAGATTATAAGTAAAACAAATATTTGATTGCAATTTTAGGCCTCTAGTTAGCAAATTATGATAGAATTTTAATATATTTGAGATGTGATTCGTATAGAAATGATACTAAATCGTGAGAATTTTGTTTTGTGACTGTTTTCTTGTTTCCCATGCCTACTATAGACCTAGATCAACAGTACAGTATTGTACCAACTAGATTTTTAAGTCATTTAATTTTAAATAGCCAACTGATTAAAAGAGGCAAATTACTTTTGCAAAACTGTTTTTCATTTTTTTTTAATAAATTGATAGTATAAAATCTTTCGACTTTATTTCTACAATAATAAATTAGATTATTAATCCTATTTATGATTTTATATCGTCTCTAATTTCTTACAAGGTACAGTCAGAAGCAGAAATAAGTCTCATTTATGAATAACCTCCTTGCATTTTTTGTAAATTCTCTATATCACAATCATGTATTTTGTTTCTGACTGTACTCGTTTCATAAAACATAATAAAAAATAATTTAGTTTCAAAATATGAAATGGAACACTGCCATTGTATAGTTTATTAGGTACTTCATTTATTTAAAATTCGTAGAAAATTATCGATTCATTTATTGGTTTTGCAAACAATTGTAATTTTAGGTTTTTTTATAAGAGCTAGTATTAGTAAGTATTTTAAATATTTTTAGTTTTAAGAGACAATTACTAATATATCTTATAACTAGGCTACTTATTTGTATTTATATTTCTATGTTTCAAACGTACAGAGACGGTTTTCCAACTAAGAGTGTGTTTTTAAGTCGATCTCTATGCTACTATAGTAAAAAAAAAACGAACTATGTTGATTCGTCGATTTCGTTGGAAAGCAGCCTAAGATACTCAGATTTAATGAAAAAAAGTTTTACCTTTCAATAATAAAAGTGCAATGGACTATAATTATGACTTTTTTTATTTATACCTTTTTTAAGGCTGAGGTTACACTAAGCGACGCGATCTGTGATACACGAGCAAAAAAAAACAAAAAAAAGAATGATCATGTTTACAGCTAAACCATACATCGATACCATAATGTGTACCTAACCTCCTCTTCCAGTCACATAGCAAATCGCTGCATAATGTAGCCTCAGTCTATGATTTTTTACTTACTTAAATACAGCGTTTTGATCGGGTTCTATCAGAAAATACAATAACTTTTCAACATAAACAATTTATTTACTAATCATAAATTATCGAAAAAAAATACAGTACTATATATATACATATTGCGTTTCTACTTACATATTATTAGCTCAGTCACTTCAGATTCATTTATTTCGGTTCGACCTTCTCTTTAGTTTTCAGCTGCTCAAATTCTTTGAATACTTTCTCACTGAGTTTATCACCTTCATCATCAATTTGTTCAACGGCTACCACTTCTGGGATGTAGAATTGCATCATATTTTGAACCTGGAAAGAAGTGCCTACAGTTAGTGGTGGTACAACTGCTGTGTGTGTGATTAAAGTAAAGTAATATCCTAATTCTTCTGTATTCCACTCCATACAGACATCTTTATTTTATTTAATTTTTTCTTTATTGGCCAACCAACAATTGTTTACACTTATAACTATACAATATGTTTACTTACTGTAGATAGGACTAGTGCAACAATTAATTATATTTCATTCCTACACTTACACAAAAATGTGATAGCACCACCACATTTTTTTTACTGTAATAATTATCATTGCAACTCACCCAACCCAAACTCTCATACACAAATGCCAAAGTCAGAAGAACTAATTTAATACAACTAAAAAAGAATTTGCCCCACACTAGGAATTTCTCCTGTGTCGTGGGTGCGTTTACAAACATATAAACTCACATACTCAAACGCCCAGATCCGAAACAACTACTACTCTTTCAAATATTTGCTCCGTGCGGGAATCGAATTCGCGACACGCAGTGCTGCAGCCCAAACGCTCAGCAACTGCGCTAACCGTAAACTGTTTAGTCTGTATAATATAGGTACCAAACATCTAAAATATTTGTTCTGTGCGGGAATTTAACTAGTGCAACATGGAGCACAGCAACCAACCACTCAGCCACCCTCCTTATTTTTGTTAAATTACTATTTTTTTTTAATTGTAAAATCATCAAATGAGTCCTCCCACCCAGGGCAAGACGGGCAGGGGGGACGTTCTTCAATTACCCTTTACATTCTGGGGTCACAGTAGCTTGTTAGTTCAATGACCCATTACTAGAAAACTAGGATTTCTTTTACAGAAGCAGAGAAGAACAATGTAAAATCTCTACTTACTCCATTCTTCAGAGTAACAATTGAGCTCGGGCATGAAGAACAAGACCCCTGCATCTTAAGCCTCAGTATGCCATCTTTGAAGTCCACGAACAGAACATCGCCACCATCCTCCTGAACTGTAGGCCTGATGCGAGTGTCTAAGAGCTCCTTTATCATTTGGACTATCTCGTCATCATCTTCGTTTATTTCTGAAATTATAAGTCTTAAATTATGTATGTTTTACTTGGTTTGTTTGCCATCTTATGTCTTACATCATATTATCAGTTAACTTTTTTGTCATAATCAGTATTGGTCCTAAATGTTATCACAATAAGCTAAAGAACTGATAACTGGTTTGAGATGGCGCTCAAAAATATTAATTGGAAAGATAAAGGAGAAACCTTTGCTCAGCAGTGGGACATCAATGGCTATAAAAAATTAAGAAATTGCCAAATGTGTTCAACTTCACACAAAATGTGTTCAACTTCACACATTTACTATCACATACATCCTCTTTGATCATAGATTTGGAAGAGACCTGCAGTCAGCATTGGGCTACTAAAGTTCAAGAGAGAGAAGATAATATCAAAACGATTGACTTACGTGTATCACCCGAAGGTTTAGCATCTATGATAACTGGTAAGCCACTAGCAAAGAAGTCCATGATAGTTGCGTATATATCGGGCTTCAGGAGTCTCCAGTCAACATCGTCATCCTGTTTAGTAACTGTTACAAACTCAGGACCAAAGAATACAGATTTCACTCCTTCAATGCGGAAAATCATTTTGGCTGGAATGTTAAAACTAATAGTTTTATTCACTATAGAATGTTTTTTTGTACTGAAATTTTCTTTAAATAAAAAAATTCTGTGATTATTTTACACAATAATTTATGAAATCTTCCTGACGCTGACTATCTAGGAAGCATTCATGATGCTTGTAAGATAGGATAGTAAAACCCAATAGGTCCCATTCAAAGCAGAGATGGGAGTTTATTTATGCTTCATAAAGAATAACATAATTATATTAGTCACATATTATGTGAGCAGAGAGCAAGTTTCAATGAGTTACCTAAAGGACTGCACTGTGCTGCCCCAATATTGGGAAAGTCCATAGTCTGCCCCGTTTCCAGAACTTTTACTCCTGGTAGAAACTTCAAGCTGTTTGGATTAGGTGTGTCCTGTGTCTGTATAAACATAGTTCGACAAACACAGGTGTTGTAGATAGGGACCTTCTTATTGACATTTTTTTGAACTATTTGAGATAATCCACTGAATTGCTTGATACTGTTTTGGCTGAAAAGAAAGTAAGAATAAGTGTATCTTGTATAGAATTATAACATTCACCTATGCTAGACTTGCTGTATGTACAGTGTGCACTCTCTCTCACACATAGTAAGATGATAAGTTCTATCAATGAGTGCATTGTTTTTTTTATAAAGCTGTTCCAGCATCAGAATTCCTCTTGTCCTAAGGCCTTATCATGAGTTTTCAGTTATTGAGACCCAAAGTAAACTGGAAGTTTGACATTAATTCAAGGGAAAAATTAGTTCTTTGTTCGTACACCAGAGGCGTTGTTCCATTTTTCCATACAAGAAACGCTGTAAATACAGGAAAGATGCTGTAAAGTAAAATACTGAAAACTCATGATAAGGGCTCTGTAGTGTTTAGCGCTACTGCCCCAAACATAAGATAATAATGGCAAGTAAGCTTCTTAGCCATTATGTCAGAATTTATACTTACAGAACTTTAATTGTATTGTCTAAAATAAAGTTATAATCATACTTATAATATGAATGTGAAAGTCTCTTTGGATGGATGAATGTTTGTTACTGTTTCATGCAAAAACTAGAAAATTGATTTAGATGAAATTAGGAACAAAGGTAGTTTATAACCTGGATTAACACTTAGGATAATTTGTATGCCGACTTTATGTTCCTGTGTGATAGTTTTCGAGTTGTAGCGGGTGAAACATGGCTGGCAACAGTATTAGAATAATTTTGAAATAAAACCAGTTGTGCTTGACTTTCTCCCAATAACTAAGTCTTAGCAGTATCAACATAAGCATAGTAACTGGATGATTTGTGAGAAGTATTTTTTTTTTGATGATATAGAAAACTTGCGCCAACATCCAAATGATATAGGAGCTCCTAGACCACTGGTCATCTTAGTTTTACTGCATGGCAAAACTGAACACTGTTTTCCATTGTAATTGTTATTTTCGCGTAGTGCAAAAAAGGTAATACAGGAAGATAGGAAAAGGAGCATTTTGTGGTACAAAAGTCAGTGTGTTTGTGATGATGGTATTCACATTTTTACCTGAGCAAAGTTGCCGCGCAAAATCTTCCGCATTGATTGCCCGTTCTTTGGATTCTAATTAAACTTCTCAACATTGTTTGTGTATTTACAGTAACGCCGTGCGCAAAATTAAGAGTTGTTTTTGGAATATTAAATTATTTAGCTTGCGGTTACCAAATAAAACGTAGAAATGTTCTCTGAAAATTTGACAACGACATTGACATTGTCAATTTTGACACTTGACATGACACTGACGCAAGTAGCGATGTGCAACTCGAGTTATCCAACTCGAATAACTCGATTCAGACCGTGAGCGAGTCAACCCAAGTCAATATATCTACAACTCGAGTTGACCCGAAGGGCGTGCGCGTGCGGCAATTAGCCCGCGAGTCACGAGGCCCGAACGATTACGAGCGAGTCCGAGTCAGCCCGAACGACTGAACGTGCGAGACGCGAGTGAAAGAGATAGTTCTCGTTGGTGGTTTCTTATCAGACGACAAAGACATTAAAATATAAACGAGCAATTCTTTAAATATCTTTGTGATCTCTTTTTGAGTTAGAAAGCCAACTCGCTCATTTGTTTTGTTTACTTTTTTGTTATTATTACGCTGTTTATTGTTTTGTTGCAGTTTTATCAGTATAATTGTTGTTTGTTTTGATAACTTTAATAAGTTTAGAATGGCTAATGAAAGTGAAAAAAATGTTTCGTGGAAGTTCTTTAGTTTCATATTATTTACTAGGTAAAAATGTTAACATTCTTTTGCAGTACATAAGTAGTTCGTTTTGTGACGTCTGTATCACACAGTCCGTCGGACTCGACATGATGAACCGTGAACGTCGCAAACTCGCAACTCGCGGAACAATGCACCGAGTTGAGCGTTTACTGACTCGGACGGACGACGCAACGACGCGGGCAGGCCGAGTCGAGTCAACTTGAGTTGCAGCTCGATTTGGTTAACGAGTCAACTCGAGCAACTCGAGTTACCCAAACGTCAACTAGGCCCATCGCTAGACGCAAGGAGAATTTGTTGGTTGTGCCATGCACTCACGGTGAATTTATTTCCTCGATATTTTCTGCAGAATCCTGTCGACTAATGAAAACGATTCCCTAAATGTAGGTATTGTGTGTGAGAGATTTATGCGTTCCAGAAATCTCTCACACGCCGCATGCGGGCGCTAACAACTAATGAAAACGGTTCCCCGAATGGCCCGAATGCGGTCCCTGTGGCATTCGTTACAGAAATCCTACACTAACAACTAATAAAAATACGCTAATATTACAAACGTGTGTGCGTTTGCCATGCGCACTTTTTTGTTTTTCGTTTTGCTAGATAAGAATAATGGTAAAAATATAGTAAATATAGTATAAAAAAGGAGCCTCACAATTTTACCTCTTTATGCACTAGTTAGAATCTTTGCATTGCAATAATCACACTTATTATTGGTGAATTTTTCAGGTATAAAAATCAATAACTATTGTTGACTCGTTATTTTGCCAATAATAAACAGAATGATTTTTTTAACGGGGTGCAGATGGCTTTATTCGAAACTTGACTTCTTTTAGTATTTTTCGATACTGCTGGTATTGAAAAAACGATAAAAGAACTGCATTTTTCCATTTCGGATATAGCAATCTAAGCCTAGTGTTGGCACGATTGGCACACTTGGTACGAGCGCCCCATTTGTTTGTTCCAACTCCAAGCAACTTGTTTTGTTCAATCGGTTCCAACCATCGAGATAGACGGGCACGCCGCAATAGCGGCGATAAGACCCCTCTTTGAGGAGTGGCTGGAGAGACGTCACGGCGTCCTAACCTTCCGCTTGACGCAGGTCCTCACCGGACACGGATGTTTCGGGAGGTACCTGTGTCTTATGAGAAAGGAAGAAACGCCTGGGTGTCACCACTGCGTAGATCGCCCGGAGGACACAGTCGAGCATACGGTGAAGGATTGCCCCGCTTGGGCGGAGAACCGACGTGTCCTCACGGCGGCGATAGGCGGAGACCTCTCGCGCCCAGCACTGGTCGCGGCCATGCTGCGGGGCGAGACGGAGTGGGAAGCGGTCGCCTCCTTCTGCGAAGCAGTCATGCTCGCGAAGGAGGAGGCGGGCCGCGTGAGAGAGAGGACAAGGTCCTCCCTCCGCCCCACCCGCGGTGGTGGACGCCCACGGCGTCGGACGTTGCAAGACGATCTCCGGCCACCGTAGCCGCGGGCATGCGGGTGGCGAGTAAAGGGCAACTCGCCGCCCGAACATGGACCATACCCGGGTCGACGGCGCGTCGTGTTCCACGCGCGCCTCAAACAGCGTCAGCGTAATGACGAGGCCCCCTCTCAGAGGGCTAAAGCCTGCCGGGGTCGCGGGTCTTATACCATCACTGTGACCCCGGAGCATAAAGGGCTATTGAAGGAAACCGTGGATTTTAGTCAGTACAAGTCTGACAGTACCTCTCGCCCTGCCCGGGGTGGGAGGTCTCATTTGATGATTTTATCACGTAAAAAAAAAAAAAAACCATCGAGATAGAAAATATAGGAAGCGAAGGCTTGTAACATTAAAACCGTGCCTTAGTTTTTAAGAAAGAGAGGAACACACAGCTTTGCGTTTTTTCTCTTTTTTGGCATTGATAAATGCTTACACAAAATAAAAAACTTTACCAATATTTTGAAACTTTTTGAGTTAAAGATTTTTTTTAGATACATATTAGTACAATTATATTACATTTTTGCTTATGCTTTACAGCTTGTGATAGTTTTTTATATTCTGTAATGTATTTTAATTACTCATATTTTTAAGAAAACCAAAAAAAATAGCACCAAAATCCAATGATGTTTCCCGAAAAACTAGGAGGTGTATTTAACGTTAAGTTGACAACATTATGATGTAAAATTCATGGTTCCAACCTCTATGATTCTCTTTCTACTTTTCTCTTTTTATGTTTCCAACAATCCCAATCCGGCTATGGTGTGGATCTGTGGTTAAAATATTGTTTTTGTTAATCTGTGCTGTGTTTATGTGTGGTCTATTGTCCTTGATTGAATTGAAATCCTTGAAAGAAAAGCACACGCAGAATTTCTAAAACGCTGTTTGTAATTTTGTTTATAAAATTAAAACAAAGGCAAATTAGAAAAGGTAAGATAAAGTTATGTTTTTATATATATTTCATTAGCTATGGCACATAACAATAATGATGTCTTGAAACATATATGGTAAGGTACCTACATGTTCTTTCGAAATACTGATGAAGCAAAAATTCTTGCTGATTTTTGTAATTCTAATTTGAGGTACGTAGAAGTTCATTTTTTGAGCTATTGCAATGTTCAAGGCATATTTTAAATTATTCTGTGATTCAAACTTTTAGATGAAAATCGTTAGAAAGTCTTACTTGTACCTAAAACTTTATTTGACAATGTTTTTCATTATTATCTTCTAAAATACTTTCATCGAATACGTAGAAATTCAAAGATAATGCGTTGTGTGTGATTAACTTTGAATAGATGAAGAGGTTAACCTACGATTCGGCAATAAAATAACGCACGTATAGTTTGAAGACGTCGTATAAAATTGTACCTACCCCCAGTTTTCTCACTAAAGTAGTTCAAGGCGTCGTCAGGTGCTGACGTTGTACAAAATTCGTCATCGGCCAGGAAACAAACAGTACAACACATTCTAAAACCTTCAAATCCTAGAGGCTGTTTATCAAAGAAGTTTTAGTACTCACAAATTCCTGGGATTCTGTTTTTATGGCAATATAAGTAAGTTTGTTAGTTTATTGCCATGTTTATATGAATATAGTAAATATGTGGATGTATGCAGATAAACAGTTTCTTTTTTCTGGGAAATTGTTTACCTAAGTAGATAACCTAATATTAGAGCAATAATATTAGCCTATTAATCTATCTGCTGATAGGCAAAGGGTTTTTTTTCACTGAATACCATCCCTATTCAAATCATCATAATCAAGGCATCCAATCAAAACATATAAGTCCGAGTTTCTCACAATGTTGCTATTCTTCTATGTTAATACTATCTAAGATTGACATAAAAGTATGTATCAAAGTCACCTTCATTGTTTCTTGCTTGAACAATAAAACCATGTAATATAAGGAATAAAGAATACGACTTCATTAATAGTATTACAAATCTCAAATTACAAAATTACGTCATTTTCTTGTAATCTGAAGATATTCAAGTAGTAACACCCAAACCCAGTGGAACTAGGGTGAACATAGACAAAACTGAAAGGGATTTTTAGATCCAGTCCAGTCTCTGATTAGATTATTAGATTGTTAGCAAACTATGTATTAAAGTCTTGTTTTTTAATAAAGTGCTAAAAAATTTACAGGCTTTAAATTAACAGTTTACTTAACTACTGTTTAAAGAACTGGCCCTTATATATTGAATTGAATTAATCGGATTTGTCATTATATTCACCTCATTTGACAGTATTTCATGTTTTCTGTCAATTTAGATTAATATTGAACTGATCTTGGTTGTCTTCAACAGAAGGACAACATGTCGGACCCAATGAGGGGCCGTGGTAGGGGCCTGGCCCTTCTCCAAGCTCTAAAAAAGTCTCAAATGGGGTCATCTTCTGATGAAAACACTCCAGAGACTACACCGGACGCTAGCGCAGCCCCAAGTGCTGCTCCGAGTGTTGCTGGCGCAAGTGTTCCACCAAGTGTAAGTTACATTCATTTTATTCAGTCTTAGCTATAGAGAAAATGATGATGGCAGAAATAGTTGCTAAGTGATGTTTGGAATGAGAAATACCTAAATTAGGACAAGGATAGCACGACAGGAGAATGATGACAGTCTCAACTTTACGTTATGATGTTTTGAGCTATTAAAATATAATTGTAATACTGTCATAGAGGTTTTTAATATGACATGACACAGCAATGTTTGTGGATTCTGGACGATTACTTTATAAAAAACCTCAAACATTGGTTTCCCTTTGATAAGATAAAGTTATTTACATCACAATAAATAATGTTTAATGGTGCATTTATTTTGTGGATGTCATAACAACTACTTGAGGAGGTTTTAAGCTGAGATTCACTCACATTGTATAACATATGTTTAAGCCTGATCATAGAATAAATAATATGGCCTGATGTAATATGTATATGAGTTGAGTCTACTATTGCGCATCAATCAGGCACATATCCAGGGTCCACTTGCAACAGTTATTTAGATCAACTCTGCACTCATTTTATACTGTCTGTCAAGGCACTTTTCCATTAGGCAAGCCTTGCATACAAGTAAGATGTCACATTTGTAACGAGTTCCTTGAATTGAAAAAAAATATCAAAATTTTCAAGTACAAACTACCTTTTTGCAACTTGTATACAAGTAACTAGTATAATGGAAATGTGGCCTTATGTTTCATTACAAATTATTATAGGTGTGCTCGTCCACCACATCTGGACCTGTTGTCACTACAATTGGAGGAAGAGGAAAGATAGCAGCTATGATGCTTGCGAAGGCACAACAAAGACCAGGTTTGTAAACTTTTTTGAAATTCGTCGAAAACTAATGTAACGAAAAACTTGTTCGTACAAAACAAGTTTTGTTAAAATACCTACCACCTTGTCAGTATCAACCCTTATTTTTCGGCCATATTCTTAATAAAAGTGGATATTGTGGTATCATTTTAGAAAGCTAATGAGACAGCAGTGTTTTTGCTGCAATCTGCACATCTAGTACCGTACACTTATTTTGAGAAATTTGACCTGAAAGACAAGGGTAGCTCCCAAAAAAATTCAATATTTGAACTTTACAGCCATTTATTTCCCAAGGCTTGAGTAATTTATCAAATGTACTGGCTTTAATAGAATGAGTCGTTTGTAAGCTATCGAAAAAGTATCACTTTAGCGTCCTAAACGTCGTAAAATTCTTACAATAACCAGTTTAAGACACAGAGGTGGAATATTTTTGAAAAATATTAAAAGTCTAATAACTCAAAAACGGTAAGGATTAGGATAGGGGTTCTCATAGTAAAATCAGTCAAGAATGATGTCTACTTTAATCCCACAAAGGGAATAGGTCGACTTAACCAGTAACCCTGTATAATTTTTAGTTTTAATGAAGATTTTTTTGCATTAACACAAAACAATTATTTGAACAATCCAGTTTCTTCGACAAGGCTCATTAATCAAAATAAGTATAGGCCTTTTATTTAATGCTTGTTCTGAGCAGTAAAGGACCTACACTCTGAATTAGTGTTTGTATTTTGTCTTAAGCATTTTGTAGGCATCATAAAACTTGTTAATTTTTTAGGGCCTCCGATCATGTCGCCGGCGTCTGATGTCAGTCCTAGTGCACCTCCTCCGCTGAGAGGTGCTGGTAGAGGATTGAAACTGTTACAATCTCTGTAAGTAAAATATTACCCTCAAATTGTATAAGAAAAGATTCAGTTGAACTAGGTTGTTTTATAAAGGTTATAAACCTTTGGTTCAACAACTTGAGTTGAAAATACTTTATCTTTTGTCATTGGAATATTATGTTTTCTTTTTCATAAACTGATAGATAGGAATGGCTAAAATATCCCATTTTAAAATTTCTTCAGACACGCCAAGGCTGCCGGCGACAGTTCAAGGTCTTCTGACGTTCAGGAAATAACTGAGACAATGTCCCAAACGTCTTTGGCGACATCCAAGCCACCTGAAGACGGCCGCAAAAAGAAACCTTATGTGAGTATACATATTATTGACCATTTTTTTATGCAGTTTCTAAAAGCTATTATCTACTGCTCCATACATCCAGTATCTTTTTCCCATTATTTTTACAAAACATTGGTTTTCTGACGAAAATTGTTTTGCAGCGCGAAGTAAAAGAAACACCCCCAGTTGTAATGAAAGGTTCCAGTGGTACACCTGTCCAAGTAACTAGCAACTACATATATCTTAACTTCGAAGAAAACAATGTCTATGAATATGAAGTAAGGTATGATCCGGACCAAGATTATAGGCACTTGCGCTTCAAACTTCTAGCTGGTAAGTTGTTGGCTTACAAATGATCAAATTGCTCATAAACAGTTTTTCTCTGTTTCAATGTTTGCTTGTCTGTATTGCAAGTTTCTTGACACTACAATTCTGAGTTATAGTTTCATAAATTGATTTCAGAACACAAACAATACTTCAAAGAGAAAACGTTTGATGGAACTACATTGTATGTGCCCCACCAGTTGCCTGACGAAGCTCTTAATTTGGTATCCACCAATCCTTTCGATAACAGCAAAGTCAGAATCAGTGTAAGTATTTTTGAGAAACAAAATTATGTATTTTTGACTTTTTCTAAGTTCTTATCATCATGATTGGTAATCATATTTACCAACTGTTGAGTATTAGGCCTCATTCGTTTTGTGTCAATCCTTCATGGCCTGCGCGAGTTTTGTGTAAGTTTAAGGCTGCGGTTCTACTGAGGCAGATCAGGGGGTGTATTACAACATCTTAAAACCAGGCTTGTTCCAGTGAGTGAGTGAGATGGCGATAGACGACTTGTATAGTGCTGTCGCTTTCACTCGCCGAAATAAGTCTTTTTTAAGACGTAATACCCTCCCAGAGCAGAGCAGAGGGAAATTCACCAATCACATTCATTCATTTCTCCACTCAAGCCTTGTGATTGGTGACTTTGGTATAGTTATGGTGTGTTATGAGTATTTTTTTTATGTTGCTCACTCTAGTTATTTCTCTTGTCTAGAAACAGAGATTCATAGAAGAGAGCAAATAGAGGTGGCCACAGTCATTTCAGGTTCAGTCGTCAATTGGGCTTGAAGATTCTGCATACAGATTATTCAATTCCCTTGGATTCCGTTTAGTAATGATAGTTAGTGCTGTGCTTGTGTGTGTATATTGTGCTGTAATCATAATTTCTTATCTTATTACAGATTATTTTCCGTAGAACCCGTCGTTTGAGCGAAATGGTACATATCTACAATGTGATATTCAAATGTATAATGAAAGATTTGCAACTTATAAAGATCAATCGCGATTTTTTCAATGATCAAGCTGCTATACAGATTCCACAGCATAAACTGGAAGTATGGCCTGGGTATGTAGTTGTTTTAAATAATTTAATGAATTACTTGTTTGCTAAACTATGCTATTACAGCTAAAAGCGACGAGAAGTAATCATAGTACTTGTAGAATATCCAATCCAATAATGAGGAAAAGAAGAGATTGATGACGGCCTTAAACAGTGCGGCGTGGTAAAGGATGACGCGGATTTGTTTCCGTGATGGTTTTCGACCTTATTCCAATAGTGTTACTGCTGAAATTCATTTACTTTAATACAAATATAATAATTTTTGGAAACCATGCTAAAGATACCTTCCGTTTCCTGGCCAATAAGCCCAGGAGGCTTATCATGACAGCTTACATCGAGAGTAATTCCAGTGTGGAAACGAGATAGACCTATAAAAGCGCCACATTGGTCCCGCACTGGAAATACTCTCCCTTTTAGACGTCATGGTAGGCCATCAGGATTGTGTTCAAAGATCTTAAGTTATAAAAGATGCTAGTTATAAAGTTTTGAGAAACTCATTTTGTTTATCTTCCAGTTACGTGACAGCAGTGGACGAGTACGAAGGAGGTCTCATGTTGACTTTAGACTCAACGCACAAAGTACTTCGTACCCAGACAGTGCTATCCCTGATAAATGAGTGTGTTCAAGCTGATGGAGCTGGGTGGAAGAAATCAGTCACTGAACGATTGGTCGGCTGCTCCGTCATGACTATGTATAATAAGAAAATGTTTAGGTTCGTATTCCTTTTAAGTAAGTCCTATAGGTACAATTGTCAAGTGGAGTGGAACTCTTTCTCATATTAAAAAAAAAAAATATCTCGTCGGATAAGTCTAGCAGTAAGTATACATTGTTGCAAGCTGAGTACCTAAGCAAAAATATGTCTAATTAATATGCCAAAAAATATGTCGAAGCAAATGTATATTGTCTTTCACTTGCATATGGTTTTAAATAACGATAAATTGAAGTAATTATTTATTAATTTTTATATCATTATTATTCGTTTTTTCGATCTCCGAGTTTTTTCCCTTTTTGCAAGATACAAAATATCATATTTCTTTTTTACAGGGTTGACGCTATTGATGATGAACAGACACCAAAATCAACTTTCGAGAAGCTGGTTGATGGTAAACCTGTCCAAATATCCTTCATTGAGTATTACAAGTCCAACTATGGTATTGAAATCAAAGATTGGGATCAACCACTTCTTGTATCCAGGTAATTTACTCTGTGATCATCTTAATTTTATTGGTCCCAATTAAGACGGGACATGCGCACGCGAGCCTTTTGTAAACGGTAATCGTCGCGTACACGCTAAAGGGAGGTTTCTGGCGACGGCAACTACAAGGGAAAATAATCCTTACCACTACGACATAAATGACATAAACCGTGCGGCTATCTACGGGTAGATGAGAAACAAAACACGATCGCCACGACAACGTCAAGTCAATCGAATTGCATCATTATTTCTTAGTAGCAAAGTTGATTTTCATTTTTAGCTAGTAGAAATTGCAAATTTGTACCAGCGCGTAGATATGGATATGAGTGTTGATTTGTTTTATATTTTTCTAGGGAGTCAAAACGTATGTCAGGCAAGGAAGAGCCGACTGAATTCATGATATGCCTGATCCCTGAACTGTGTCAGTTGACCGGCCTGTCTGATGACCAACGAAGCAACTTCAGACTGATGAAGGATGTCGCTACATACACCAAGATCACGCCTAACCAACGTCATGCGGCTTTTAAAAAGGTGAGAACAATCCAGAATGATGTCTTGACCTCGTGGTACCCGTTTGTGCGTGTAAAGCCGCTTGTATACGAGCGTCGCCGGATTTGCGGTGGTGTATAGTGTATAATGATAGTGTGCACAGTAGTATGCACCGGACACCTGTCCGACATTGTATAAAAGCGGCCTAACTCTCCCTTACAGCCTGTTCAAGACCTTGCTGCCGTGGCGTGTGAGTAAGCGGGGGGCGGGGAGCGGTAATTACTCTTATGTGTGTTGAGTTTTCCTTGAGTTTCGTGTCGAGCTACACTATAACTGACAAAATGCTTGCACTGACTGGCTAGGTCGACTCTAATCTTTGTGGTTCTCTCTTTAGAAACCATCTTGGATATTAATTTACATGGTGCTCGTAAGACTTGATCAATACAATGTCTGGACTTGTGAGTTTGTTTCTTCTTATCAGAGGAGTCAGGTACGAAACACCGGCATCATCTAGTTTGTAAAAAGATGACGTAAAAAATATATATTTAAGATTTAAAACGGGGGTAATGACCATGTTTATCATTTGATTTTGAGTTTCCGATATTTTTGCGCTATTGCAAGCGCCATGAGTGATCATGGCCAGTGATCAGCGGATGAACTGAAGTTATTTCGGGTGGATGTTTATGAGCAGACAGATTGGTCTGCCCTCCCCTTGTTCGTTTTTGCGTCTCTGGCAAAATTTGTAATAATATTTTAAAGTCTCTCCATTAAATTTTCAGTACATCGAAACAGTGATGAAGAATGAAACTGCAAGGAATCGTCTAGCGGGTTGGGGTCTGAGCATAGCGCCTGAGACCATCCAGCTGACGGCTCGTACATTACAACCAGAACCACTGTTCTTCGGTAACAATGTCAAGATACCAGGGAAACCCAATGCGGATTGGAACGGAGAAATCACAAGGAACTATGTGATGCAGGCCAAGGATATCTTCAAATGGATCATTCTGTTCACTGAGAGGGATAAGAAAGTTACAAGTGTAAGTGATTTCGTTATTTTGTTGGTAAATGTTAATTTTATTATAGTCCGGGCAACATAGACAATGACATTTGATTGTGAATAAATTCTTTAGCACACACGGGATCGACAGGGATTGGCGCGTTATATTTACTAGTGCACCCAAGCTCCCTGGTCGACGGCGCGTTGTGTTCCACACGCGCCACAAAGAGTTTCAGCCTAATGACGGGGCCCCCCGGGCTAAAGCCTGCCGGGGTCGTGGGTCTAACGAATACCGTGACCAACGAATACCGTGAAAGTAAAGGTTAATTTAAGGTCACCGTGGTTAGTTCATGTCTGACAGTCCCTCCTGCCCTGCCCTGAGTGGGAAGGACGCATTTGATGATTATACCACACTAAAAAAAATTGCATCATTGTGTGTCCCTTAGGTTTGTAAGTGCACATTAGGGGAAACTTTCGGTTCTACAAATATATTTATCTTGTAAGAGTCTTTTAGAGAGAGAGAGATCTCTAAAAGCCTTTGTAGAAAAGTTTCTACAATATTCTTCAAGAATCATCTCTCGTTTCTACACAAGTCTAAAATAATTATTCTACACCTTCAGGAATTCTTAGAAACAGTGAAGCGCTCCTGCCGTCCTATGGGCATCAACGTTGCCGATCCCGAAATGATCCGATTGCCCAACGACCGCACTGACACTTATGTGAATATGCTGAGGAAATGCATCACTCCTGACGTACAGATTGTGGTCGTTATATCACCAACCGCTAGAGACGACCGCTACGGTGCTATCAAGAAGATTTGTTGTCACGATTGTCCTGTGGCTTCACAGGTAAATAAAACTTTAAATTATTGACATTCAGATTTAACAAAACTAGCTGTGCTGCAAGCAATGATATTATAAATGAATAGATATGTTACCTACACGACATTCTATCTTCAAAAACGGCACACTAACAATATTGCAATAGCAGGCTACATCATGATTAGTCGCTAAAGTAGGATGGCATCGCAAGTGAAAAAGACACAAATATACACTAAGCGCGCGAGTTGAATGCAGAGCTTAGGAATGCGGTAGTGCTGTTGACAAGGATGGCAAAGTACTACACTGCAGGCGCGTGAGGTGGGGCGTGCGGGTAGCGGGGGGCTCTTCACCTCAGACCCCGACTGCATTCAACTCGCGCGCTATCTGTAGTTAAGGTTTGTCAATTAACCACATTTGAGCGCGTCACTTTCTGAGCGCGTATAACGTATCTACACCTTTTTACTATAATATCAAGCTGCTGCAAGCTACTGATTGCTACTGATTAATACAGGTGATATGCGTGACTTCTATTTTAAAAATAAAATGAAAAGGTGGAAGTTAGGCAGGCTCAGCCTTCGTTCACAAATACAAAATAGTCTTTGTAAGATGTAACTTTAAGCTTGTTGCTTAAAGTTAAGTTAGCTTCTAAGTTATCACAGATCATTTTGTCTTGAAATGATTTCACAAAATCAATTAAAGTAATTTTTTACAATCCTTTTTGATCAATTTCAATGGAGGTAAAAATTAAATAGCATGTTGTTTAGTGTATTACAATTTGCACTTTACAAACCAACATTACACATTTCAGGTAATCAACGCCCGTACACTAGGGAACCAGGCTAAGCTTCGTTCAATAACACAAAAGATTCTTCTACAAATGAACTGTAAGCTCGGCGGTACATTGTGGAATATCGCCATACCCTTCAAGAGTGCTATGGTTGTAGGCATTGACTCACATCATGACGCTTCTAGAAAGAAGCAGAGTGTTTGCGGTAAGTTGCAATTTCAATCAATACCCTGTTTTTTATCGTGAATCATCACATGGCGGGGCAGGACGCCGACTGGCAGGGTGCCGGCAGGGCTAAGATTAAGATCTCTTTTTCCTCAAATGTCAATTCGAAACTATGAAGTTTTCCGTGTTTATCGCTATTTCTCCTAGTTCCGTATTTGGCCATCCACATTCATTTAGAAACCTTATTTTGTTTAACGCGAAGTGCTCTCCATTGCCTGTAGAACGTTATGTGATAGGACAACAATCAAACAGGAACGACAATAGTTCAGGGGCAGTGCTAAGAGTGTGCTTCATGGTAGAGGGGGGGGGGGGGGGGGTATTACAACGTCTTAAAACCAGGCTTGTTCCAGTGAGTAAACGAGATGGCGCTAGACGACTTGTATAGCTCTGTCACTTTTACTCGCCGGAATAAGCCTGGTTTTAAGACGTTGTAATTCCCCCAGGTATATCAAAACGCTAGCATCCACTTTCTTCTATTGATGAAGTTTTAACAAATATTGGGTTTTTATATAACCCAATATCGCTGAGCCCTTCTAGCTCAGAATCTCACACTTAGTAGTCACAATTGCTACCATGAGACTAGAAAATTCTACCAGTTTTAGAACTAGGAGTATAATAATATCTATCAACGGAGTAGTAAAAATATAACTAACCCAAAACCTCATTGTTTCCAGCCTTCATAGCGTCATACAATCAGTCAATGACACATTGGTACTCAAGGGTGGTGTTCCAATCGAGAGGCCAGGAGATTATCGATTACCTGAAGGACTGTCTTGTGGATTCCCTCAAACATTTCCTGAAAGTCAATGGAGCTTTGCCTGAAAGGATTATTATATACAGGTACGTAGAGAACAATATTCTTAGACCTGAAGCTGAAGTCAGTGTCGGGTCACCTGTTGTGAAGACATGTAGATTTGAGACCAGTGACAAATCCAGACTTCATGAGTGCTACTGAAAAATTTAAATTGGGTCAATGGGAATTTAATTTTTCATTTACTCCATAGATGTAGCTAGTATTCATTTTATTTAAGACTAGCGGCCCGTCCCGGCTTCGCATTTGTAGAAGTCCTCTTAAACCGGGTCGGGATGGTTACAAACACAACAAAAAAAGAATTATCCGAATCGGTCCAGCCGTTTTCTAGTTATAGATTTGTTTCTTAAAATTTAAAAAGATTTCTCAGTCTGTATTCGTTATTTTACCAGGGATGGCGTTGGTGACGGTGAATTTAAAGTAATCCAACAGTACGAAATACCTCAAATGGAAATCTGCGTGACGTCACTAAGCGCCACATACAAACCATTATTTACTTACATTATTGTACAAAAACGTATCAACACGAGGATATTTATGAAGAGTGGTGGCGGCTACGAAAACCCTAACCCTGGGACTGTTTTGGACCATGGCGTTACTAGACGCGATTGGTAAGTTCACTAAACCTTTTTTTAAATTAATGAGTAGGTGTTGTCTACGGCTTTGCTCGCCCTTTTGTATTCTCCCTTCCGTATAGCCTATAAGGCCATCTCTTGAGCCCAACCATCGCACCAAAATCAAATCTATACATTAAAGTCCTTATTACAGAACACACCTCGAAACTCAAGTGTTAGGTACTTATAACTAGTTTCAACCAATCAAATAAATGCATTGAATTTAGTTTGAACCAATGCTTGAGTGTTGAATTACGTTCTGTAAAACGGGCGTAAGAGTAGAAAAAGTCAGATTCTTACATTATACTGTGGACAGCCAGAAGAAGGTAAGGGCTCATTGACACTGGGTCCGTCAACGACGATTCGTCAAAAAACACGAAACGTAATGACGGATGAACGTTCACATTGCATAGGAAATCGACTTTTTTCTCGATTTATCAAAATATCCGAATAGATGTTCACAACGAATTTGTGATTCAGGCATAGTCGTCTCAACCGATCCGTCATAACGATTCGTGATTTTAAACTGAAGGTTTTTGAAAAAAGACGAAACGTCATATAAGACGTATATCCGTCATCTTTGAGCAACACAAATAGTGTTTATATTGTATTCACACAAAGCCTAAAAGATCTTGTAAAACATCTTTCACGATGCTGTAATAGTGTCTACACGGGCATTTAATAATGCAGAGCCGCCCATACAAATCAAAATATCAATTCGTGAAAAAAAAACGATCCGTAAAAAACAAGAAACGTCTTTGAAGGATTATTGTGAATCACTAACATTTATCTTAACCATTTCCCTCTAATTCCAGGTACGACTTCCTAATAGTCTCCCAAAAGGTGAACCAAGGTACAGTAACACCAACTCACTACGTAGTTCTTCACGACAGTAGTGATATGACTCCTGATCAGGTCCAAAGGATAACGTACAAATTGTGCCATCTGTACTACAACTGGCCGGGCACGGTCAGAGTCCCGGCACCGTGTCAGTACGCACATAAGTTGGCGTACTTAGTTGGATCTAGTGTACATAGCGTGCCAGCTCAATCTTTGGCAGATAAACTGTTCTTTTTGTGATCTTTTAAACGTAGTTGTAACTTGGACATTTTTAGTATAGTAGGTTCTTTTGTATGGTTTTTCTTTTTTTATAATATGCGCGGTATTTTTTGAAGGCGCTCACTCACCGAGAGCGTTCACCTGTAATGTCACATGTCTCAATGTCTTCGAATCTGTAACGTTACATTACAGGTGAATGCTCGCGGTGAGGGAGCGCCCTAAGATTCTGTGAGTGTAAAGTTTGATTGAAAACTAGCTGTTTTGTTTGTAAAAGTGATTACTAAGTAACTTTTGACTTTTTAATTTCGGGATGCATGTGTGGATATGCGATCGAGTGTCATTAATTAAATACTTTTTTTCTAATCTCAAATCTTCCCACCGTAAGAAATTATTTAGACTGTTTTCAACTAATTTTACTTGTGTCATTGAATGTTATGATGAAAAATAAAATTAATTTAAGTGATTATTTTAATTTAATGTATACCCAAATGTTACAGGAGTATATTTGGGTAAAATACTAAGGATGGGTTGCCATCAATTTTTCAAATTGACATTTGTATGTGAGTTTTGATTTCATTTTAATTAATTTCAATGAATAGTGACGTAACCCATTCTTTATATTAGTATAAAAATACCGCACATATTAAACGTTATCTTGACTTTAATTCGAATTAATCGAAGTAATTTCTAAACTTTTGTAAAAAGTACTTAAGGGTACAAAAGCGTTAGGGTAACCCTCGAAATAATTTGCCATCAGTACCTACTATTTTTATTGTGGGTATACGCTGGCTACCTTAACGCTTCAACTTAAAATTAAGCTCTGGGGTCTGAATTGAAAATTTGAAGTTAAAAATTATCATTAAAAAGTGTGCCTCAACCTATTAAATTAGTGTATAGCGTGGGGACGCGTCGCAATACCCACAGGCTTCCACCACACTAGATTTTTCACATCAAAATCTCTGTTACTGCAAATACGGGGTGTAAGGGACAGCCCCCCACAAACTATCAGGGCTTGCTCACAAAGAAGTGTGGAACTTTGTTCAGTTTCGTCGAGTGAGCAAGCCCTGAAAGTTTGTGGAGGGCTGTCCCTTATACCCTGTATAGATTTTGAGACTTCAAATTCTCAATTCTATTCAGAAACCGACATTAAGTACAAGTAGTTTATAAAATCCGCCTATCCGAGTTTAGGTCTGAAATTATTTTAAGGGATATCAATTAAGTACTTATAAGTCGGTTGATTTCAAATATTCGTATACAGGGTGAATTTTTCAACTGGGCGTGGATGGCTACTTTCGAAACTATGAGGAATATCGAAAAACGGTGAAAGGAGTCTCGAGGCCGATTTTGACGAAAACTAAAACTGCATCATTGGTTTTTCGAAAAATCAAAAATCCTGGTCAGGAATCGAACCCGCTGATTTTGGAAAAAAAATCACACCCTGTATTATTACAGCGTTCGATAGTGTTGCTAATAAGGATCAAATTCTGGGAAGTAATCACATACGGCAAACTTAAGGAAAACGTACAATTACAAAAAAACTGATTTATCTTCAAGGCAAAGACTGTATTTGAAACATAAGTTACCTTTTCTTCTTTAAAATAATGCTATTTTTAGTTCAACTCAATAATGTCGTATTGCTAAGTACAGTGGGATTGTTGAAACGTCAAATACAGTGAGACATTGAATATCATGAAATTTTATAATTTCGAATAAATTATGGCTCAGTAGATGTACAGTAACATGGAAAAATAGCAATTTCATAAAAATCATCTATTTCCTTAAGTTTGCCGTATTTGATTACTTCCCAGAATTTGATCCTTATTAGCAACATTATCAAACGGTGTAATAATACAGGGTGTGATTTTTTTTTCAAAATCAGCGGGTTCGATTCCTGGCCAGGATTTTTGATTTATCTAAAATCCAATGATGCAGTTTTAGTTTTCGTCAAAATCGGCCTCGAGACTCCTTTCAACGTTTTTCGATATTCCTCATAGTTTCGAAAGTAGCCATCCACGCCCAGTTGAAAAATTCACCCTGTATAACTTTCAATGAGTAAGCAATGATTAAGCTAATTCGACGATTTAATTAATTAAGATATGACAAAACTGATTTTAAGTCGTTGGTCTAGGGTTGAAAATGCTACCTCGTCGCGCTAATTGTTATTGGGTTTCTCTATTAGTTTCTTAGCGTTGCCCAGTTGATGGCAATAAACTCGCCCTCTATTATTCGTGTTGAAATGAAAGAATTTCAGCTTTAAACTTTTTAATTGAGTTTGAAAATCAATTGTTAGGATAAAAATGTGGCGGGTGCGTTGCTAGAGAAGAATCGGTGTATTATTGCCACGCACACACAAGAACCTATGCCTTCACCCTTCGAGAAAGGCCTGTAGCCCGATTATTATGTGACGATATTGTAATATTTTACTTATATTGTTGTAAGGCTTGTAATTTTTGCCGATTTGTTGTCTATTTTAAACTTGTTTGCTTTGTACTAAGATTTTTATTAAGAAAGTTTGTCTCTTCATGTCGAATTCATCGTACGATGACGGCATCATAGGCCCCCCACGAGGTGGACCGACGACATTGTGAGATTCACGGGCAACCGATGGTTGCAAGTGCGGATTGTCGTTCGACGTGGTGATCTAAGTGCTCAACCAAACTGCGAACTAGAGCGGTGGCGCGAAATATCAAACGTGAAATCGCCGTTTGTGTCCATACTGAAGAGACCAAGGCGGGCGCCTAACATTCCTAGCCGTCGGTTATAGCTACACTGCCGGCCTAGTTAACAAGCGAATCAATGGGCCCCCAAAGGTGTCAAACCATTTTGGTCTTTCCGAAATCAAAGTCATTTTTGCAAAGTGGTCTGATAACTATCAGCAGTTTTTGAAGGTCGATTTACAAGAAACCATCATCTACGTCCACATTTCGCCACTTACTAGTGTTTTGACTGGTAGGAGAAGTAACAATGCCGAGAATCGGCAGCCACCTCCAATTTTGATCGCCACTGGCTATCGATTGCCCGCCACCGTGTCTGCGACAGACCTTGGCCGCCACGTGTTCACAGTGGACGCACACTAAAGGACAAGGCTTTGTTCAGCAGTGGACGTCTTCTGGCTGATGATGAAGGCAGTGAATGGCCCCCTGAATTGTATGGCATTTGGTCCCAAGAAACCGGACACTGCAATTTATTTCATCAGCAATGCTCAACAAACACTAGTCTTACAACCAAAACTTCGAAGTATGTGACATCCACCAATATAGTCTGGCCTCGCTTGGTGGATTACTACCGAATCCTAAGTGTATTATGTGCCAAAATAATTGAAGTTCCTTGAGACCTACCGAGAAGACAAATTTGTGTCTATTTTAATCATATCATCTTTAAGTTGTTATGTTATACAATTTATGTATTGATAAAGAACCTAACCGTCCACTGGCTTGGTAATACGCGACCAATACTTAAAAACCTTAATAGTACTCATGATAAGAAACAACTGTCCCAAAGAAATATTTTCATATCCCACCAACAAACAGAAATCAGCTGTGAACCGTATGACCGAACCACCAATTGAACCAAAAATCTTTCATTACTCATACTCTGAAAGAGATCTGAATATATCTGAGGAGCGGGTTGAAAGTTATACTTTGCAGCCCTAGGGAGAATCACTTTCAACTAAAACCAGCCAAGATAAAAAAGAACTAGTACTACGGGCGTCAAACCCGCCTTTCACCCCTTGGATAACAATGTACTATTGATTTATTGCCAAAAATATATTTTTTAATAAGAAACTTGTTTTATTTTGAAGTTCAAGTGGGTCAATTTCGCTTATTTCTTATCGTTATCTCTTAAATAAATAATAATACTATGATAATAACATTTACCAGTGTAGACAGCAGGTTAACGACTCGCTTAGAATATGCTGGCATGCCTTAGATTTTCCCACCACCTGCTTCCAAATTCAAAATTAGAAACAACTCAAACTGAGCCTACCTGAGATAGTCCCATGTACATACAGACACAAGTTATTGTTAAAAAAAATATTAAAATCAAAGTATTTTATTCAAATGAGATTCTTAGGCCAGCCATACACGGACTGCTTGGAACAGTCTGGATAAATCTACTTCAGCAGTCCGTGTGTGGCCGGCATTAAGCAGTACATTTCGAACATCAATGTTACACAAGAAAGTCCCCAAAACGCTGAAACCTACCATGCTTGAAATTTCTTAGGATAAGATTTTGAAGCTTATTTCATAGTTTTTGTGTTAATTGACTTTAATCATTCTAAAAATTAAACATTTCTATTTCTTCAGTATCTTTTATGTGTATGTATGTAACTTAGAAATTAATTGTATTTTTTTTTGTTATTTTGGATATGTTTGATTTTTTCTTAATTAAATTTTTGTGAACTGACTACCTCGTGTAAATAAAAAAAATATATCAGGACTTATAATAAGACTGCAAGCGCCGAACGAACGAACTAAAGCGGCGCTTATGTCTTCACTTTTCAATAAGATGTTCTGCAGTGAGAAAGTAATATTGTTTTTAATATAATTAAGATGACACCAAAATGATTAATAAAGACTTAGGATTCCTGACACATATTTTTAAATATAGAAGTGTAAAAAAAAACAAAATATTAAAAATGTAGCCGTTAGCTACTGACATTTAAGCTTGATGGAGGAACCTTCTAACAATGCGAGCCGTATAATAATAATAATATTCCACAACTATCACACAACGCCATCTAGTCCCAAGCTAAGCAGAGCTTGTGTGTATCCTGAAGTATCCTTTTCTGGATCCAGCTGCCTAAAACAAGCCCCCTCAGGTGTTGGTCGAAGTTCTTGCCAATTAAGCCATTGGCTGACACGACTATCGGCACAATGATCGCTGAGTCCATATCCCACGCGCCGATAAATTCGCGAGCCAAGTCGAGATACTTGATTTGCTTATATCTTTCTTGGCTTGATATTACCATTTTCCTGCGTTTAAATACTGAGTTTTAATAATGGAACAGTCATAACCGGAACAGGGTACTTATCATTCCATTGAGCATTACACATAATTTTGTTTTACGTAGGCAAAGCCTCGTGCAATGCGACTTATCTCAAATAAGGAAGTAATGAAAATGTTACTCTTTGGAAGTGCTCTGCAGGCAACACTTGTAGTCGATAATTTTAAAATATGTTTCCTAATAGATTTTTATTGATATTAAAGTATTTTTAATACTAAATCTAAGACAAAGTCTTGAGTAGATACCGTATTTGTTATGGATATAAAAATGTTATATGCGTGAGTTTATATGCTGGCGCCCATTCTTTTAACAAGTATAAATATAAACTGCCTTACCACAAAGAAAAGTAAGACGAAAATAGTTTTATTATTAATCATTTAATCGTAATGATGCTCCGAATTGTTTGTGGAGCTCGAAAAACAAACAAAGTAAATGTTGATTAATTGTAAATGAAAAACAAAGAGATTAACGTAATTGTTTTAGATAACCTTATTGTATTAGGATGGGTGACCACTACTCCTGGGGTCTACTTTCTAAGTCCGTTATCGACGACACGAGATACGGATGTTCGAACGTAACTATCGTCAAAATCAAATTTGCGGACGGTACAGTACTTGGAAACCGCGCCACGACTATCATCCTTTTACCGCGGCGTTAGTGTCTATGTCATTGTAAATTAAAAAAAATGTACTTCCACAAATTTTCCGCGCTATTTGTCAAATCGTAATATAATTCATTCTTGGTTCGGGTTCTTTGGCGCCCGCAACTAAGGCCGATCAAATGGTTTCGGGCTTAGAGATTAGACCCCCAGGTTTGAAAAGCTAAAATGATGATGATTTTTTGGACATCATCATGAATGCCAATTTATATAAGCTAAAGATGGGTTTGAAAATAAACTTGATATTAGTTGGCTGAACTTGCTTCAGCCGCAATTACCTGGCCAAATATGAAGAAAGTTTATGGCTAACTACCCATCCTTAGCACTAGTTTTTACCAATTTGGTATACCTAAGTTTTCATTTAAGTTGTGATTTTTTTGCATACTAAACTATAGTACTGCAATAATCTATAATTTTGTATGACAAGAAAGAAGTGACGATTTTTTTAATAAATCATTTTCTACAAATAAAATGTTTTCCTTTTCCCCACCTTATATTATTAAAAAAAATATTTGACACTTACATAGATATTTCTGTGGACACGTATTTTTTCTTTTATTTCGTAAGCCAAAATTGAGGAATATAAATAAGACCCTTTTAAAATTGTCAATACGTCACAAGCAAGTAGATACGTAAGTTTTTATTTGCTATTGACGTAACACGCTCCGACTCGAATTTTGATTTGATTATGAATTTACAGAAACACACCAAATAACAAAAGAAAAAACACGGAAAGACACGCGTTTTTTTACTGAGTGCGGACTAATTAAATGAGCAAGTTTAAGATGCCTTCCTATTCTTCTTGCCACCTTAAACACTAGAAACAAATCCGTTTTGATTATAAAACAAATTAAGTTACCTATGTTTTTCAAATTTCAGATTGAGGTGTTTTGGTTAAGAAAGGATTTATATATCAGTGTTACAAGCCAGTGTTATCTGATCACCTGTTTGATCATTGATCGCTCATTAACCCAACCTAGATGGACTAAGGATAATAGTTAGATATTCTATAATCATCATTAGCCGGGATTAACGGCAAACCTGCTTTCCGATGCGGAAGAAATCCGTTACGATCGATGATCACCCATCAATACAACTACCTTGGCAAGCGCGCTTGTAAATATTGACTGCCTTTCTTTTGAGCCCGCTGTACATATTAGGCCAATGCATTGGGCCAGCGTATTGGGCCAACCAACGTATACGAGCTACTTGGCGGTATGTTGGTAGTTTGCGGGAATACTGGCCGGCCAACCGAATGATGTCGGTTTTTCGTGCACCAATCAAAGGATTTGACGTGCTTCGCAAACAGTGTTCACTGGTTGGACTAATGTGTAAATAGCGACATTTGGAATTCATTGTTTTGGTTCAACATGCTGGCCCAATGTGTACAGCGGCCTTTACATTCTATCATGAATAATACTTACTGATTCTCTGTTGTGTCATAACAGTGACCAGTTTTATTTTAATTAACCTAAGTCTTCCCCAAATACTAGTAATTCCTCATAAGAGGTCTTTTCTGGTGCCTCTCCGATCCAGCCCTTTTTTTCCTTTTGCCAGGTTGTCGCTTATAAAGAAGCTGTTTTTCATCATTTCGTATGCTCAGAGTATAAAGTTATAATTTCACTAGTCATTCTGCTGCTTCGATGCCCCCCACCAGCGCCGCGTCATATGAGAATACCACTGCAGATTATTCAGAAAGCGCACCATTCCATAGTTCGCAAAAAAATACCTAGACAAAACAGGCTAACCATAGAGGGTTTATAAGATTTTATCGACAAAAAATCCTCTGAAATTATCCCCTTATCGTGTCACTCATTAATTCACGAATTTCATGGTCTCTAAACGTTTCCTAAATATTTTTGCCCTAATTAGTTGCAATGAAGTCTTGCCCCGCGGCTTTGCTTGACAGGAGACGCCGAATGCACGCGCTCTAGACAGATGTGAATTAGACAACTTAATACCACGATACTTTGTTTTCCATTTCTCTCAATGGTTCTTTCCTATTCCCTTCCATTCATTGACGGTTTAGTTAGCCATTTGAGATATAAAGCTTCTTGGTGAAGCAGCAATGTGTTCTGAACTAGGTGAATGTGTATATGTAGAGGACTATTTCGTGTTACTTCTCGCTAGTATTTCAACTGTTGCAATTTGTGATTGGCGGAATTCCTCAACTAATTTCCGACCATAAAATTATTGCCAATTTAGATGATTTTAGAAAATGTATCGTCTTCTAGAATTTGATCTGACATAAAGATTAGAGGTCTGGTGATTTTCAAAGATATTTTTGAAGAAAAAGCGCTAATCTTTTAAGAAAATGTTACCTCCGATAATTTGGATTTGTTTTATTGGGAAGAGATGGCCTATATTCTTCGAACTTTATTTTTTGACCTGCTTATATGCTACTCATTCAAATTGAGCTGCAATGATTCAACAAATAGGTATCTGTGTGTGTTTGAATGTCACGTTGTATAATTTCTAAATGTCGAGACTAGTTAAAACAGTGTCGGGAGGGCGAGTAAAGCATAGTGTTACATCGATAACAAACTTCTAGCAGCTAAGCTGTGGGCTGACGTAATGTATGTCGGTCTCCACCTCAGAACAATCTGAAATACCGACGGCGTGTGTGGGAGTGCTTCGTTTAACGAAAGAGCGGCAGTCCATCAGGAGCAAGTGAGACAGCGCTATACAGAGTAAAGAGCACAGCACAATACGCTGCCCGTGGGAAATGCACAGTAGTGGTCAGATCAGAGTGCGCGCGCGCCGGCCCAGTGCACGTATTATTGTATTGGAATCTCTACTGCTCACAACAGCTTATGAGATTATGTTCGGAGAATGGACACCGGTTTTATATCAACGACGCAAGATTCAATTTTGTATTCACATTTTTTCCAACTTCAGATAGCGTTTTTGTATCGAACGTTATATAGGTAGTTCCGTCGGGTACCTATAATGCGATGAATTTTTTTTAGCGATCGATTGAGGTTTCTGCGGCGGTCTTTCGGTCGGGATGCAAATGTGTTTACGGAGTTTGTCGGCACACACCTGTAATAAAAGAAATACATGCTTTAATAAACACGTTTTCATGATGCTGCACGTAATGAGCAGATTTACTCGGATGCCCGGCAGTTTTATAATCACATCTGATGATAATGTTAAGCTCAATTAATTAAGAGACTTTAAGCTTTTAACTTTGGTATTTTTGATAAAGTTATATCAATTACCGCGCATACGCAAATACGGGTCAAAATGTAAATAATATTTTTCATTCGCTTTAAAATATTTATATGCAGATGGACACTTAAATAGTCTTGATTGGCATTGTAACTTTCGAAGAAAAGTGGTATAATAGTTTTCGACGTCTCATTAGTGACGGGACTTTCAACCTACACAAAAATCTATCGAACTAACTAACTGCAAAATGTGATTTTTATATTTCAATTTACAGTCGTAAATTTAATAATACCGTCGAGAATTTTTCCCGCCCATCACTATCAATCAGAATCGCCTGTAATTCGAAGTTAACACCTACGCAAGCAGTAAAACAAAAACTATAATAGAACATAAACCTCTCGCGTTTATTCCTCACTTCCGAACGAGATTTATCGTAAATACAATCAATTATTTGTTGTATAATTAAGTATGCTGTACAAATAAGGGTCATTTTCGTTTAAATTGTTGGTTGGTGGTTCTTTTATGTAGTGAGGGACAATAGTGCTTGAAACAGGGGTGGGTTGGCCATCGATACATATCTTAATTAGGCCGCACAAGGCGATCATTGATTATTTTTTCTTGTATCCGGCCGATTCGGGCCCGCCTGGCTGCGACTAATATTTGTAGAGACGGATGAAAATACTAATTTCTTATTTGGGACGTGTCTTTTTGGGTCAAGTGTGATTTGGTTAAAATAGGGAATTCTGCTTCATTGGGTTTTGGATTTATGGTGAATGAGCAACGACTGGTCTTTCAGAGTTGGATAGGTAATTCCTTAGATTTTTTTTCAGTTATTACTAGTTGTGCTGCCAGTATTTTATTTTCTTTTACTTTATCCACTATTTACGAGAAAAAATGGCTGAACATTACTACAGCTCGTAGTAACCCACAGAATTATGAAGAACATGCTTCCATTAATTTGTTTGATTTATTTTGGTCAATTTTCTAATTCAGCGATCTGACTAAGAAAATGTTGTCACATTAATTGATAGTTTTATTTGTATCTATGATTACACCTGTAAGTATGTGAAATACCTAGATCGACGTATATTCAATGAAACCCTTTTATAAAGTGAAAATAAACTACTCAAGAAAAACAAATTCAGTAGTGGTTTGCTATTACTATTTCAATTAATACAATGCAAATAGTCACTGCATTCTCCTGCTAGTTCACCTCCTTATCTCGTTGAAATAAGGTTTATAATTGCATTAGTTCCCTTGAATGCTAACCAGGGCAGTTGGAGTAATAAAATAGTTAAAACGTGAGAATCCCTGCAGAGAGCGCGGCATACTATGCTTCTGCGAATATCTCGTTTTGCATAGTTATTTGATGGTTTTATCGATCGAAATATAAGCTGAAATGCTTACTGACTGCTAAGTGTTTTCCTGACTTATTAATTAAGTATTACTATGCACGATTTTACACGTGTTTATTGTGTCTGTTTTGTGGACTTTGTGCTCGAATTATCTATTTATTAAACTGTCTCATGACCGCTTGAGTTTCGGTTGCTAATTATTATTCAACAGAAACGTCATACCGGAATAAAACGTACCTATACTATGTGACAATCCAGGGCTGTCTATATGTCTGTATATCTACCAGATTTCATCCAAATCCATTTTAGGTTGACTGGGTTTTTATGTGAAAACAAAGAGCCATCCATCCTCACAAACTTATACATTCATAATAATAATTGAATTTCAATATTAGTTAGATTGGACAGAAAACAATAGTCTATAACTCCGCAAAATTGGTTCTAAAACGAAAACATTTACACAAAAACATCAGAAAATAAGGCAAATCATTCAGCAGACTCGATCGTCAATCTAACCGGAGTGTCTCATAACTACAGCTTAGCCTTTACCAGGTTTCAGAGAGGTAATGCTCCATCGTGTTTCAGTCGGACATAGCCTGCGGCACTTTGCCGTGGGAACAACCGGCCCTCCTTGGATTAACTCCCGTCAATGGACGAAGTTTAACTCCCTTTAATCCGAATTTAGTGCCGTTATTAATGTTTGGTTTTGATGGTAGAATATCGGTTTTGTTGTTTATTTAATATTTTTGTATCTGTTGTTCTAAAGTCATTCTTAGAATCTCAAATTGGTTTTTGAAAATGCCTAGGAGTTGTGACGGAAAATATTAGATTGTTAGTCATGATTTCTTACTCTGAGGATAGATTCTTGATGATGGGCCCTTTTGTGGCACGTTTATTTACTCAAAGTTTCTTTAGTTCGTTTATAACACTTATTTAGTTCAATAGAATAGTTTGGAAAGATGATTTCAATTCGTCAATCTCGATTTGTTATGAAAGACTTGTTTTTTCATCTCTTTTTGATCTACTGTGAGAGTCATAAACCGATCAATAAAGAAACCCCCGCCTGCCAAATATGGAACACCCTGACGAAATCGTCACAAAATGACTAGAAAACCTTAATGCCATCAAATCAATCAGTCACTATGAATGAATAACAAAAATCATCTCATTTACATGCAAACTGCCGATTATTATAAACTGGACAAAGACCTAGTTGATTTTGGATATCCAATCAATTGGTGTTGACGGATACGGCTATTATTCGCCAAAATGTTGACAATAAAATAGTGAAAAGCCTTAGGTCGCCCATACACGGACTGCTCGAGCAGTTAGTCAATGATCAACCAACATACACGGGTTGCTCGAGCATTTAGTCAGTGATCAACATAAGTGGCTTGCTCCAGCAGTTACCCGGTGATCAAGATACAAGGAATGCTTGAGCAGTTAGTGATCAACATAAGCGGACTGCTCGAGCAGTTAGCCGTTGATCAACATTTACTGACTGCTCGAGCAGTTAACAAGTGTGTAACATACACGGACTTTTCCAGCAGTTAGTCAGTGATCAACCAACATACACTGTTTGCTCGACCAACGTTTAGTCAGTGATCAACATACGCCGTCTGCTCGAGCAATTAGCCAGTGATACATACACGGACTGTTCGAGCAGTTAGTGATCAACATACGCGGCCTGCTCGAGCAGTTAGCCAGTTATAAACATACACTGACTGTTCGAGCAGTTACTGATAAACATACACGGACTGCTTGAGCAGTTAGCCGTTGATCAACATTCACTGACTGCTGTGAGCAGATACTCAGTGAGCAACATACGCGGCCTGCTCAAGCAGTGATCAACATATGTACAGTCAGGGGCAAAAATCCACTATCAACTTCTTAAGGCAATAGACTGATGCTTCACTTTGACTTACGTCCTTTTGTAATAAGTTGTTTTAATACTATACAAATCAAATTAACTTATGATATACTTCATAATTTCAACCAACTTTCTACTAGTAATGCTGGCGCAGTGGTAAACGTCGCAGGATTCGTACGCTGCGGCGATGGATCGATTCTCACTTTTTTCCAATTATTACTTAATTAATTTAATTTTCAATAATTACTTTATTCTTTTTGTTATTACTAATACTTTTTTAAGTAGGAATTTGATAACATAATTTGTTTTTTTGTTATAATTACCAATATTAGTCATTAGTGTTGCGTGTCGTTCGTTATAATCACAGATGTAATGGTCTATCTATAGCTGTGGTTATGATCATAATTTTAGTATAATAAAGCTTTGTAGGTAGACCACAGAAAACGAAACAAAAGTGACAAACGCAAATTATTTTTATTTGTGAGGTAGACATAACTATGTTAGTTCGTTTCGAGTCTCATAATATAACGTTGTTGATTCCTGGTTATTTTATTTGACGATTGTTTACATCAACACTGTTATGGTTTTGCAGTGAAATATTAACAGTGGGATTTATATAAATCTTAAGGGCGAACATTATACCCCTGCATAAAATATGTGGATGAAACTTAAAACAAAATATGAAATGAAACCGGAATAATTGTGAGTATTAACATTTAAATTTTAACTATTTCACATGGCAATATTCTTGTTTAAATAAGGTTCCCTATTCAAAAGTGTTTGTTTAAAAGTAAAAGAAAAGTGATTGATACGTAGGATGTGCTATTATATTACAGTTTTTTCTTAATGGCAAAATTGATCAACAGCTGTTTTTTGCTTAAAGATAATAATAGTATTCTATGTTTTGTTCTAGTGACGTAATACTATAAGTCTATGGGATATGAGATATGGCATGATGATGAGATGAGTTGTTAAGAATAAACAGCGAATGGTGAATAAATATGCAGGAATATGGTTTCCGTGTAACTAATTTAACACGAAATAAATAACCGTTCATCGTGCACTCAACATTGAAGGTTTACATCACCGAATATCAGCTATAAACCGTTATGTTTATGGGAATAAAAAAAAGTTATGATTTTCTCGAGGACCTTTTTTTGATATGAATTTTGTTTATTTATTGTAAATAGACTGAAAACGTAAACATCATTTTATTGATAACTTATTATTTAAGGATTAAGAATTGAGGTATGGTTTCAAACATCTTTTCGTAAAGAAAACGATCCTTAAACTTACCTCAATATTCTTGGATCAGGGTATTTTTTATGCAGTTTGGTAATAATTTTTTTTGATATTATATAACTTTTTTTTCGCTAAATTGAACTTGGCGGAACGGAAGAAACTTGATATGCTCAATATTTTTTGGCACCGCGGTACTGGAACGCAAAGGGCAACTGGCCCTTTGTGTTCCAGAGCTGCCATGCTAAAAGGCGTTTATTTTGGAACAGTAACGGGGCATAGCGGCTCTTGAGCGTAAAGGTCAACTAGCCCTTTGCATTCCAGGGCCTAACCTAACCTAATCGGTCTGAGTCAGGGTGACCCCGAGTTCACTTCGCTCACTCTTGCGGCCCAGGAAGGCAAAGAGCAATTTTCCCTTTGCGTTCCAGGGCCTAATCTAACATTTCCGAGTCGGGGCGGCCCGAATACCGAGCTCGCCTTGCTCGGTTTTGCGGCACTGGAACGCAAAAGGCAACTGGCCCTTTGCGTTTCAGGGCCGCGGTGTCTTGATACTGTTTTAAAATAAATGGCTTTAATAATGATAACTTTATTATTTCTTTTGGTAAAGTTAATACGGTTTTATTAATTTTCTTATAGAAAATAACATACTAAGATGTTCGCAATTAAAATACCCTGTAATTGCTAATTAGCTACGCATAATAAAACGAAGTTTTAAGGGTACCCTTAAAACCACTTATATTAATTTTAAGAGGATATTTTTTTTTAATTTTTTAATTCTCTTATTTACTATTTTATTACGTCAAAGATCCATTTAAATCATTTCATAATTATGTTTAAATAATAAAAATTGTATCGACGATTTACTACGACAACTATTTCACATTATATTCAGCTCGAATATTCATAATTTTAGCAGTTTTATAACTATAGCTAAAACATAGAATTACAATAATTACAACTAAAATATATTATTATTTTTAAATTACAAAACATGCATTTTTATTCTAAACCCTGTAGGTAATAAATTATCATCATTGGTAAAAATTTAGAACGAAATAATATGACAATAAGCAGTACTAACGAAACTAGTGAAAATATTTAACTAACAAAAACAGATGGTCACCATTGCATTGCTTTCATTACTAATGATGTAACATGATTGCGCGGATAGCGTGGGGTCATGATCAATGTGGTTTGAGTTCGAATCTTAGCTACGTTGTTTTGTTTTCATTGATATCAATCTTTAATTTAAAGACGACATTTTTGAATTTTCATTTAGTATTGTTGAATTCGTGACAATATTATTAATAAATAACTTATTAATTTATTATTATTTTGTATATTTACGCTTATTGTTTATTTTCAAAGAAGTAATATATTATTTATTTTTGTTTATTAAAACAAAAATTAACATTTTTTTTTTCTAACTAGCCAACTAACCAACAACACACAGAAATTCCTAACAAGGCCATTTCTGCCTGTGTGTAAAAATATTTAACCTACAAAAAGTAAACACCTGCTGCGCGTTATTTGAACTCGCACCTCTTTCGATTAACGCAATTATGTAAACGCCTTAACCACTGAGCTAGCTGGACTCATATTTTATCGTTGAAATTATGAACTCTACTTGAAATTATGTTGATGGATTATTGTGTATCTCGAATTTAGAAGGTCGTAAGTCAAACTAAGCGTTAAGCTATTTCTTTGATAACGAGACACTGCAATTTTGATGCCTACTGTACAAGGACTGATCGAGCAGTTAGTGATCAACATACGCGGCCTGCTCGAGCAGGCGGCCAGCGAGTCGGTGATCAACATGATGACTCAAGCAGTCAAATTCAAAGACTATGGCTAACTTCTCCAGTACTCGGTATCAATTGCTCGAGGAGTTCCTTGTATTTTTGAAGACTGCAGTCGCTGCTTGAAGAAGTCGTTGCTAACTGCTACAAACAGTCCGTGTATGGCCTGCTTTACGATCACTTACATGGGTTTGTATTTCTCAATCAATCTGAGAATTGATTTTTGTATTTCATTATTAGTTACAGTTGATTTGGAAACTAGATTCTGTTGACGAAATTTTACGAATGGTTCTTTTTGTGATATAGTGATCGCTGATTAGTCTCAGACAGAAAGTGGTAAAAGCTGATGGGTTATTTTATTGTAGACGGTTTTGGGGTGTAGAAGACTTTAGTTAGTTATAGTTTGTATTTGTATTTGTATAGTTATCATATTGAGAATAGCCGATCCGACTTGCCCAGCGACGGATTTTCATACGAACTATAATCGCTGAAGGATTAGTAAATCCTTTTTCAGTAGATTCCTACGTCATATTAGTTTTATTTTAGCCAGATCTACGATTCCAAAAGGGATTTAAGATGCCCCATGGATGGGTCGCTGTGGGTAACATAAAGGGCAATTGTAAGAACACGGTGGTTTTATTCAGTAAGAACTAGGCTTAACTCATTTGATGATTTTACCACCTAAAAAAGAAGTCAGTAGATATTTATAAGTACAGGATTAATGATTTTAAAAGGGTATACATAAAGACTTGTTAAGTTGATTGTGGAAATCAGATACACTTGGAGGTTGTGGAGGTCAAATAAAAATAAAACAGTAAAAAGGTATTCAGCTTACAATTGGTTGTAGTGTAAGACGGTTGTAAGATATGCCGAGAATGATGACTTGAAAATCTTTGAAGGCGACGTGTTGTTTTTCTTTAGTAAAATTGAACTATATTTATGGTATTTGTAGAGATTTTTTTCTTCATATCTCAACATTCTGATATTTTTTTTTGCTTTTTATTGTTATGGTCTGTATTTTTTTTAACGACTCAGTGATGAAAAGTTTAAGGTCGTTATTTACTGATCAAGATTGACTTATAATAAAGTTTACGGTATTATTTTTAAATTTCATCAATTGCATTCAAGACTTTCGATATTGTAATAAAATGCGAGCTAATGTCTTCATTAAGAAAGAACAAGTTCGTAGTAAATTTGAAAGAGAAGCCTGGCATTTGAAATTATTTAATTAAATATTTCTTCAAGTAATTTTTAAAAAGAAGATAGTCAAACTAGAAGATAGTGTCAAATCAAATTGATTTTTACGATGTTTACGATGATTTAAAGAATACATTAAACAGACCTACATTTTTTATAGATTTAATTATAATATAATGTTATAATACCTAATGATTTTTGCAAAGACACCTGAAGTTTTATCAAATGTTTAAAAATGTGGTTTTAAGTCTTTTATTTATTTTATTAGTTGCATCATAGTGATGACAGTCAAATTGTTTATATTTAGCATAGAATTTTTCGTGATTAACTTAGATGAGCGATGTTTATTAAAATGGAGAACGAATAACATTTAATTTTCCACCTCATTTTTGCGCTGCTGGCAATAGCCAGCTTCTCATTTTATGTAATATGTCTGCGACAATGCAATTACAATTTGGATACTTACTTCAATATTTTTTTATTGTCAAATCATTTCTTTCAATTAGGCCACCAAAGAAGCTATTTGAACTTCAAATATTAAAATTAAAGGAAATGGGGATACGATGGGATTCATTCTACACCCATTCGCTAGGGTAGGTTTGTATTGAGAAATATGGGCAAGAAAGTCCATAACTCCTTTCTTTAAAAATATTTGGGTTTTTAGTTGATTACCGTATTTTAATTGATGTTCGATCATTGTTTATTCCTTTTTTTAAGTTAGCATAAGTAAACCACCATTATTATTTCGAAAAACTCACAAGTTCTGAGACATATTTTTTCCAAAGTAGGCGCTAAAAACGAAATAAAAAAAAACACACGCGTTAAACACCTAATAAATCCATATTTGGACAAGTCGAGAACACTCTGCCGTCACATTTAAAATGTTTGCACTTCAAACAATGTAAAGGCAGGGTCCAAGAACATTAAAACGTAAAAAGATACTTTTGTCATCATTTAAATAATGTATCGATATATTGTAATCCGATGAGGGACATCGGCGGTGTGATATTTCACGACAGGCTTGTATTAATATAATTTAGTTATAATAAGAAACTTTGTGGGTTGTTACACTAGTTAGCGGGCCCGACTTTGTTTTTTATTGGAATCTAGTGTATGTTTTATAAAATCTAGATTTTACTATTGCTAGCCTGAGCATTTATATGAGATTTTAAAATCGATGGATTGATGGATTGGAATTTTTCAGTAGCAGCTACGGATTTGAGTCTTGATTGATTGTACTTTCGATTTAGAAATAACTGCTAAAATGTTATGTTAACATTTTCTTGTTTTGTGTACCTACTATTGCCTCAAGATGAGACGTCATTTAGATCACGTATCATCTTGAGGTAATCAGAATATAAATTACCAGAGCGTTTTAGGCACACGAGTCACTTAAAGTATGTTGCAAATGGACTGTAGTTGGACCTACTACAACTTACTAATTATGAGCATCGGATATTATAGGTACTAAATGTTACACTTTCCTCACAAAACGTTTTAAAATAAACCATTCCCATACTCCAAGTTATTTTCTCATATCAGTGAAAACCCTGTTATTCAGCGGATGTGTCGTACCTCACAGGAAGTCTTTGTTTGGCGCCGACAAAGTTTCCACGACTCAACATACAGACAAACGAGTAACCAAAATACGAACATAATACGCGTTCTCAGAACAACGCGGAAAACCGATAGGGTGCATTTATAGCCTTTACTTAATGTAACACCAACTTACATCTACCATTGAAAATTCGCACTGCCATTGGAAATATAACTCTATCTCTTCAACCATAAGTGTGAAGTATTTCGTGTTTCGGCTTTTTGGGGTGCGATTTTTTTACTGCCCGAATGTTATTGTCGCTCATCGTTGGTGGTGACATTTCGCAAATAATGTCGCAAGTCGCCGCGACCACCGACATAAGTCGGAACTTTTGTGGCAGTCGCGATGGGAGGCCGTTGACTTGTTAAGATGAATTAATTGTTTTTTTTTTTAATGGCCCCTCGTAAATACGTATTGTAGATCAAATACAGAGTGTTTTGGGATACATGATGGATCAGTTGTTTATGTGGGGAAGCTGCGTAATTGTTAGCTCTGTCTTTTTTCGCAAGAACAGATTTATTTGTTTTTTTTTTAAATGTTGGCTCACTCTAGGGAATTCCCCAGTGTCGTGGTTGCGTTTAAAAACTTGCGAACTCACATATGCAAACACCTAGAGCCGAAACAACTACTTGTAGATCATACAAATATTTTTTCAGTGCGGGGATCGAACCCTTCACAAGCTGCGAAGCAGTCGACAGCTCAGCCATTGCGCCAACCGTGCCGTAAGATTTGCGTTATATAGGAGGTTGGAAGACAACTCTTCTTATAAGTTGTTTAAGATGACATTTAGAAATCTCAATATGAAATTGACACAAAGCTGAGCATCATTGTGGCAATGAACTGAACTGATTTATTTCATCATGAAAAATAAGCGGAAATCCTTTCAACCGTTAAGTTAATTGTGAAAGAGAAAACTGACACTTATACAGGAAAGTAGATATTAGACCGAGAACTAGTTTTTCTTGCGTGGTAAATACATCCTATGAATCCACCCGCCCAGGGCGGGACGGGAGGGACTGTCAGACTTGTACTGATAAAAATTCACGGTGATCCTTCAATAGCCCTTTAAACCAGGGCCGCGGTTACCAAGTGACACAGTCCCGCGACCCAAGCAGGCAGACCGAGAACTTTAGATAGAAAATCCGCCAATGACAGTTGATCTTCAAATCCAGGCCACCACCTACCAACAAACACACCAGTTAAAAATCATCACGGACCCGATAAATCCCGAACGACACACGAACGATGATTCATAACGCTACAATCACTAGTCGCCACGTTACATGACATGCGCAAGCGCTTATTTATACCCCTTTATCGGATGACGTCCGCATAAAGGCAGCCGCTCGAAATAATAGGGGGACAGGCAAGCCATTGTAAGGAACATGTTCAACCATTCATACGATGAGTAAAGAAGAGTAATGCCTCGCAATAGTCATAATTTTAGTATACGTAGTACAAAGTAACGCCGACTTTACCGGCTTGTAGTGTAATTGCGTTTTTTTGTTGGCGGTCTGTCTTGACTGCGAGTGTTTTTGGGGGGTGCCTGAAATTTAAAGATGTATTGTCTTATAGCAATCTGCATTGCCGATAGATATATAGATGACAAAACTTATTTAACTTCTTCTTAGCTAAAAGTTCTTCCATTTATTAAAATTCTTATATTCACAGACTGAGGGATTACAGACTATATTCTTTAGAATGAAGCACAAGACTCACATGCTGGGCTGGTAATTCATGCTTTTCTTTTTTTGATGCAAGTTAAACAGTCCCAAAATATTGTGCTGCGTGCAACACCTGCCTAAAGCCACGCGTTAGTGCATTGAATGTAACCAGGATGTTTTTATTATTAACAGGAATTGGTAATGTTCTTGATGAGCAGAGGTGATGGCCAGTCGGATGAGCAGTGGTGGCCTAGTGGTATTGCCCCGAATTACGAGTTGTAGGTCGTGGGTTCGAACCCAGACTGGCGCATTACTTTGCGTAATTTATTTCGGAAACCGGCATGTCCTAGAACCATCAAATTCGAAGACATGTGACATCTACCAACCCGCCCTGGGACGGCATGCTGAATTATGGCCCACTCCCTCTCACCTAGAGGAAGTCTGTGTCCCAGCAGTGAGAACATTATAGGCTGATAATGATGATGATGGTAATGTCCTATTCAGTTATCAAAGGCCAGCTGTCCATCCCACTATAACAACATAATTTGATGCAAGTAAGTTTCTTTCTAAGTTAAACTCTGACACCATATTGTGATGTTACCGTTGTACTCATAGCATTGTAGCAAATTTGAAAACAAATAAAATTAACTTTGGTGTACAAAAAAGTATATTCTATCAAAGTTGGGGGTTATATTGCGAAGTTTCTAGGATGTGGAGGTTCGATAGACAGTGCTGCATCCCGTTACACTGGAAGCCATCCCAATCCCAACATAGTAATACTGAGAAAAAGCTAAACAGATGATTCAATAAAATTTAGTCAACTGTTCTAAAATATTCTATACGAGAATATTCACCAATACTTTTTTTCGTGACAAGAAGCTGAAAGTATAACACTACGATGATTCACTTACACTTGTCTATTGCAGCATTGTGTGTTGCCAATTTGCTATTTTGTGCAACAGTCACAGAAATAGTATTAAATGTCAATCGAAGTGAACGGATGACATTTGAAGTACTACCTAAAGATTTTTTGCTATGCAAAGTTCAAATAACCAGAAATCTAGGGACTGCGCACACACCGGGGACTCACAAATCATACCAGCTATTCTATAAGTCGTTGTCATCATCGTCTTCATCAACGAAACTTCAGTTTGTCTTTAGAAATCAGAATAAAGTTGAAAATACATTAAATACAAAATTTTACTTTTTTAAACTTCCTTGAGAAGACCACTGCTGAGCATACTAGGAAGTTAATTAAACTATGTACTAGAAAAAAAGTAGTCGATACCGTAGCTAGCTTATCATAAGCTAGCTACGGTATCGACTACTTTTTTTAAATACACTTTGCGATTCACTGGATACCCCAGAAACCTCCTGTTTATGATCTGGTTAATGGTTGCAGCAATCCGCACTGGGTATGCATGGTAAGATTACAGCCCACTCCCTCTCACAATTAAGAAGCCTGTGTCTCAGCAGTGGGAACATTATAGGCTGACTATGACACCACGAACGGGAAAGAGAAATGGGGAGGAGAAAGGATAATAGGGAGGCAACCGACTAGATTGACAGACGATCTCGTTAAAGTAGCCGGACGAAACTGGATAGGCATGACACAAAACCGCCAGAAGTGGAAATATTGGAATTGACAAACCCCTCAGTAATGGATGACCAAAGGTAGAAGAAGAGAAACATGTCAATGCTAAAGGTTGCAACAAAATACCGATGTGGGATTTAGGGAAAAACCAGCATTAATGGTGAACATTTTCATCTCATAAATGTCGAGACGAATGACGCAATCCGTTGAAAACTGATCGCCACTTTGTCTAGTATGGTCTTAGATAATTTCCATATTATAATTATAGCAATAGAAATAACATCAAAGAAGAAATAGACCAGTCTAAAAGTAGCTCGAAAATATATAAACAATACTTACATCCCGTTATTTCGGATTCATATGTTTTGGAAACACTTCGGGAGTGGGGACAGCTGTTCAATGGTGTTGCCATTCATACATAGTTTTTACTCCATCTCAAACCACACCTTATATTAATTTAAACATATTTAAAACCAATCTAGACCGTTTTAAACCGTATGACAAAAACAGCATAGTCTAGTATTTTTTACCAACAACTTATTCTAGTGAATTAAAGTTTTTTTATTCGAAAACTTGTCGATTCTTGTATCGATATATGCAAAAAAAATAAATAATCTGGCCTTGTCCTTACCCCCGGTCCAATGTTATGACTTATTTGTCTCGCCCGTACAGATTTATCGATATTCGAAGAATAAAATCGACTAAATCTGCATAATACATTCATTAAATAACATGTAAATTGATTTTTTGGCGTGGCCGCCTGTTCTGATGACGGAATAGAAGCATATGGACAATAAAATGATAAGGAAGGAAATAAGATGTAAAAAACTTAGTTGAAAATGTCATTTGTATAATGATTTGTGTAGACAAGTGTAGATAGCTATTAATATAGTGTTAATTGTTGATGTCAACTCTAGTCGGTTCTGCGCCTTTTTGTAATAATTTAAATATTACAAACTATGGAGCTTCTCGAAGAATGATTTCATTTTATTTTATAGGTAGTCAAAGATTTGGCAATAATATTTTTAAATGGAGTTTAGAGCTTAGCTCAAAGGCAGGCAGACAATATGAATATTTTTTTAATTCCATCAGTACCCTATGTACTCACACGAAAGAAGTAATAATTACTACTAATACTTACGGAACCCTACAATGATACATGCGTAGTATAATAAAACTGTTACAACAACGATTGTGGACTGCACCCATACAAGATAAATACGTCTCATGATAAGTTTTTTGTACTATTTACTAAACTAGAGTTCCAATACCTAATATTAGGCTATCCTAATGTTTTGCAGTAGTTCTCACACAATAATTTAAGGTTTCTTTGTTTTATTTCACAATAAAACACATAACAAACCTAATTTAAGAAGCTTTAAAGAACATAATAACAAGCTAATTAACTAAATAACATTAATTTAGAAGTTCGCAGTGCTAATGATGAGAATCATTAATGGCCTCACAGCGACCATTTTACAAACGAGAAAAAAATATAGAAATTCTTTGACGGTCACCTTATTATATTGTCTTATATTTGATGTCGTAAATTACACCATCGTTGGTCGGTATTAGCATTTTTATTGTCGCATACAGAATGGGCGAACGATCGTAATTTAATCTTTGGACCGCAAAATTGAATTATTTATTATGTTGAACGGATTGTATAAAAGGTAATTGGGGTTTTTCAATGCACACCTGATTAGGGATTAAGTAATCATAGTTATTATGCTGATCGCCGTTAGTTGGAAGATTCTTTAGACAACTTTAATCATTTATTTTTCGACTACTAAGGTCCATATGGGTTAGTAGGTGTCTAAGAACAATTTTTGTAGCGTTTCAGTGACAGCGGTCTTGTCTGAACTTTATTTCCATCAATTTGACAATTCAGTAAACACGAATTTTCTATAGTTTTGGTATATATGATACCTTACAAAGTCGTAGTTCACTCGTAAGGTGGATAAACGATCTGGTTAAGACTACAGGATCGAACTGGATGCAAGTCGCTTTCAAACTGTCCTATTGGAATTTGATTGAGAAGACCTATAAAATGTTCAGCAGTGGACGTCTCACGGTACACAATATCATGATGATGATATTGTGTACGTGATGATAATGCATGGTACCTTTAGGAGCAGGGCCTACTCAAAGACAATACCTTTGCTAGACTTCCAAGTAGGTAGGTAAAATGGTGTTCTATGTAGTTTTGATTTTCCATTCAGTGAAAATGATGACGCAAATATAGGTGTGTGGTCCTTTTTCATATTTATATCGTGACTGTGCATTAGGATTGCTCGAAAATTAAGCCGAAATCACCAAGACAGGCAAATAATTTATATCGGGTCACCTCATATAAATTACCTTAATATAATCTATACTAATATTATAAAGCTGAAGAGTTTGTTTGTTTGTTTGTTTGATTGTTTGTTTGTTTGTTTGTTTGTTTGAACGCGCTAATCTCAGAAACTACTGGTTGGAATTGAAAATTTTTTTTGTGTTAGATAGCCCATTTATCGAGGAAGGCTATAGGCTATAAAACATCACGCTATCACCAATAGGAGCGGAGCAGGAATGATAAATGTTTCAAAATCGGGAATTTGTATTACTTTTTTAGAGCTTCCGTTGCGTGCGCTGCGTAAACGGTTGGAGTTACGCAAAAAATATGTACTACGGAATTATTCCTCATAAAAAGTTCTAAAATAAAGTCCGCGAGAGCATATATCTATCTCTTAAGGTTAAGTCACTATAACCTTTTTTATGGAAATCAAATTTGTTTTAAAGTAATGCATTATTTGCGAAGGTGTTTTCATTAACATGATATTAATCCTTATCCAAATTAATACGTTAATCATCACAAGCATTTAATTTTGAACAAAATTGCCCTTGTCATCATTTGATTTCAATGAATATCTTAGGAGATATCACAGTTTCAAAATAATACCGCGACAAAATAATGACGGGCTGGGTATGTCACAATTGCGTCGATAAAATCCCTCTTTGAGGAGCGGTTGGAAAGACGCTACGGGCTGTATCCTCACCTTCAACCTGACGCAGTCCTCCCGGGCATGGTTGTTTCGGGAGGTACCTCAAGATTCGGTGGCAAGTAAGGGGAATGGTTAGCAGTCGGAATGCGTGAGGGAAAAGACATCCTCTACCTCTCGCCCCAGCCACCATTAAAGATGCCCACGGCGTCAGAAACCGCGGTGCATATACCTGCTGCTTGCGGACGGGGAGTAACGGGTAGCTCGCCGTCCGATCAAGGGCAAGGCCCGACTCACAGCGCGTCGTGTTCCACACGCTTTTCAAGGGATCTGATGGGAACGGGACCATAGGACCAAACGCCTAACATGACGCGGGTGAAACCGCGGGCAGAAGCTAGTTATATATAAAATGCAACAGCTCCCTTCTATTGATTAATCTTTAAGCGCTAAGACCTTCGCAAATGAGTTTATCATAATATCGAAAGCTATAGAAATACCACTGGCTTAATAAAAAATATTTATTTTATTTAAAAACTAACAAGAACTATAATTTAATGCGAAGACGCGACTACCTGTACAATCGTGGAATTCAGTGGCAGATTGCAGATCAAAATTATTTATCACACAGAAACTCCATATCGAATACCGTACATTTTTAATCGATTTCTCGTGAATGCGAATCGATACCGCAATCAATAATATTATTGTTTTAGTTTTGTCAACCGTTACGGTTAATGTTAGCGATTTTTGCAATTTCGCGAATTAAGATTTGCGATATTTTATTATATGCGGTATTTTTGCAGTGGCAAGTAATTTATTAGGGTGGTGTTATTTTTGTCAAGGTAAAAGAGTAGCTGTTCAGTCAGTAGGTAAAATTTAAAATCTCGGTTAACTCTTTAAAAGATAGCTATACTTTTCAAAATTTTACCTTCCCTTGGGTTTTAAAAAAATAGTAAAATGTGTCAGTAGGTGAGACTGCCTCGTTGGTTCAGTGACCAAAAGCATTGCTGTTGAGCATAAAGTCCCAGTTTAGATTCCCAGGTGAAGCAGTGTTTGATTTTACAATTTGATTGGTTAGCTTGTACCTTGTAATAACTTATTTGCCATCACGCTCCTTATATTACATGTGACTAACAGACAATATGTGGAACTGCTTGGAACAATTCTGCCTTAGCCCCTTCGTACACTACACGACGCAAGTCTCCGATACCTTACGACTATGGTATCCAGGTGACTATCACTTTATAAATCCATAGACATATACAGGCACGCGTCAATAGGATACCAAAGTTGTAGGATATCAAAGACTTCGTTGGGTTGTGTACGAAGTGGATTACTCTACGGGGATTAATTGTTTATAGAAGTAGATCCAGAAGTGCTTTAGCAATCTTGTGATAACCTTGCTGATTGTCTATGCCTAATCATTTTACCAAGGCCTCATGTTACTTAGATGTAATCAACGGTCTTTACAAATGGATTATTGTTTACTTTACTTAAGTACAATGCTATCAGGATATGAATTATATTGTTGAAGAATTAGGGACACTCCTTTGTAGACTTACTTACGTATATGTTTGTTGAAAGATATCAATTTTCATGTAAAAGTTAAAAACCTGATTACAGGCCAGTATCTGAAACAAATAGATTTGAAAGATAAGTCTGCCCATTGTGTCACCTTATTTGAAATGTCTATTGTACGTATCTGGAACTAGCTTCACAGGCTGTTTTTCGTTCGCGTTAATTTAAAATTTGCCAATTCAATTCTGGTTGTAATTGTATTCGATCATGATTAGAAATACATGTGGCGACATCTATTCGAATGGGAAAGTTATTGTGGGTTTCCTTGGGCATAATAGTTTTTTTTTTCGGGCTGATAACGTGCAATGTAAACTTTCCGGAATTCCGGTTCAGCAATTTAGACGTGAAAAAGTAACAAACAAACTGTTGCATTTATTATATGAGTTAGGATTGTATACTCTTGTACGATTTTCTATTATAAGCCAAGAGGTTTTCAACATAATTATTCATAAGCCCAATAAAATCTTTATAACCAAACAAATAAAGAGCTAATAATATATCCTATGGTCGATACATGTCTATGTGATGAGATATTAAAGTTTTATGAGTTTTTAATAAAGCCGTTAAAACTGTAGGTAAATCGATAACTTGGGGTCAACTCACGTCATCAATTGGGAGGCGTTTATGGCTAAACTGTCTAATGGCTGTTTTGCCAATAACTTAAACCAGATCTCTAGGAGAGGATCCCAGATCCAGAGAACCAGATCTCCAGATCTCAGAGGAATCATAAGCAGCCTATAATGTCCCCACAGCTGGGACACAGGCCTCCTCTCTGTGAGAGGAAGCCAGCTGTAATCCGTTGTTGTTAAATACCATTTTCTTCGAATTTTTAGTTTTTAGGATATGACTGTTTCCCCAAGATGTTTTCTTTCATAGTTTTTGAGAGCAGTGGTGATTAAATGAGTTACAGAAAGTAATGCGGGTGGTTGGTATTTGAGGATGCCTTTAAACAGCATAGGATATTTTTTTTAATGCTCCTGTCTGTGTTCGAATCCATTATCTTCGCGTCGTAAATCTATGTCATACCTATTGGGAACTGTTAATGTAATGAAATGAGGAAACCAGAGATTTATTAAGTCATTTGTCGTAAAACTGAATATCATGGCATAGCTCCAACTATTGAGGTCGGTTCGGGCTAATATTTGACAAAAACGTAGGTATAAGGATTTTGGACAATTCAAGCATCAAAGCGCTTAAGGGTTGAAATGTATGTAAATCACGGGACTAAGTTAGTAGCCACTTGGTAGCTAGTCATAATTAAAGATTTATTAAAATACTAACTTGCCCTTCCTTTGTAGAAAACTCGGAGCAAAACTATTTGAGAAAATAGGAGAAGGAAAAAAATCTTGAAGTAGTTTCCAAACTCATTATTCAAAAGTCAATTTTCGTCAAGTGCGCACAAATTGAGACGACTAGACTCCGTACGAAACTGCGGACAGCTAGATATGTAATGTGCCGAATTTAGTTATCCGCTTCACTCATCTTCACAGCGCCTCAAAGAAACTTATAAAAGCAGGTCTTTAGTTGGTCATAGAGTAACAAACGATGACTGAAATAAAGCTTTAGTCTACAAGACAAATAGGGTGGTCGCTGAAAAAGGCAATGCAAGCAAAGCCTTTATCCTGTCACATGCTGTCTTCAAGAGATACCCGATCACAATCGACTCTACCAACCGCTGTATCATCACGCACAAACTGTCTTCGATCCTCGAAAATGAGCATTAACAAAGACACGTTCAATAGAAAAGAATTTAAGCCGCGACTGTACATCTTGAAAGTTCTCACAGCCCATGAGAATGCTCTTTACAATCGATATTCAAAAAAAGAACAGCATCGATGTCTCTGTTGTCAACGGACAATTCTTTTGGAGATCAACAACGTATATGTCCATTTGATTTTCAACTTTAATTGAACATAGATAAGGTACAATTTGCATTGATATTTTTAAGAATTTTATTGTTCCGTTTCGGTATGAATTGCGTCACCGACTAAAAAGACAAAGCACGAACCGATCGCGTCGCATTGTCGGACTAATGATGAGCCAAAACATTATTTTTAGAAGGCGTTCGGCTAGCCGGCCGCTTTATAAGGTATACAGCGATCGAAGTGCAGATACAATTCGCTTTTATGGGGCCGGTAGCGTGCTCAGTTGTTAACACGCTCGAGTTTTCCGATACGATGTTAGTAACGATTGTTTGACCATCGATTATAGAGGAATCGTTGTACAATTGGTACTGTTATACATTCATGAACTATAACGTCACTTTTACGTTTAAGACGATGGTATAATTTAACTTGTTTTTATCAGCATTATAAAGAAAAAACTGTTTGTATTTTTTTGAGGAATGCAAAAAAATATTTTACTAACAAAAGACATCAACGCGCGCTCTTTGATAGAAAATCATTTATTTATTTTTTAATATCTTTAAGATTTTTAATTTAATCATTCGAATAGTTTATTCAATTAGTTTTAATTGTTGTTTGTTTCTCACACATAATTAGGCTTTTTATGCCTAAACCGTTTTTTTTTTATCTAAAAATTAATTACGCACACTTCACACTTTAACACACAAAGGAAAAAAAAAACTTAATTAAAAAACTGTCAAACTTCTAAACACATACAAATCTTAATAACATCCAACAGTCCCGTAAATTAGAAAATTAGCAACGCACCAACCCTCAGTGTGGTCGCAGTGACCATTCAACACCCAAACAAAAGCGGGACAATCACACTTTTTTCCATCACCATAAAAGGTTTGTTTCTTAATATTGTAAGCAAACATTTTGTGACACTTTGCAGTTTATAATGCAACAATACGTCTATAAGCCCCCGTCGTCACGAATAATACATTCCAATTTCGAAAACAATCCATCCCCTAATATGTTTTGATGTTTTCGGTCATTGTAGCCGCTTGTTCGCTTGATTGCTTGTTTACAGCCGTGACAGCGCTGTAAAGGAATGTCCGTTTAGTCACAATGCTTTTGTTTCTATTGTAGTTTCGCGCGTGTCTTCGAAATGTCCGTTATAATAATTGTATATGAGACAATATGACTTGTATAGAGGTGTGACTAGATTTGTGTTATGGACCAAGAGCCTGTGAACGCCAGACCTACGGTATTTTATAAAAGCTGAAACTTTGTCAGCGGATGCTCCCAACACTGGTAAGCACGATGGCCAATTATGGAGTTTGGGTGATGGTGGCTTTGGCAGGTAGACGGTACTAAAGGTGTCAAAAAAAAGAGTTTACTTACGTTATAGTATAAAAGCTGATTTTCATATATAATACTTGGGTAATAAGTAGATGATGTGTCCTCTTTAGCCAGACACTTTTGATGGTTCCAACCCCTTGCCAGACACCCTTAATGTTCACGAAATTATAATTTTACCTACGTTAGTTGAACGCGGTAATCTCAGGAACTACTGGTTGGAATTAAAATTTTTTTTATGTTGGATAGTCCATTTATCGACGCAGGCTATAGGCTATATAACATCACGCCGTCATTAATAGGAGCGGAGCAGCATTGAGAAATGTTTCAAAATCGGGAAAATGTATTCCATTTCGAGAGCTTCCGTTGCGTGCACTGCATAAACGGTTAAAGTTACGCATACATGATGTACTACGGAATTATTCCTTATAAAAAAATAAAGTCCGCAACAGCATATGTCTATCTTTTAAGTCTAAGTCACTGTAACCATTTTTTTGGAAATCAATTTTGTTTTAAAGTTAGTTAGGCATTATTTGCGTATTTTCATTTATATGATACTAGCTTCTGCCCGCGACTTCGTACGCGCGTTCTTATGCTTATGCCAGCGACAACGGGGTCGTCAAAATCGAAAATCTGAAACGTCTGATGCCTAATTCCAAAAGCCCGAGTTAAAAAAATAAATGGGAGTTTTGGTCAGTAGATTCAAATTATTCATAATCATAAACTGTTACCGCCTTCCCTGCTGCGTGTAGGTACATCCAGCTTATGTTATTTTATACTTAATTAAACAGTGAAATCAGTCTCCACATCAGGTATTCCAGATCTTCAATTTTTATACGTCAACAAAGAGTGTCCATCAGGCTGAGCAACTCTTGCTAAGACGTCATTCCAGTGTTGTTATAGTGTAGCTGGGCTCTTGTAGTTCCACATCAGGTGTTCCAGATCTTCAAATTTATTATCTCTGCAGAGCATGCTCATCACGTGGAACAGTTTTTGCTACGGCACCATTTTGCATCTCTTATAGTTTAGCTGGTCTGTTGCGGTTCGGTAAATTAATGCCTTTAAATATGTTGGACACACTTAATACCTATACTACAAAAAAAACAGTCAAATCCGTCCAGTACTTTCTGAGTTTATCAAAAATCACGTGTTCCGACTGTTCCCCATTCCCCGCGCCTGCCACCGAATCCCTGAGGTACCTTCCGCAGCAACCGTGTCCGGGAGGACTTGCATCGGGTTGAAGGTGAGGAGGCCGTAGCGCATCTCCAACCACTTCTCAAAGAGGGATCTTACCGCCGCAATTATACCCAGGCAGTCATTATTTTGTTGTGGTATTGTTTTGAAACTATAATATCTCCTAAGATATTCATTGATATCAAACGATGCCATGGGCAATTTTATAAAACGTATTTATTTGGATAAGGATTAATATCATTTAAATGAAAATACGCAAATAATGCCTAACTAACTTTAAAACAAAATTGATTTCCAAAAAAATGGTTACAGTGACTTAGACTTAAAAGATAGACATATGCTGTTGTGGACTTTATTTTAGATTTTTTTATGAGGAATAATTCCGTAGTACATTATTTATGCGTAACTTTAACCGTTTATGCAGCGCACGCAACGGAAGCTCGCGAAATGGAATACATTTTCCCGATTTTGAAACATTTCTCAATGCTGCTCCGCTCCTATTGATGGCGGTGTGATGTTATATAGCCTATAGCCTGCCTCGATAAATGGACTATCCAACATAAAAAGATTTTTTTAATTCCAACCAGTAGTTCCTGAGATTACCGCGTTCAACTAACGTAGGTAAAATTATAATTTCGTGAACATTAAGGGTGTCTGGCAAGGGGTTGGAACCATCAAAAGTGTCTGGCTGATGAGGACACATCATCTACTTATTACCCAAGTATTATATATAAAAATCAGCTTTTATACTATAACGTAAGTAAAATTATAATTTCGTGAACTTTAAGGGTGTCTGGCAAGGGGTTGGAACCATCAAAAGTGTCTGGCTAAAGAGGACACATCAGCTACCTATTACCCAAGTATTATATATAAAAATCAGCTTTTATACTATAACGTAAGTAAACTCTTTTTTTTGACACCTTTAGTACCTTCTACCTGCCAAAGCCACCATCACTCAAACTCCATAATTGGCCATCGTGCTTACCAGTGTTGGGAGCATCCGCTGACAAAGTTTCAGCTTTTATAAAATACCGTAGGTCTGGCGTTCACAGGCTCTTACTCTATTAGTCCGTGTGGTCTGTCAACATTGTTCGGGTTTACGGGACTTTCGTTGCTTCATTTGCGAAGCAGTTATCGATTTCATCTTTAGAATATCGCGCCATGACATATAATTATGTCTTTCGATGACCATTACACCGATAAGTTACATCAATAGTCCATCATTTGCAGTAATATGACAAACACGCAAATCGAAACACATCCAATCTTTCATTAATTCATTACAAATAATAATGACCTAGTTTCTTTGAAATATTCTGATTATTACTAATTTAATGGTCATAAGAGTCTGGTCATCGTAAATATCGACCAATCATATTTAAAATGCTTCGTGAATCTAGATTTGAAAAAGTCTTTTATTCTTGAAATTAGGTAATCAGCTTTCTATATTTAAGTTAAATCACTTTTCTAAGATTGTGAGGTAAAGGAAAATTTGCAGGAATGGGGCAGACCTGTGTCAAGCAAAGGTTGAAAAAATGTTGCAAACATGTTTATTATTGTGAGAGATTTCATCGAAATTTCTCTATATTTAATGTCAATCATATATGTTTAAATATTTTAAAAAATCATGGCTCAAGCATGGCATGGACATTAAGTAGGTCTAATGAAGTACACAAAAAGTTGATATGAAAATATTTATAATTTATCCCAAAAAAGGTTTCAGTTGTATGTTTGTAGTTTTAATGTTTACGTCTTACTTCATAAAAAGTTTAAAATAATAAAAACTCAAAGGGAAAATAACAGAGAACGGAATGAGGTCATGAATACGATGTTTAGAAAAACCCATAAATTATATCCTCATAAAACTAAGAACATTGTCATCGTAGAAGATGCATTATAATTCTGCGATCCTTATTAGGAGTAAGAATCAAAAAGATATATGATAGCTTCCTTTAAATAGTTGAACAAAAACTTCATTGTTCGAACATTTTTTAACCATTTTTGATAATTTATTACTTCGCAACCGAATACGTCTCCCACGCCTTGTTAAATATTTGGCAATGTCTATGGAAATGCAATAATATATGCACGTAATCCTCATTTAGAGAATAATTTTGATACGAAAATAGATGTAAGGTATCTTATTAATGTTTCATAATAATATAGCAATATCTACACATTTTTAAGGCTGTTCAAAAATGTGCTAAAACTACAATATTAACGCAAAAAATATACGAGCGCTTAATTTAGAATGAATCAAATCTTTCTCACATAAATAATACTTTCTACATTAAAGTATAACAGCACATCAATACAGAATATCGATTGTGTAATGTGAAAACATAGGAGGCGGCGCGTACGACGGTAGCCGCGCGCCCCGAACATAAATAACCGGCCACGCCGCAAACAACTCGTATTTACGACAATATTATATTTTATACTTGCGCAGTACATGGAGGCTCTAATACGTGGCCAACCTACATAATAACGAGAACGCGCGGAAGGCGTAACCCGGTGGCAATACACCGTCTCGCTCGACGACGCCCCGGGCGCGCGCCTAAGCGAGACGAACAACCACAAATTTATTGAAACGAAAAAAAAAACTTAGCTACTGCACTCCGCGTCGCCTCTACAGAACTAGATACATTTTTCCACGTCTCCGCGTGAGAAAGAGAGACATACGTCTGCACATAAGTGCAAGCGGGACAGGTATCGGTTCGCGGGTAGCGCGCGCAGCTAAACGGCCGGTCATGTGGGCGCTGCCGGTGTTGCGCACGCGCGGCTACCTCGCCGCGGTTGAGTTCCACGCTCACGCTGCGTCGCTCGGCTCGCTTAGCCCGTGTGACCTTTACTTGGTGAACTTAGGAAGCGTCGTTCGCTGTGAAACTTCCATTAGAACCCCTCCGTCCCGCACGACAGTGATTCTTCAGACCTCCAGCGCAGCAGCACCAGCATTGGAGCGAAAGAGATGGCTGGCGGTCGTCGGCGCCGTAGCTAAAGGTATTCGTAGAATGCGTGATCTGTATCGGGCGGGTGGAGGCGGCGCGGGGTGCGGGGACGTTCGGAAGCGGTGGCAGCTCCCATCGACTCCTGGGGTTATTCTTCCTCAGGCCACTGCTGCTCGAGCTACGTACCAAGCGAGCCAGTTTTTTCTGTCCACCGCACCGCACGCCACACACTCGTTAAGCCCGTGCCAACACGAGAAGTCGCCACTAATAAATTACTGTTTTTTACTGCAAACGCAACAGTCACCGCCGCGCAGCCGAGTAATTTATACGTAAAAATAAACATTAATCAACAATATCGCAGTTACTATCGCCCGAATACAGTGAGTACTCTGACATTTGTTCATATATTTGTTGATTCAATCGTAGCTTACTTAATGTTAAATCTTGAGTTCTTCATTTGGAAAATCTAAGTAAAAGTTCTTGTACGTTTTCTTCAAACGAAATCAATATAACAGTGGAACATTGGAGGATATTACGATTGAATCATCAATATTATTTATTTCTGTGTTATTCTAAGTCCTTTTTAGATGAAATATTATAAAACTTTAGTTATCATTCATTAATTCATTATCATTCATAATTAGCATTTTCATCACATTCTGCTTGATCATAATATTCATACATTCACACACACATGCGCGATTCCTGTTTGTACAGCACACATTCACAGTTCTGAGTCTTTAGGTCAGTATTATAAATGTTGATACATTCGCGATAAACATCACGAGTATTTTAATTATAGTTCGGACGGAGCAGGGCTTTAAAAATAGTAATTCATACAGACCACAATTATAGTCTCACATTTATGAAATTAATGCCATAAAGTTTATAGAGGAATCTCAAACAATTATATAAAAAATGTTCTCAACCTCTCACGTAAACACAAACAGAAAAAATATTTGAATAATCGTAGCTATTATCATGTAAATATCGTCTTAGCGCCTCTCGGCGCTAGCACCACAAAGGACATCCAAAAATATTGTCCTTATTATGGACATTTTTTTCCAAAATCATGTGCACCCACCGAACGGTCCATTCAACGTAAGATAGTGACCATTTTATAACGATTTATGGTTTATTTAACAATAAAAGAATAATGGCTATAGAAAAAACATTGAGAGATATTTTAAGGTAACACTTGAGGCTTTTGTGATTTTCAAACGTTTTGTATGGCACGCATCATTAGAGACACATTTTGACACCTTTAAGATATGTTCCCGTGAGACTTCTATGCGAATATCCTTAATTGATGCAACATGAAAAAGTTTTAAACGTAGAAAAGGTTACAAAAATGCTATTGTCATCGTTATGGCTTATGAAATATCGTTTTTAAATGCAATTAAGATGGTTACAGTAATGTTACACGAAAGTTCGTCTTTCGTTCAAAAAGTTGTTCTTAAAAATACATAAAAAAATATTCTGCCAAAGAATTAACAATAAGTGAAAAATAATAGTCGAAACAAGTAATATTTCAACACTCAAACGCACTTTTATAGCCATAATAATAATTACAAATTAATTTATGTACGGTCACTTATTGTGTTCCTACAAAAATAAATCATGTATTCGCGGATAATTAAACTCTATAAGACGAACAGTTATAAATAACTATAAAACCGGTGTTTAACTATAACCTTAAGTTACAATACTGTAAGTTATTTCTTGTTCTTACGTCTAGGTTCTCTTTTTACGGCTATTTATCTCACTGACAGGGTTTAAATTTAAAATACTCATTATTATTATTTTTAAATGAGATTTTAAAAAGAGATTAACTTCTACAATAATCATTATAATAATGGATACAGCAAATAAATCATAGATTTTATTTTTGTATTAAAAATATCAATTAAGTAACGCATTTTTCGTAAAATATAAGTTGTACTCGAAAATATTAGTTTACTATATCTTTGTCTATATAAAATTTTACAAAGTCTCTGTCAAAATTTTAACCCAGTAAAACATTTCTTTTGTTAAAATCTACGTTGTCAAAACATCTGTTGATCAAAAACAATCTAAACAAAAATTGCGTGTTCCTAAATGTATAAAACCCAAATTAATATAATTGTGTTTTGAGTGATCCTTATCGAGCTACAAAAAAGCTTAATAACTTATTTGTGTGTCAATTCGAGCCAATTTTATGTAGCTCGAAGCGCCTCCATTTGCATCCATAATTACTTACAATGTGGGCATTATAGGCTAAGAGCTGGGGTAGAAATATATTTCGTTCTTCTCTCTGTGTGTGAAATTACCAGCGATTATTGCAGTAGGTATCTTTTACATCGAGAATATGTGATTTATGGTATTAAAATCTGATGTTTTAGTGTTCATTTTGATCAGATATTTTATGCCCGTTCTTTGACTAAGATTTAAACAAAACACGAGGAAATTGCACAATAGTGACAATATGTTTTATTTTAAACAATAATAATAAAAATCTTATGTTACTGCAAATCACTGCAATTATATAGTAAAATAATACCAAATAGGAAACGGGAAACCCAAAGATAAAGCATTTTCTTTTATAACAAGTTTTTTGCTCATAATAATAACTAGTGTTAAAAACTCCGTCCTTCCTATTTATCTGCATTATTACTATAAAATATCATGCTATTATATTAAATGGCTCAAATCATAAAACCTTTGCAGCAGTTGCGCGATAAAATGTAATAAACGTAATGTAAAGTTATCGAGCTCCCGGTCTATAGCGTAACACAGTAGCAGACGAACACGCGCTTGCGCACCTTGCAAATTGTGGATCGTTCTCAATTATAGCCTTTTGAACGAACGTACAATTATTGTAAAGTGAAATATTTGGTTTAAGATGGATAGATTTTTCTTCCTACTTGGGTGGAGCATTTTCTCTTTAGGAGTGAAAGAATTTGGGATTTCAAATTAAATCTAGTTCGGAAAATGGCCATTGAAACTCGTTTTTCAGTCTACAGAGACTCATTTTATTTGTGAGACTGATTAGCAATTTATCATCATTATTAATTTTGATAAAAGATCATGGCATAGCTAACTCAACATCATTTAATAACGTTTTTCAAACGAATATGCCCCGCTGACATTAAAAAGTGGCCTTTAAATTCGCCACTTGTAGGTGCCCATATTTAAATTTTCAAATATCGAATCCGTAGAACGTTTCGGGAATGTCGAGGACTCACGACGGGGCGCCTGCGCATCGCCACTTTCTTTCAACTTCGCCGAACCACACCGCGTTCGGTTTTTACTAGTGATGGACGATTTTAATCGATTTATATGCATAAACGATTATTCTTATTAGGGTTTGAATTAGTTTAATATGTCGAATAATTTGTTGTATTTTTTGTGACCGGTGTATATTGTCAAAAGAAGGGTTGGGCGTTATTTATCGTATTTTTTCCTAGAAAAATGCACTTGGCAGACACATTTCTTTTTATTCATATTTAATACCATAAAATCGTAGTTTGACTCCACATTCATCAATATATGGTAATAAGGTTCAATTGCACAAAATAAATACAACTAAGCGACATATTTTGCATGCATTATAATTAGCAAGCGGCACTAAACGTGCACGATTCACATAATGGGATACTAAACAATCGATTTAGTCCATTTGCATTAGTCGATTCTATAGTTACGAACGCCCATCACTATCTTGTTTCACCACAAATAAAAGACGTACTGTCACATACATACATGCAATGTATTAACACATTGCCCTGTGTTTACGACCAATGGGGAGGAATAATCTGAAGACAATGATTATTTATTATCAGAAAGCTTTTGTCAAGACAACGCCGACCGAACATTGTAACCATTAATAACCTTTTGATACTTAAATATTGATCGAGAACACAGGTTGTTATGGTTGTTGGTTTTCAAGCTATGATTATAACTGGTAATATTCGATTTAGTAGAAATTACAATTTGGAAACTGGATCTTATAGTGTTTACTATAAGCAAATCAAATGGGTGCCTAACTTAAGGATAATGCCACGAATCATTGGCGTAGCGTATGAGACTTTTAGAGCTTACTTTTCTTTAAAGATAAGAATTCACATATAAAATTCTAGTAATAGAAATATGGTGTCGTAGAATGTTGCGGAAAGTTTCTAATCCAACATTTACTGTATAACATTATTTGTTCAGACAATTCCTTGTTATTAAATTATACTCTTTTTCAAAATCAATAGGTGTACCTACATAGTAATAACATTCCACGTAGGTGATTTTTTGGTAATATGAAAGTATAACACCCAGCTTCCTGCAAATTTAACTTTTCAGTCCCTTTTTAGATTTGTCCATAATATAAGATCGCCCGTTGATTCAAATCCTAGTCGCAATATTTTTTTTTTCCGCAACAAAAGGCTTTACAGTTCACAACGCAGACGTTAATGCGTATAAAATATTTAAAACGTTTCTTATTTATTCACATTGACTACCAGTTACCTATTTTCACTTGATGACCATGCCAGCAAGAAAGTAGGAGCAAAGCTACCAGTAATACGACCAAAACATTTATCGCAGTACTGTATGCTATTCTGTAACGTTCACGAACTCGTTTCACCCAAATGTGTGCACAATCAAACTCATTTTTATTTACGTACATCATTGCGGATTTTCGAATAGGCAATGTTCGAATTTCAGAAATGATGTATAGAGAATTTCAATTGTCTCGTTCAGAATCTGCGATGTAAATCGTCGCAAATAACGAATCGCGAAGCTACTTACATAAAAATGAGTTCGATTGCATGCTTCTGGAAGAAGTGAGTTCGTGAACGTTACAGAATAGCACTACTGATCGAAGCCGACTGCTATCTTCAAAACCAAACAACCCAAGGTGTCACAGACAAATCCAACAAAAGCCGATATATTTATACATAACGAAACTTCTAAGTTTTAACATAATTTGTTCACAAAGCAAACTGAGGTGAAGGCCTTTGTTTGTACGAGATAAAATACAAAAGTTCGTGGGTTCCGGCTATGGTTTATCTCTCGGGAATCTTGGATACAGATAAACGAATTCCTAGTGTAGATGTGTTAAATATTAACATAATAGTTTCATAATAGGCTATGGGATATAAAGATAAATATGTTCCTATGTAGGCTTTCTGTAGCTGAGACATTTGCGTTGATTTTGCTCAAAGACATAGTTTTTCAAAGCGTTTTACGATTATTCTCTTTGATTGCTATGTCTACTCAAAAATATATGCTTATGCGTTAAAATCGGCCTAGGTACTCCAGTGGGCTTACAAAGGCCACTTTATCAGAATCATAATATAAATTGCGATAAAAGTCGTAAAATGGTACACTCTATTCTATTGCTTGTCTTAGCCATAATAAGTAATACAATAGAATATACCGTTTTGGGAATATGTTGCGATTTTTAGTTATTATGTTTCTGCTAAAATTACCTTTTTAGATCCCTAGAACTGCTCTCTCGTTCTTAATATTTTCTTCATTATAAAAGTTTTTTAAAGGAGCTTTTAAGTTGCTGATAAATGATTACCTTTTTAGTCACTAAGTATTTTAATATCTTCAGGGTGTGTCATGTTATAATATTATCCATAGCTTAAATCATACGTTAAAGTGGAAAATTTCAAAACAAAGGAAGTAATTTTATTGTCCAAAGATAAAGGAAATAACATCGCAAGCTTATCTACAAACAGGACTTAAACTTATCGGCAACATAAAGTCATTGATAGTAATTGCCAAGATTACCAACAATGCCAATTATAGGAGGTGTTATGTTAAAGAATTGATACATTCTTTTGTGACTTTTATCTATGTTTAAATAGAGGGTGAGGCGAATAGATAAGTTATCGTATGTTTGCGCCCGAGTTGGTTTTTGTTCGCTTTGAAGAAATCCCGACAAGATAACATTGTGGGTAGGTATTGATTCCATTTGTTGCTGATAAAGGTGGGACTATTGAAACTTTATTATTGGCCATTATTGATTCGGTGCTATCTTGAAGTAGCACTTGCGTGTTCAGCAAAAAGTTTAAATTGAATTGTCGCCTTGTCTAAAGATGAATCACAAACAGTAAGTCGAATTCCAGTAGCTTTTTAACGCTCTGTGAGCCCAATTAAATTATAGATTTTTATTTTCTGACCAGTATTTTTTTAGCCATTTCAATCTTTAAACTTTTCCCGATCTTTGAACAAACTTTAAATATTTTCTTTTCACATTTGTTCTGTTTAATCACGAAATTGTTGGGCTTTGTTTAACTTTTTTTTTTCGTCAAACTATTTGACACTTCAAGGTATATTACGATACCATATAGGCACTTAGCACGTTCATTCACAAGCGACACATCCATTGAGTTCGGTTTGTTTGTAAAGGTGGGTTCGCATGGCGCTATTTGCGCGGCTTGACCGCAAACATCCCGCCGGTTAGCGCCACAGGTGACGGTCTACCTGACCGCTTTTTGTATTGTGTGCATAGCCTTAATGCTACAGTTCGTCTTTGTCCGGCCGATTTCGAGTGTTTGTTTCGCGTTTTGTGAGTTGTTTGTAGATATCAGCCCTATTAAGGAATTCCATCCGTTTAACGTTTCGATTCTTCTAGCTTCCTTTTATAGTAAAACTTAAAGGAAGTGTGAAGAAAAACAAACGTTTTATACTACCGTTCAATTCTAAGCAGTGAATAAAATAGCCATCTAAAACTTCCACATAAACGCGAGACGTCGACGTAAAATCGCGTAGATATGGACCTCTATAAAAAGGCAATTCGACTCTCCCATATAAATTTAACTGACGATACCCGTTCGGTATTATAATGTGTATAGTCTGTATAGGCAAGATCGTTTGCATCCCACGAGAAAAACGCTGCGGGCTATAGAAAGTCCCACCCACACTGATCACAACTCACGCGCCGACGAAGCGGTGAAAAAAATGAATAATCTTTTTTTTAAAAACGCTGTTCAACAATTCGCTGCCGTGTTACGCGCTCCGCCCCCCGCCTCCTGATTGGTGAACAGTAGCCGGATTTCATTTTTTCCATGTGCACACGCACGCACGAAGATGCGTGTCGATTTGATTAGGTCATGTGAGTGACGTCACTATTGTTCTTTTTTTAATGTGCAAATTTTGTATTGCTGTGCTGTGTACTCAGACAAGCTATTTTAATTGTATTTTTATAGTAAAATATTTCTTAATGTACCTACACATCGTGTGCGATTGCGGTATTTGTACTACGTATTGGCACTAAACAGCAAATTAACAGATCGTTTAGCAGTAATTAAAATTCATATTAAAGTGTCTTAACAAGAAAACAAAATGGATGTGATACAATTGAATAAAATACAGTAAATTCTCACTAAGAAAAACATTCTATGCTTAGAGCTAAAAATGTTTTGAAAAGACGAGAGAATTTGATAATGACTGCATAAGTCACATTTGGCATTAAAATTGTACAAAAATTGTGTAAAATTTGATATAATTAAAGTCAAAGATGCAGAGTAAAAAGAATCTTAAAAGACAATGCCCTAACTAAATATTTGACCACTAACTCCATATAATGTCGACATTTAAAAAGATTCTCACACTAATCTAGAATGTTCTATTAACGTAAAATATATTGCATGATCAGACATCTTAATTTAAAGGTCGGTAGTCCCCGAGGCAATACAATCACTTAATTGATAGATTTAATGTGTGAGAACAAATATTTTAGATCAAGATTACCCAACAATCTTGTTTTAAAACTGTTTATGAGACTCTCTGTTTCCGTTTTTTAAAAAACTTTTCTCCACACTAGGCTTTTCCGATTTATAGTAGGTTCGTTTAGAAACAGCAGCTTTTTTTTATCGTGGTAAAATCATCTAATGAGGCCTCCCACCCCGGGCAGGGCGGGAGGGACGGTCAGACTTGTACTGACTAAAATCCACGGTGTCCTTCAATAGCCCTTAATGTTCCGGGGTTACGGTGATGGAAATAAATCCCGCGACCCCGGCAGGGTTTGGCCCTCTGTGAGAGGGCCCCGTCGTTTTGCTGATGCTCTTTGAGGCGCGCGTGGAACACGACGCCCGGGAGAAACAGCAGCTTAGCAATCAACCTCTTAGCCTTTGCTTAAATTGTGTCCCAAGGAGTTTCTTTTTGTTTGTTTAGATTTGAAGGTAAAATATGTTTGACAAATTCGACTGGGTGAAAAGGCACTGCCACTCTCCTATAAAAACGCTGCTAAGCTCAAATAAAAGTTATACTGAATGAAATAGAGGCATCTGCTTTTAAAATACATAGATAGATTTTAGAAATAATCTGGAATACCTAATACTCTCAATGCATATCCATTATGAGACCGATCTTGACAGCTTTGTAAACGTTTAGTCGTTCAATAATATAGAACTGATCCACTTGAAATCAAATCCACTATGGGCTTCACTGTGTCTGAAATAAAGTTATTTGATTATTAGATTTGAAATAAAAAGTTTCTCGCTTTGATGCTTGACTTTTTTTTTTGCCTGGTGAAATCATCAAATGAATCCTCCCACCCCGGGCAGGGCGGGAGAGACTGTCAGACTTGTACTGACTAAAATCCACGGTGTCCTTCAATAGCCCTTAATGTTCCGTGGTCACGGTAATGGTAAAAGACCCGCGACCCCGGCAGGCTTAAGCCCTTTAATGCTTGACTTGATACAAATCTTTGATTCATATATCGCAATTTAAAAACACAACAACCTAAACTGCAAACACCATTCAACACTAATTACCACACACAACTACCAAAGAATAAAATCACAATTAAAATCTGCCCACACATTACAAGCTCCTATATGCTCCAACGTTTTTACCTACACTCATCGATTGGCTACCGCGTAAACCAGTAGCCGTCTGCGGCATATACATTATGTGTATCGTGTGCGTGTCTTTATTCAGCTACCGGGCACGCCCTCTGTGAGGGTTTGAGAGGACCGTGGGAACTGTGAAATCTTTTATGTATTAGTCTGTGGTTGAACTGGAACAAAGGAGTGGAGTATTATTTATTTACTGGCTGTTTGATTTTGAAATAAGATACATTTTAATGAAAATAAACAAAATAATGTAACAAGAATTATTTGTGACAAAAAATAAAGTTATTTTAAATAAATAACACAAATTTAACAATTATATGAATAGGCGACAACACTGTCCCTAAATTACTGAACGAAACGTCATGAAATCCAGAATAAAAGATACTCTAGTTTTAAAAAAAAACACACTACAAAAAGTTTTTTCAAAGCCAAAGCTCAGATCAAGTCTAATAGAACACGAAGCTTGCAAAAAAACTGGCACAGCATGTAAAAAGAAAAATATTAATTAACGACCTCAATCAACTGACACCACTATACATAAAATTAGTTTTAAAACAAGTTAATCCGCTAACTACATGGTCAGTGGAGTTCCAAAGACGTAAGGGATATAGCCCGGGCAGCCGCCGGGGGCTATACGACCGAAGACCAATATATCAGCGAGCATACTTCGTTGCACAGAAACAGAGGGTGGGATGGAGATGTATTATCTGTGTTTTTTTTAATAATATAAATATTAACAATGAGTCTTTGCGGTTTCGGTTTACCTATTTTGTAAACTTAGTGTAGTTATTATTTGAGTTAATTTAGATCTGTGTGATTTATTAGCAATAGCATCAATGGATACTTTCGGATAGGTTTTATATCATCTAAGTTGAGTTTTCTTGTAATTCTTTATATTGAGTGCATTATTAGTTTTTTTTTATACGGCATTATACGAAAAAAGCTACCTAAGTATATCAAATTATGGATCGACAATTGCAGACTACACTTTCCTGAAATTACTGTAAAAGAAAAACAACTACAATTTCATAAAATAAGTAGTGCCCATCTTAGATACAATAACAGCGAAGAAAAGGAAAATACATCGTCTAAAAATAATACAGTCGATTAGCGTCTCCACGGTCGGCTCTGTTCTCATCCAAGCGCATACCTTTCCTGTGGGAACGTGCGGGACATAAACTGTTTCGTTATTTCTGCTTACACTCTCATTTGTATATTATAATTTGGACGCAGTGGGGTTGAATTTCAATCCTTATTATTACTGTTATTTTAGGTATAGAATGGATATTTACTTGTGTTTTCTTTTTGTTGATATAATTTTATAATGCGAATATTCACCTAGACTGGTAGGCATACCGACTGTCAGTGGACTAAACAGTCAGTCGCTCACTCTGTCAGTCACTCATTCAGACAGTCAGTCAGTGACACAGTCAGTTATTCAAAAACCCCTATCATAAAACAAAATATCTTTGAACTTATGGCATCTTCCTTTATTTTAGGACTTTCAAAACTACTTTTTTTATCTTTAACTTCACATTCGGAGCGCAACTTCGATCGTATTGAAAGAAAATATCGATCCCTATGTAATTGACTTGGCAATTATAAGTAGTGTAGCTTTTCATCAAGTTATATTATTTTGACACTGGATGGCATTTTCCCGAGATTAGCATTTTTTTAAATACCTAATATCAATTTAATTTAAATAATAAAATCGATATATCGTTTTTAGCTACCCTTTTAATTGTATAATTTTCTCCATCTCAAACTGAATTATTCATGAAACAAACGTAGTAATTATAACAACGTGATTCAGCTCATGTTTGGAATTCTTTCAAAATGTTAAGACCAAGCTGATAATCGCATTCCATCCCTTTCATTCTTACCACCTTGGATCTACGTGGGAGTGAGACAGGCATTGCATTGTTCGTAAAAATGTCAAATAGAATGATAAACATAAAATTTCGTGTTGAAACGATGCGCTTGCGCACGCGCGCAACAATGAGATGGTAATAATTTTATTCAAATGTGGGTGATCATCAGCTTTTATGTTCCCTTGGTATTTGTTAAAAGACCGATTAATTTATGAGCGAGTTTTGTTAACATTTGTTATTTAATAAAAAAATATTTTTAAAGAAAGGTTTTTAATGAGGTGGTTTCTGAAATCAATTGTATATTATTGATTTTTGAGAACTTGTTTCAAGTTTTGAACAATGGGTCTGACTGATAAATAATTATATTTGTAATTAAATATTTTTTAAAATTAATTTACATTTTTCAACTAAAATTATTTCAGAAGATGAAATTAAAATGAAAGCGGCTAAAATATTTTAAAAATTAAATTAAACTGAAAATAAACGAAACTCCAACTATAAATGACAGTTAAACAAAAACACTCGTTACACATTACCAACAATAGTTACACATCAAATTCCTAGAAAGCCGAACGCCGAAAGCCGAATGCCGAAAGCCGAACGAACTCACGCTGACTCGGCACCGTAGCCTCATTGAAAGGTGCACAATAGATTCAATGCCCATAATAGACCGTATTAAATGTTACCATAAAGGCATTGACACAATAACTTGATAAATATTGGAGACTTAGTTCTGTCTATTGTGTTTAATTATCCAGAAATATCATGCATCGGATCTTTATGGTGTGTTAAACTTTTTGGTGCATTTGAAAATCGCAAAAGTGGTAAAGTAAAAATGCTTGAATATTTTATATTTAACTGTGCGTTTCGTAAACATTCAGTATCGTTACCAATTGCGTATGATAATGTGTTCCCGAACGCATTCAACCCGAAACTCGATAAAGTTAGGGTAAACAAGACTCTTTTGGGTAAGCCAACTCCATCGTAGACTTCGTCTCTGTCATCGCCAAGATCTCGACTAGAGTGAAAATTAAACTCATTTAAAATTTAAAAAGCCTAGTTCTTTCGAAGCAATGGTGAATATCTTAAAAATCTAGTAATAAAGTACTACTCGTATGTTTTGCAATTATTTTAACTACGTTTAAGCTTTGTGCTTTTGGAATCCACAACCTGAAAATCATCAATATAACATGATTCCTTTTATTGTTATTAATATCTATTTAATTCTGTGAATTACAAGCAAGTCTTAATATTAGCAAACTCACGTATAACATTGTTTTAAAACCCAGTCATAACTTACTTCAACATAGAATAAAAATCAGCCAAAGTTTACGAGGCACTCAGCATTTTATTATGTTGTGATGAATTTTAATTACTGACCTTAAAAGCTGGCAGTACCACTGACAATGTTTTATAGACATCATTTGATCCATGGTTTAAATAGTTCAATGCTTCGGTGGAACATTAAGTACTCTAAATGAAGTCTCTACCTAAATGAAGACCTTCACAGGATAGCTGCATGGTCCGAGGAAAACTGTTTGTCACTGAACCCATCAAAAACTAAATACTTGGTAATTGGCACAAAACAACAACTTCTTAAATTACCCGCAAAGTTTGGTCTGGAACTGATGGGCGTACAAATTGACAGAGTTTGCGAAGCGCGGAATCTTGGACTCATTATGGACAAAGACCTCCGCTTTGAAAAACATGTAGCCGATTCCGTTCGAAACTGTTTTTACCGGCTAAAAGTTCTTTATAAAATGAGACCGTACCTATCAGAAACGTTACGTGAACAGCTTGTTGAGACACTAGTGTTATCAAGACTAAACTACGCGGATACAGTTTACGGCCCGCGCCTGCTGGCCCGAACCGATCGGCTCATCCAACGAGTACAAAATGCTTGTGCTCGTTTCTGTTATAAAATTCCACCCAGGACACATGTAACCCCTTTCCTGAATAAACACTGTACACTCAAAATGAAATCGAGACGCAAGCTGCACTTGGCGTGCCTTCTGTTTGGTGTTATAAAATATAAAAAACCTGACTACCTGTACGACAAACTTAGTTGGATTGGGAGTACACGCGAAGGTAATAGAAGGCAATGCTCACAGCAACTTGCGTCTCGGTCCCATCGTACAGCCGCTTTCAGGGGTAGTTTTCGATACGCGGCGTCAAAGATATGGAATAATCTACCACCACCCATTCGATCTTCTAACTCGATTAATGCCTTCAGAAGCCGCTTGCGACAGTACCTAACTGCCGCACAACGGAAATTGGACATGGTAGATATAAATGTGTCACTCATATAATGTAATGTGTTAATTTCAGTGAAAGGTGTTATTAGCTAGCGTTGACCATAAAGTACTAAGCATTTATACGTACCTATCTAAGCTTGAGTCCGACCGACCGAACACTCAACTATGTCAGTTCAACACCGCAAAAAAAAAAAAAAAAAAAAACTAAATATTATCGTTATTTTAAAATTAGTAAACTTACCTGCAAGCAGAGGATGCTTATTATTATTACTTTTTTATCACTCACGTACATAACATAACTTATGGAATCTATGCTCATTACTCGTTGTTGTGTCTAATGATATCATCATGTCCATATTTATTAAAATACCCGCACACGAAAAATAGTAGGTATATTATTATTTAAAATGTGCAACGACCGGTAGTTCGTGCGTCACAGGAGGCTGCATACAGCACACTGTGACTGCCTCATACTTTATGGTTTAGGTACCGGAAACCGGTTTATATCAATATTTTTTAATATTTTTTATTTATTCATATTATTATTGTAGTTGATGTACCGCCTGTGCTATTCACTAGGTATTATTAAAATATATTTTTTTCACAGTATTTATCTATATATATATTTTATCACTCACTTTTACTATTTATGTTTTATTTTTCATTTCTTATTTTAAACTGGCATTGACATTCGTGCGCTCACCATTTAGGTTCATTTGAAAACCAGCGTCGGGCACCAGTTGTCCGACATTATGCTGAAATGGGCCTATTTGGCGCAGCCGTGAGTCACACAGTAAATAATATGCCATCATGCTTTTTTATTTATTTTTTTTGTTTAGATATATATTTTTTTTACAAATTGTTTAGTTTTAAGTTATTTTATTTTTTCTTTCTTTCTTTGTCTCACTGTGTGCTTTGTGTATTTTTTATAATTTTTTTGGCATACTGTGTGCACTTGTGGCGTGCGCCAATAAACGTTTTTTCTTTCTTTCTTTCTTTCTTTCTTTCTTACTCCGTGGTACTCTGGTACAACAAACAGAACAGCAACAACTTTTTCGCATAAAACCTTCTTCTGGTATACAAGTCCTTCTTTGCACTAATTGAGTGAAACCATTTTTAAAGTAAAACGGTAATGTACTGCAACATACTCAATATGATCAATGTGTGCAACAATGTAGTTAAGTGTTTCAATGTATTCTGGAATTTTAAGTAATTAAAACTTGTAGTGGCAGTTTTTATTCATAATTATTAAAGTGCAAGGTTTATGGTTTGCGAGATTCCATACAATGGTATTAATGAACTACATTCAATATTCTTTTGTGGAATAATTTATTTTGCTTTCTTGCTATTTATTCAGAAAGGTAAATATTGTTTAACTTTTTCCTACAAGAAGGATATATTCTAGAATAAACTAGAAAAATAGCAACTAAAGTCAGACGATGTTTGGACTCGTTTTGGAAAATCATCACTAAACAATCAGCATCTTAGTTTGAATATTTAAATGTCTCTTAGTTCTTGACTCAATTTTTGAAAATCATCCTAATAGAAGACTTCATACTTCGCAAAAAATTAAAGGGCCTAATTTCGAACATTGTGGAACTCCGAGGTTAGAGTAAGAGGTAGCGTTTTAGGATGTGCTAAGGAGGATATGGATACCATGTCACCGACATTCTTTTGGGTTTCTCAATCAATCTCTGCTAATTAATCACTGTTTTGACTCAACACTTATGAAATAAACCGCAAATTATATGACGCATCCCATATAGGCATCTAATATTCTTGCCTAAAGCAACTGTTTCATATAAGGATATCTTTCGTATTACTTGCACATTGCAATTTGAATGACAGCTGATTTTAAATTTCTACTTCAATATTTTTTACTTTTGTGGTATTTCCTTACTGATTGATTCTCTTTACTTCGTTAGCGTCATCTTCATAGACGTTAACATGAACATGTAAAATAAGTTTTTGTGTTACAGTAAAAACTGTTTTATGTAAATCTTCCCGGACTTTGGTCTAGGTATTGTTGCTCATTACGTCTTGCAAGTCATTGTGAACAGTCAGACTGCCGGTCTCCTCATACAGTCAGGATGTAGTACTACGTACGACTTATCACGTAGTTCTGCTTAATGCAATAGTATGTTACACTTACATGTAAAATGCGTAACGCGTGCCATTTGACGTCACCCATAATGACGAGAATTTCCTTGAATGTGCTTTATCTTTCACGGAATTTCGATCGTATTGTAAACATGTAGGTAAGTTTCCGTATTAATTGGGGTTTTGAGAACAGTGTTGTTGTTATTAATTGTATTGTTTATACTCCGTCGTCTTTTACATTACATATTTGTACTATGTTGGAGAGAATTGGAATATCGTCTTATTCATCTACTCTGAGTATTACCACTCTCCCAATTCATTCTATTAACTTTGATTTTTTTTATTCAGCCTACCATGTCTTCTTTCAAGTTCGACCAGTGTTGTATGTACCCAATCTTCCGTTAATAATTTTCCCTGTAGATTCAAAATGCAACCAATTACCTATTGCGAAATGCAAATGCCAATATTTCAGAAGCCATATAATTACACCAAAATTGATCGCCCATCAATCAGTAACGTAATAACAGAACACAAAACGATTAACGCTGAACTCGGTAATTAAAATCGATACAAGTAACAAAATGTCAACAGTTCAAGGGACTAAAGTGAATCATCGGACACGTTTTAAGATAAATCCCGAGGCCTATGGTCCATGTGGTACGTGACTCATCGCTAGATCCGCTTGGACGCATTTAATATGTAAGTAGGTATGAAAATGATGGCATCAGTTTAATTTTGTGGTTTTGAGTGATGAAATTATTTTGTTTAAAATCTTTGTATGATTATCTGGTGAAGTAAAGTTGACTCTTACCACTGAGGAACTTTTAAAGTCCTTAGTTGCAGAAGTATTGATTGAAATTGCACAGGTGAACTAGAATTTTTTGTGTGTGCTGCCTTATATAAAGAGATATTTAAGGTTTAAAAAAATGACTACTACTCGTTCTTCTAAACTCTAAGAGATTAGCCTTTTAGATCAATTTCATCAAATTAGTATCATTACAACTAATTCATTTTATCCTCAATGGACCTTCTGCTAAGACTATAGATAGACCTAGTTTCAGCTAAATGGCAAATACTAAAAAATAATTATGTTCTAAAGGATGCATCAGGCTCTATGTTTATTATTGTTGTGAACAGTTAAACAAAAGCATCTCTAAAGATAGACAAGGCTTTTCCGATAGACCCCTTGACCTGGACACTTCCCCACATAATAAAATAAGATTAAATTAATATTAATGAAACAACAGTAAAATTATATTCATGCCATAACCCTTTGGGTACCCTAATGAATGAGCGGCACTTAATGCAATGTCAGGTATACTGAATCTGAATGATATTCCTAATTTATTCAAATTGCACTTTAGATAGACGATTGTAGTGTTAATTATAATTCCCTATGATGAATAACCTTCGATTGGCTACGGTATTGATGATTTGGTATTGAGTAGATTGATCTAGTGGTAAGAATCCTATTTTTTATTGCAAATTATAATGATTGGTTATTTGTGTTCTTGGGCAATTGTTAATTGGGCTACCGAAACCCGAGAAGATTTTGCTGATGATGACGATTTCTATTAATACGGAAACTGGTTTAGTGTCAAATGATAACCTTAAATATAAGGCCTTCTTAGATCTACGTTTGTTCTATTGTGCCTGTAATTTTCTTTAACTAAAGTGCGTTCTTTCTTGATTAATATTAGTGATTGATTTGCCAGAAGCTTCTGAAAGATATCACAGCATATCGTCACACAGGCCTGAACTCAAAGCGAATAACGTAAAGTACCATAAATCGTTTGAAACAAAGGAAACCTCTTTACAATCCGTATGTAGCCAAGTACCTATTTACCCTCCGTGACCGGGACGTTTTAACTCCTGACCGACAATGGCTTTTATGACCACCATATCTCACTGGCCGTGACCATCCGATGGTTATCAAAAGTTAACCGTGTGTGTGCCCATTTAGGGACAAAAATATGTGTACCAAATGTAAAGATCTGGATGATTGGTGATTTTTTTCGCGGGCGCCTTAGACTCCGGCTTTGTCGTGACTCCAAGTTGTGATACGGCTTGTATCGACAATCAAGGAGTCGGCATGAAGGTTATGTAATGGCGGAATGTTTTATGCAACTTTTTTTCGCATAAGACGGCGTAGTATACATGGTTTTTTGCGCGTAATGTTGGTATTGCGTCTTTTTATTAGTTTTTCTGTAGGGAAGCGGGTTCTGTTTTTGAATATAAGATGACGTTGATAGGTTAAAAGTTTTAAACTTGGAACTGATCTAAAAACTACACATTTCTTTGCATGTCTACCACGAAACCTACGTATTGTATCATTGTTCAACTTACCTATATAATGGCACAAAAGCTGTGCTAATTTCCGAATTTCTTTATTTTATCTTTTGCATAGAACAGCTTATCTTTACGTTTATGGCAGGCACTAAACATACCTAACATCCCTTTCAGTTTAGTCTAAAAATAATAAAGCAAACAATGCACCAAAAAAAGGTCCATTTTCTACGAATTTTAACACGTAACTATGAAACATATTAGAAGCCTAAAAATCATTTCCCACAGTTGTATATTACAAAATACAAGCACAAACAATACGTGTAAAAATATAGCCATTCAACATTGCTAATCAGCGGACACTTATGTCCAGTCATACTAAGAAATTTAACTATGAATACTCATTAAAGTTGAGTTTTAAACTCAGGCGCATAGGTATACAAGGGTTAAGATAATTTGAATGGAGTTACGTGGCAATAAAGCAAGTCATAAGTGCCGCTTCACGCCCGTACCGAGAATTAAATTTTATAGCTTCTTTAACACGCGAAATTTGAATATTGTGTGAAAATCAGCGGGTGTTCTGAATGAGTTTTCTTGTTTAGTGCTTGAACTAGCTAGGGAAGTGTGTAGGAAATATAATTATCACGTATCTCATGTTTATGATTATTTTGTCGCTAAATAATACAATTTTGAGTCCATGTAGTCTTTATAAATATAAAAAATGCCTAATATGAATTCAATTTTCTAAAACAATTTTCAATAAACAGACCATTTATTGATTTAAAGAAGTCTTCCAAAGCGCACCGAACCAAATTCTCCACACTACTCTAGGAAAACTAATTAATAAACACCACATCCAATTCAAAACCAAATCATTCACGCACTTGCAATTACAACCAAAATTAACCGAAACAATTGCAGCTAATTACACAGAACTAAGACAACTAGAAAGTACAACCACCGCCTGAGGGCACGGTAATGACAGAAGCCGAAAATCATCACCAATTTACCAGTAAACAGAGTACCGGTAAACAGTACGGTGCCCAAATAGCCGGGGTCGTGTGTCGTGAGTGAAATACACGGTAGCGCCGCGAGCTACCGGGCGCTTTCCCACCGTTGTTTAATGCCATATGTATGTAATCGGTACTGACATTATTTGAAATCACGTCAAAAGTGTGATACGGTAAAATGAGGTTGAGTTCAGTTCATGAATTGCAGCTATTATAGCATTTTTATGGCTCATTTGTAGAGCTTATAACATTAGAAAAAGTGATGATAAATCATTTAGCAGAATAAAACTACGTCTGGCTAAGTGAAAATAGAAAATCGGAGGAAAAAGAAAAAAATAGTAACTACCTATAGAGAATAAAACATGTAACAAGAGAAAACGCAGCTTTCAAATAACCAACAACTTCACAAGTATCGCGAAAATAAAATTTATAGCACACAATCATAAACGTAGTTTGTTCACCACAAGCTAATAAATCTGCAGTGAAGTTTTCCCAGTATGAGCCGTCAGTGCCGTCAGGTTACCGTCGTGCTACCTGTTCATTGACGGCGCAGGCGCATGGCCGCACGTGGTGGGGGCTGCGCGCCTTCCGCGTAACGCTATCAGTAGTTTCCGCACCCTCGCGACGCCGCAGTTGCTAAACACGCCCGCTCTTGGTCGCACGTTTGTTAGTTCGTACACTGTACTGTCACATTGACACATCTAGTCACTTTAAATCCGTGCTCAAATAATGACACTCGCCTTTCAATCTTAATTGTATACGCATAAGTTCGAATTTTTATTAACAAAGTTTAGTGAAAGTGTTAAGTTAAGCTTGTAAAGCTTAATATCTTCTTCGTGGGCAATCGATTTTAAAGGTGCGTATTTTAATAATTCATAAAGTGTTATTATGAGCAACATAATAAATTTTATTATTTTTGTAGTATACCTATAAAGGTTACTTTGTTATAATATCTTCATCATAAAGATCGTTTAGCTTCATATTACTTTGTATATTTAAATATTTGATGTGGATTGAAGACGTGAAATACTATTAGGGTATAGAATTACATATTAAATATTTACATACCAATTAGCCTCTTCTAATATTGCCTCCATTAATGACACACTGAACGCCACTTGTTATCCTTTAAACATAATTTAACAAGGTGTTAAAGAACACATTAGAAAAATAGGTGTTGACTCTATCATTATCATAATCAATTGCGACGGTTAATGACGGGACTTAGACATTAGGTATTCCATCCTCCTCACACACAACACACAGAGAGAGACACAACACAAATTCGACAACATTACCAAATACTCTACACACAACGTTATCACTGCACACTTACTAACAATACAGCCACGGAAACATGGACTCTATACTTAGCACATACAGTCACATATCGTACGCACACGACATTTGATAACTTATCATTGTACAGGCGCTCAAGCCCCGCCCGTCGTAAGCATCACATCTTAGTCCAGACAAAATGTTCGCCGTGATGCAAATTGACGAGGACCACACACGGGATTTCAGACGCAAACTGCGCCCAAAATGCGAGTTCGTCTGCAAGTACTGCCAGCGACGGTTCACCAAGTCTTACAACCTGATGATACACGAACGGACCCATAAGAGCCCGGAGCTCTCTTTCAGCTGCGAGGTTTGCGGGAAGAGTTTCAAGCGACAGGACAATCTACGCCAGCACAGGTGAGTAACCTTCATTCTTTATTTCTTCTCTATTTTCTTTCTGAAGTTTAACCTAGAGAGCTGTCAATAGCAAAACCGAGTGATGATTGTTCAATTTCTAAAAGTATTTTCAGTTGATACCTTGACAGTATGGATTTTCTAACAATAATAAAATTCATATTGTCATTTTCATCAGCTTTTACTGTTGACGGTAACAATTATTATGTCTGCTGTCAAATATTTTTAGTTTTGTGGGTTTTTAGTTACAAGCCATAAGAATCTACAAAATTCTTTTACTATTCATGAAGTCATTTCTAGTTTTCTCTAAAAATATTACATTTGACAAGTAATGACATAATTATTGACCAACTCTACTATCTTTTTAACCTAGATTTACGGTATAAATAAACAATTAATAACATAATATTTAAGCGGATTCTAATTCTAAGAGTAATTAATTAATTGCGCCAAATGTTGTCTCTTTTAATTAGGTAATTTATTAAAAGATAAGACTTAGCGGTCAAATTTAAAGGTATCAAAGTAGTTTTTTAATATACTGTTACTGTCAGCCTATGTCATTCCAATGCCTGGGCAAAGACCTCTCCCCATGGGTTGCGGGACACACGTATAGGGTAGCGAAACATCGTATACCGCGACTCCGGTACACAAAGGGCTACCGAAGGACACCGTGGATTTTAGTCAGTCAAGTCTGACAGTCCCTCCCGACCTGCCCGGGGCGGGAGGACTCATTTGATGATTTTACCACGGAAAAAAAAGATCACTCCCCATGACTTCCAACTATTCCGATCTAGGGCCAATATGTTTTTTTTTATAAATTGATATTTAGACAAGATCGCCCTGGCCACTAATACAGAGTCTATCATTATGTAATTAAATCTAGCTATCATAATATTTCACATTAGTTGACTACGGTGTTTAGTGAATTTACTCGTATCAAATAGGCGAACATTTACGAAATCATATCCTACCTTATCCCTTTTTAAGTCATACATCAGTAGTTCTACTTTAAACTTTACTACTCGTATTCTTCAGTTGACATCCTAAGAACACTGAAAACGGTAAACTCATTGGAAAGCTTATTTTAATTTAAATCGCACTTCCACTATTGTTTCTTTATTTATGCTCTATTGTAACATTAGTAGTGTTGCTTCTTCATAGAATTGTTGTTTACTCATGTGAAGTATCTTTAAATCATAGTTACCGTTAAAGCTAATACTAAGTTAGCTGACCCCTTATAAAACGTTTGAGTGACAAAAACTACACTAACATCCGTAAAACTTATACCAGTAGTCTATTGTTCCACTGTTGGGCAATCGCCTTTTCTATTGATGAGCGATTTACCATTGATCACCACATTTGCTCTGGGTTAGCAATTTTGGAAGTAGAAATGAGTTTTAAGTTTATGGTCCAAATAATCTTTTCTTCATTGATATCAATAATGTCTTGATTCACTTAAATTTTTACATAATTATGAATTCAAAAAATCACATTTGTACTTGACCAGATTTGGATATTTTCGAATAATCTTTCCCTTCACCAACGTTGCAATGCCCAAGATAAATAAATAAAATTCGAACATACTGAAAAACAAACATTAGTTGTACTTACCCGAATTTAACCTCCTTTATAAGAGACGAGACCTTTTGCCCGTCACGAAAATTAAAAGAAAAAATTTCATACACCCAAAATCTTCGTTTCATCTCCAACATTCTTTGAAACAGATGATCTCATTTACCAACAGCAACTCTAGTAACATTCCTGGATAATCCACCTCTTATCTCACTTTACAGGATTAAGTATAAACTTTGTACTAGGCAACCTACTTAGCCCGCGGTTAGCTGTCTAATCACCAGTCAGGTGTGACAAGGTTGTGGTTGTTCTAGTCACCATGTATTAGGGTCTGAAGCGTCAGGGAAGCAGTGGAGTGTCCAATGTAATGTACTACTGTTACACTGTTACCGCAAATTGAGGTGTTCATGCACAAAATTGAAGAATTAGGTTGCTAATTTTGTGATGTAATCATCATTGACTTTTAGTTAATCATATAGAATCAGTTCTGATATCATTTTATGATGGTTGACAGTTTATTTAATTTATTGATCTGGCTTCTACTTAGGAGCTTGTGGCTAACTAATCAAAGCCATCAATCTTCAGGGTTAAGCTTGTCCAGATTTTGCTGAGGTTGGTCTTTGGATGGGTGAACATCTATTACAGTGAGTATTCTATGCAAGCTGCTATCGGAGATCTACAAAAATCTTTGATAGTCGTTTCTGTTAGAAGCTCGTATTGTATTACCCAGTTAGTGGGTTTTGCAGGTCAGATAGAAATTCGCTAGTGTCCAATAATAGTCTTCATTAGACACATGTGTAATTCAAGCATCTTTAAAATGCTTGATATTGTATTTCCAGTTGTGATTTTTCTCAAATTCTAAATCCAGGTCGTTTTCTTGTAGTGATACTTCACTAACTGCTTTATCAACTCTTTGTCTATTTGTATGCCATTATCATTACACTGGACGTAAATCAGCAAGCAACATTTAGTTTGGCTTACCTATTTTCTGCTTTTTACCTTAATAGCCAGCCCAGATTGATAGCCCAAAACAAAAAGATCGTCTCAGTACTCCATAAACTAGTAAAAGATAAAATTTAATTGGAGCATCATCAAGATTTCAAGGGACAGCCATAAACCTTTGTGGCATTGACTCATTGCGATCTTAAACTGTGGCAATTAAACATATTTACTTTGCCTTTATCAGCGCTGGAAGATTTTACTATTGTCGCGTATAGACGTTTAGTATGACAGATTGGAGTTTATTTTAGTACCTGTTGTTAAACTGATCGAGTTTCTTAGTGATTTTCTTTTTTGCCACTTGTATCAGTACTAATAGGCCTCTTTGCTGTAACTCTTTGACGGGCTTAATGATTTGTTTCTGCTAATTGATCAACTATAAATATATTTTTTTTTACTTTGCCTTTCTACTCTCAGAACAACTTCCCGTTTAACATTTGAACCTGCGACAGACAGCACATCAGTTGATCCCTCAACCACTGCATCAACCGTGCCTACAATTTGTTTTGCTGTTGTTACTTCTCTAAAGATGTTTTTAACTTTGGTGTCTATTACCTCTTTTCCTAAAAGTCTAGAACTTCATCCCTTCATCATTATTATTTTCCTCGTTTCTGTTAAAGTAATATTTGTCTGTAGATACTACCAAATGTTAGCGTAAAGTAGCACACGAGCCATCAAAGTTATTAACCCTAATGTGGCACTATCCATATCTTGGTTTTATTCCGCGCTTGGGTTTCTTGTAAACACATGTTGTTTCCTCACGATTCCTTCATCGCAATTGATGATAGGTGCATGTTTGAGGTACACAGATGTTTTTGGTATACACACGGGAATGTTATTACAGGGCTTTTGTATGTTTGTGAAGAGAAATTGGTTTCTTCTTTTCTTTGATTTAACGGTTGAATTATTTGAAAACAGTTGTTGTAATCAACTTAAATTCATCTCTGTTTTCAATCTCTTCAGCATTTTCATTATTTGCAGTATAGTGTTTGTCCTTTTGAATTTCAAGTAATGTTAATTCATTAATATTCTGTTATTTTTGTTAAATCTACAAAAGGCACAGTCTTCTTGCAAATCTATAATTTTGTTGTGACATAGGTACCTAAATATCTGGGATCGCGGGACCATCTGTTAAAAGCACGCTGACCACGGAATGCAAAAGGCAACTGAGAGGAACAGGGTGTATTGTTAGTCACTAACAGTCTCTTCCACTACACCCAAAAATTAGGACTCATTTTGATGACTTTACCTTTCCATTTATTATAAATAAGTCGTCCATGTAAACAAATTCTGCCTCGAAGTTTTATAATGAGTCATATAAACCGGACATGATAAATAACAATTATAACATCTCTATCTAACAGCCAACTAAAAACAAAATCCTCTTAAGTCATCATCTGTCAATACATATCGGGTTCAGTAAACTTATTACACATTCGCATGTGATTTGGAGCGACATTCCAAAGTTGTCAACTGTAATTATCATACAATGTGACGGTAGCTTTAAGTTGATGGGGTTGCGACCTGATGCAAATATCTTGAGACAGTGGGTTGTGAACAAAGGAATCTTGTCTTCGGCCTCGGCCTCGATTTCTTGGGAAAATTTTGTGACGGTTTTTTGGGACTGGGAATTTCCCACTTTCCCCTGTCGTAACTGGAAAACCGGATTTTTGTGTGTTAGTCAGATATTCAGCACAATTGTTGTTGTTTTTCGAGGTTAAACCTAGATACTAGTATCTGTATAATTATGACATTAAGTACCTACATTATACCTATAAATCAGAACCCGGAATACCAAAATCTCCTTGAACTTATCCTTGCGGTCGGCGAAACATGTTCGTTTCAACCATCCTCTCTTGTCAGACATGGATAAACCAAAAAAAAACAACGTCTCAATCTCCATTTTTATCTGTTTTCATTATTGCAATTACAAAACAAAGAAGGCTCAGTCTTCAAAAAGAACAGTTTCACGTCTTTCACATAAAGGCCGCCATATTTGAGCGTATGCGATGTTATTTTCCGTCAATAACAAACGACTGTTACAGTATAATGCCGCGGTATTACGCTGGTACTACACTGTTGTGACCTTTCCCGACTTAGGATCTAGGTGGGAGCATTGTTACCAATATATTGAAGGTACTTGTAGGAAAGCGGTTTTTCCAAAGCTTAGTTAAGTCCCTAAATAAAAATGAGTAATGTCGAGATTGTAATAGATAATATCAAAGCAAGTCATCAAATCTACTGGTTGTCTATAACCTTTAAAATCTCAATACAGCAAAACAAAAACATTCAAGAATGAAAAGCTTTGCACCCATTGAAACTCCCACATTTTGTCAACAAAATCCGCGACTTTCATTCTACGATTGCGGCACAAAAACACGAATTGTCGTGTGTAATAAAATTCTAGAACACACTGTCTCAGTGCACGCGTACCCCCGTGTGAAAAGACACAAGCCAGCGCAGGGCTACCGCGAGATCGCCGATAGATCGCTCATGCTGCGTGAATCGTGAGCTCGTGACGGGACCGTGTGTTAACGGTGCTTAATGGGCCCTAATGCTTCCGAAACTGTGCGAACGCTGACGGTAGCCCTCAACAGGGAAACACACGTGACCCAAGCGGTATAATTTGCAGTTTATGCCCCACCGTACAAGGCACAACAATGTGTACCACGCTTAACAGTAAGATGATTACGGCAATTTGTCGGTAGAGAAGTGGAGTGTCGATGGCGTATTTGGATTATTGGGAGGTTGTGCCTTAGTTGGACGCACGACCTGGATGTAGACCTAGATTAAAAATAGAGACCCTTTCGAAATAACTGATCTTTAAAGATTCTCAATTATTTTACTGGTATTTCTGTTCCTCATACTCCTAAAAATCTTCTAGAGCTACATAAATGAAGAACTATCGCCTATATTTATCTAGAAGTTTACAATCCCTAAGTCAGCGATCAAAAACCTTCTCCAAATCACCACTTTCCTATTCTGGCATCCCACCACGATAGATTTCCTTCACATATCGCTGTGTGTAAGGATAATGAGGCATCGTGTGAAACTCCGGAAACTGGGAAGACGGCGTGAGTGCCGCGGGCTTGGAGTACCGCTACTGATTGTTTTGCTAAATGTTAAAGGCTCGTATGGTTCATAAAATTTATGAAGATCATGCCTTTGAATTGACGAGTTGTGTACGTGTTTATTACGTGGGTTCTTGATACCTCAGGTTCGCACGTCCATGAATGAGTCTCTAAAACTGCGTATGCGTATTTACATACCTATATTTTTATGTGTGAATAAAATATTGATGGCACGGTCTTTAATTGAAAGAAATTTATTCAGAGTCGACGTTTTCTTATTTTTGTAGTAGCTTTGATATGCTCCTCGGAATAAATTTTGATCTTCGTCATTGATGGATTGATAGGCTTTTTGACATTAATGGCTATGTAACTATCTGTTCGTCAGTTTAAGTATTGACAATAATATGTCTACTTTTCTCCTCAATTCTACTGTACCGCTATATCTCATAAGTTGTCTTGCGAAATCGAAACGCATGAATTGCACCTTATAATTTAACCCAAATACAAAACATAAACCTTGTTTAAATCGAGTATTGCCATTAATTATTCCAGTGCTTTCCCAATTAAACACGCTGCAATCGATACATCGTTCATTAATCTAGCTAAAACAATACATCTTGCTTAATTACGATTCTGAGCAGAATCGAGAGTGCGATGTCCCATATAGTTAGTGCATTAGGTCATCGGTGCACGCCCAGTCTCTGCCGTGGTACTTATCTGTTGCATCGCTCGATAGGTCGATCCATTCGATTCACGACTCGAGAGAATCGAGTTGACATGTCGATTATTTTCTAAATATATCGCCGTTTAATAAGGGATCTTCTTTCTTCTTCTTTTTGGGTTTAAGGAGAAATTATTATAATTAAAAAATGTTCTTTTTCTTGTTAACTTCAACGTTCTATTTTTATAAATTCTTGCCAAATGCCCTAATTTCAATCACAGAGTCTTCAGTAGTATAACCTGATACATTACTGATTTATTGTATGAAAATTGTATGCACTTTTGTCCCAAAGTTTCAAAAAGAAAGAAAGATTCACTTAAAATCTCAAATCTATCTCAATTGTACAGTAACACAAAACAAAACAAGCTACATGTAAAACAACAAATCCTTAAAGAAAATTCGTTCACATCTTCGACCGTTAAAACCTCCGTATTTAGATACAGTTGATACCAACGCCTTTACTTCTATTTCTATTGGCTCTAGTTCAGTTCATAGTACACAATAGTTCGCGCGTCTCCGTCGCGGCACAGAGGTGGCAATGCGGTTAATTAGGCACCCTTTAAGAAATCTTTACTTGTATACAGGCTGTTTTGGAAGTTGTATTTTTGTTTCTTATTTTCTTTAATCAAATATTTAAAAAAAGAAATGGGCCTGGGACGGCCGCGTCTGCCGTATTCCCAATGAGCTGTGGGCCAATATAAGCACTTTGTGGAGCCCTGACACAGCTAGTACGGTTGGCGCAGTGGTCGAGCGATTGAACTGTCGCTGCGTTCGATTCCTACACGGAACAAATATTTATTGTATGTTCGACTCTGGGTCTGGGTGTATGTAAGTTACCCTTTGATGGCATATGTTCGTAAACACACTACAATACTGGAAACATTCCAAGTGATCCTAAGTTTTTTTTTAATGACGTTTAAATGTAATTATAACTTCAATAGACGAAAAACCGACCCGCAATCATTATTGTATCAAACTCTCTACCCTTTCTAAAGTTAGACTCCTTACCCAAGACAATGTCTCATCTAATGGTTTGAATTACGTAACACAACAGCCTGTATACGGGAACAAAGCCGCTTAGTTCCCACAGTCGCACATACAGGGTGTGCGATCACGAACTAACCTAGTGTATCGTACGGAAGTGGATAATGCCGCGTCGACCGTCACCCGCGCCCTTTACTGCACTGTATCGAGATCTAGACACTTGGGTTCAAAACACGTGGAGAACTATTAGCCCGGATTGCGATCAGGATGTACAAATGGTACCTTTTGTTTTTCTTCTGAAGAACTTTTTTAAATCGCGTTTGAAATTTTGCTTTAGATTTTGATTTTTTGGTTGCTTGAATTTTCTTTTTACGTGGTAAAATCATCCATTGAGTTCCCTCACCCAGCCCACCCAGGGCAGGACGAGAGGGACTGTCAGACTTGTACTGACTAAAATCCATTGTGTCCTTCAATAGCCCTTTCCGTTAGGCCACGGTTACGTGATAAGACGGTCCCGCGACCCCGGAGTTGCCAGTGCTAAGGTTTCAATTAAATTCGTATTCAAATATTAGAAACTTCTTTTCATGACCGTGACTCCATTTTTAATTAACCTAAAAATATATAGTGTGCGTATTTTCGGCAATTTTTTTATCACGAACCAAGTGATCAAGGATCTTAAATTTAATGACAAATAATTTGTTTCCGCGTCTGTTTCGGGTGTTTATTAAATCAAAAACCAATGTTGAGGTTGTTACGTACGAAAAAGAAAAAAAAATCTTTTAACACCTGATTCGAGTTCACGGACATTTTAATATCTCCATCACGATTCCGCATAATTATACTGATGAATTGATGACACTTACACGCTTGGATTTTTTTTTTAATCGCCGTTGATTTTTTTGCGGACGCATTTTGTTGCCTGCTCAAATATTTTGAAACTAAATTGGCGAAAACAATAAAATTTAGGTACCTATTAGGCGAACCAATCGATTTCTTTTTATTTATTTGTTTTAATGAAATCTATATTGCGGTTTCCACTATTTTATTTTTAAAACTTAGGACTGGACAAGTAGTTTAAATTAACATAGTGCTATTTTTGTAAAAAAAAGGTAGCAAGGTTATTTTTCTCATTTGTAATACCTATTTCAAACATGTACACATATGTTTTGTATTTAAAAGCAAATCTTTTGCAGTACGACATTCTACATAAATAAGTCCTCTGAAGTTTGACGTTAATCCTTATAAAAGTTAACCCCTTCTTTGTTGCGGTCTGTGTATAGAAAAATCTTGAAAAGGGATTTTGAGCTCAAAGCAAGGATTTTGTGATCAATTTTTAATCTTATTTTGGGCCTTTAACAGTATTATTTTGGATAATTTCTTAGAAAATCAGTGATCATGTCTTCATTGAAAATTAATACGTTGTTTGTGTTTTGTTAACGGTTTTCTTACGGTAGTTTTAAGGAAATTAGTTTTTTTTTTTTAAGTATTAGTTTATAGGATTTTAGTTCTAAGTATACAACGGTGCCTTTTTAAAATATTAACTCCTCAAATTCAATAAACAAGGTTTTTATGCACTTATTGTACTTTTTTGCACAGTGGACTTCTTTTAACTTTTTTTGGCAGCATGCACATTAACTATTTCTGGTTTTTATAACGACATTATTTTTTTATTTTCTACATTTTTGCACTCATCTAAATCACGAAGTTTTAACGAAATTAACCTTTTTTTTTGTTTTTCTAACATTTTGAATTTGAGGACTTTTTTTTTCATTTACGAAGGAGGTTGGTGTTTCGAACAGAAACGTGGGTGATGTTTTATAATTAATTTTAACTGTTTTAACATGTTTTTTTCTTAATTGTTGTAGATGTAGTCAATGTTTGTGGCGGTGAAGGTGATGGAAGCACGATCCTACTACAGCGGTCTCTCTTACACAAATAGAGTAAGAATCTATTCAATAAATACATTTTTACCTGTTTACTTTACGAAACATCATCATTGATCATTAAAACAACCAAGTACGATCATTAAGGAGGACCGCATTAACAGATGATGAAACAAAAAAAAAGCTCTTGGTCGTGCAGGTTTCAAATACCCTACAAGCATTATCATATTATTAACAGTCTGTGGAAACATGTGGAAAAAAAATGGGAACTGGATTTGAAAATATATTTTTTTACTTTTTCTTACCTAATATTTTTTGTTACAGAGAAATCCATTACAACCCTAACAAGGAGACCATGTACTTACGATGGTGATAGAATACGTCACGAAGAATAATGACGTCATCAACGCCTGTTACACCTGTGGGCTTCAACTTTACATAACAGTATTCGTGCTTCGTCAGTAACACCGCCAGAATGGGATATTGCAATGTTTCGGATATATTTTTTTTTGTAAATTTTCGGCCTCCATGTAAACCTTCGCACTTTTCAATTTTGACTACAATTTTGTGATATTTGTACCAGTGGGGTTGCTCTTGTTTGTGTTTTATTTTGTATCTTACTTGTTTTATTTTTTATAGTTTTAAATATAAAATTGTGATAAAATTTTAATTGATTAGAAAAAAAAGCTAATTGGGAATGATTTTTTTATTCAAAATTTGTAATGATAAAACTAACGAGAGTGACCCTACTGAAAAGCGACTTTTTCAAAATTCTAAATTAGACAAACAAAAACATTCTGGTGATTTTGTAAATAGTATTTATTAGGATAAGTGATGGTAGCATTTACAGCTTAACTGCTTAGAAATATTTTAATGTAAAATAATATTTATATTATATTTAAAAAATATTGTTATAACTTTCCAATACGTAGAACGTATCTTCATGTATTATTTTAAAGTTATTAGAAAATGCAAAACGGTTTGTTAGTAACTTTCAAATAATATTTCAGTTCTAAAAAATCATGACCTCTTAATATTTTTTTGCGAACGGTTGATTTATTTGACAAAACGGTTAATCCCGTGTATGTTTTATTTATTCTTAATTAATTTTAGCTTAAGTATAACATTCCATTTATTGCTTAAAATAATGTATATTATGAGGGTTGTTCCTAATACCTAGAAAACGTATGGGTAGTAAAGAAATTAGTGTTGGATAAAAATTATATATTCATGGTTTATTTATTGAGACTGGTCAAAATAAAAATCAAAATGATCCCAGTGAAATTATCATAATATCCGCAGTATTATAAAGTAATATAAAACATGTAATATTTTTTGTTTCAAAGATAATAAAGTATCAACTAGTTATTTAAAAAAAATAATCAAATGAACCATGAATGAAATAATGGAAATGATGATTCGATATATTTTTAATTATCATTATTAACGCTTTTTATATCCACGCACTTTGAATCGTTCACTAAGACAGCGATTACTTTAGATATAGTTTATATACCTAAGTTTATTTAATTTTGATTTAGCGATCTCAATTTTTAATCCAATAAAAAGTCTGTTTTGAAGTATTGTATTCCAAAAGGGACAATTTCAAATATAATCGCAGCTAATTATATTACAAAATATATAATAATTATTGAGATAATTAAATCAACAAACACTTGAAACCTGGCTCCTGTAAAACCTTACAATATTTCGATATAACCGCGAAGTAAATGTAAGGTTTTAAAAATTATATTTGTTTCCACAATTTTCTTGAAGCGCTGTCTTTATACACGATATATAAATATATTATATATTAATTGTCATACAAGACACCTACTAAAATTGCTTAATTAATTATTATGCTTTAATAAAATTAAAAATGTATCTAGATTTGGTAAATATTATTCCATGTGCCAATAAATAGATGGAGTTAAAGCTCTGTCATTAGCCATATTTTGATATAGATTTAGATGTAAAAAATATAATATTTTTTTGAATATATTTTATATATGTATGTATTCCATTACATTGTGTAGATCAATGATAATAAATGATTGATTAATAAGAAACTGTTGTAACATTATTGGAGTGTTTACCTGCATTTTGCCCCATTGAGGACCAGACCCAGTCAATAAAAACCAAAGGCTAGACGTTAGTCAAACCTTTTTGGGCGAACCATCACTATACACATACAAGAGGATTAGGGTTGACTAAAAAAACCATTTTGACTCTTATATGCACTACAGAATGTAGAATATTCTGTGAAATAAGTCGACCTTTAGAGTTGAATTCAATAATGAAGGTAAATAAAACAAGTCAAATGCAGGTGCAATGGAAACATAAGAAACGAGCAGTAAAAAAAATAAAGCAACTAATACAGAAATATAAATTATATCATTGAAAAAAAAAACAAGCCAGTCACAAGTACACGTGACCGCTTCTTTAGCATATCAAAAAGGATAAAGACAACATTACTATGAAGTAATAAGGCGATACGGTAGGCACTACTGAAACCGGTTTCATTGAGTGTAATACAGAAGCTAGGGAAGCCCATTTTAGTCATGCACTATGACTATAACGTTGTGAAATAAATATGAACACTAACAATCCGATGTATGACGATGCCAATCTTTAGTGGGAAAACGAGTTCAGTTTAAGCTTTGGTTTTTTTAATGAATGTACGAGTAGTTGTATTACCTTGATAAGTGCTGGATAATTAACATAATAATTAAGACGGTAGTACTCAATCGCCAACTTTTTGTAGCTTCAATGTACGAAACAATTGGAAAAGTCAAAGAGATGAAACACAGAAAGAACATCTATTAAACTAGGTTAGCTGAGATTTCATTTTCTGTGATTAAGGAGCTAATTCATGATGATGAATAAATGGATATAATAAAATGGTTGAAGAACTAACTCCCTTCAATATATTGATCATACTGTAGCACCATGTCCTGTAGATATGACTATTAGACCTACCACCTACGATGACACCAAAGATAATTTTTGGAATTACTCTATCACAGTTTAGATCAACATGTCCATTTTGAAGAGCAGCGTTCCAGTGGTAGAATCCGACAGAAAGATGGATAATCCTGGCGATAGCACTACAACAGCTGTTAGGTAAGTACTGGTCACATAAACTTTTAAGAGGAAGGAAGGTTTGTATTTTGCAAAATAGTATATTTTGCAACGATTGAATAAAGAGCGGATTTAAAGCGAGGGCCATTATATGAATCAAGAGCAAGCGAAGGATTTTAATTACTGAATCACGACCGTAGGGAGTGATCCATGATGATTGAATCACGAGCGAAGCGAGTGATTCAAGTATTTAAATCCTGAGCGACGCGAGTGATTCAGGCCCTCGATTTAAATCCGTTTTATTCAAGAGTTGCAAACGATACTTTATACCATGACTACGAGAAAAAGAAAGATTTGAGCGATAAAAGATATTCGAAACAAAATAATGATTTTTTAAATAAGACTGCTCGCGAAGAATCGCTCGGCCACTACGCCAACAAGCTGACATTAAAATCGGAACAATGATTTGAATTAAGAGTAATTTTCATATTAGCAAGGGGGTTGTCCAGCATCGCGGTCGATGTCGAATGTACTAAAGTGTTCTAAATTCAAACACCAAAACAGTGCGTTAAAGACTACTTTTACGCACTGTTTTCCGTGCGTAAAAGTAGCTTTTTCGAGGGGGAATGGTATAAAAGATTTTACTACACAGTTCATAAACGAATTAAATATTTGGTTGCTTGGTTAAACTAAAACTGAGTCAAAATTAGTTCATAATCAGACTCATACAAACGACCATTTATAAATAGATAGAACAGACAGATAACATTTTTATTTAGGTCCGAAAAAAACAGAAGAGGAGACGCATTACGCTACAATCGATTTATCATCAAAATCACTTGGATATCTGTCTCCAAAGAAAAACAGCTAAAGACTATAGTTTAAAACAAAGTGGCTCGGTCAGCTAGTGCGTAAATTCCACACAAGTAACATCGGACTTGTCCGGACAGGTTCGCGCGCGTAACGCGGTGGCTGCCAGACGGCGGGGCACCGCTTACTCATAGCTGTCTCAATGTATACGTAATGATACGGACACGAGCTGATATGATACGGAATATGTATCAAGTGTTGATTGGTAAATTAAAAGTTAAAATGTTGATTATGATGTGTAAGATCTTGTAGATGTGAGTGATGATTTTGTAGATACAGATACAGGTGGTGACGATGCTGATTAGGCATAAGTATCTTTGGATCAAGAACTAAATATAACTACTAATTTTATGCTTAATAGAAGAATACATAGAGCACGTCTAATGATGATATAAATATCTGCATTGTAGTGAACGATGAAGCCATTAATAAAAGGATATGTTACTGTAATTGTCGACGCAATTCTTTCAAGTCAAACAATTATTATACATACATATTCGTAGCTAGTAAATTCTATCGGGTGCTGAGCCAAAACATTTTTAGGTGCAGCTAATCTTATTCATGCAAGATGTAAAATAACAAACAACAGGATCCTCAATTGAGCAATACGCAGCATCCGTCTAGCATGAAACATAACGTGAGTCAGCCTCTCGTTTCGCGACTCATATCGGTCATCTACGATCGTATCTCGGGTCGCCCAACGGAAGCAAAGCAAGCGAGAAAGCTGAATTTTTATATTGTAAGTCACTGTAAGTTCCCACGACACAGTTTTAAATGTTCTACTAATGAGTGTTGAGATGTTCTAATGGTTGGTCTTGGATTTTCATCGAGATGAATTATGGCTTGAATGTTTTGCAATGTTGGCACAGCCTGTTTTCGTGTTCCATAAATCAAGGCTTGTTAGCTTCTTGGTCGAATCTTTCACTGCTGATTTTGTTTCTATTAAAAGTTATAGCAACTGAATTATTATGAGCATCGTTGTGTGTGTGTGTTGTGCTAGAGATAAAAGTAAAATTGATAGATTTTTGAAATCGTCAAGTATTATTGTAGAAACGATGTTAGTGAAATGTTATGGTCAGAGTGGGTTCACCGCTCACGAGTCCGGGTCTAGGACGCATTGCGAAAAATAAGGTATTGCTAAAACCCTAATAACTTTTACCCAAACCAGGATTGAATCTGGAACCCTAAGCTCAGTAGGATTTCTCTACCTCTAGACCAACTTGGCTGTAAAAACAATGGAGTAGCAAATAAAATTGTAAAATTAGATATACCTTCATAGATATAAGGTAAACATTATCTTAGAACAACGGTAGTGAAGACGGTGAGGTTCAGCCATGGCCCTTGTTGTCACGAGTTCACACTTCACCTCGATGGAGTTGCATGGAGCTACCTGCCGAAACAATAATAACATAATTTAAACATCAAATAATATTGAGAACAATGTAAAACTATAAGTAGGTACTAGGTAGGATTTTGGGTGGAAAATAATCAAAAGTCCTCTCGCTCTAGGTAGAGCGGGACTGTCTAAACTCTGTTCCTTCGTTTCAGACAACCCCTCCAGAAAAAGGTGTAGATGATTTGGAATTAACAGAAGCTATATTTCAAGATTTAGCAAAGCTGCTAAATAAGGAGTAAGGAGTGTAGGTATACTTTGACATAGCTAATAAAATGAAAAATAATGAAAAACAGTTTTGAGGTAACATCTGCAAACAAGAAAACACATTTAGTAGACAGTGTACATTTGTGCATATCGAAACACTATTAATTTACCTAATTTTGCTTAACAGTGAATCTGTTTCCCCCACGTCGATAAAACAGAAGAAAACACGTACTATGACAGACTTATGCTTAAACAGCAGATATGAAACCTCAAATATTAATCCTAAACGGCTATGAGTTCTACTAAGGCCCTTTTCAAGGTTATCCTTTCATTACAGGACACCCTGTATAAATTCACTTGACGTTATTGGAATTTAGAAACACAACACATACAGGTTGGTTCGCCGCAGTCCATAATCATGTATTAATAATTCAGGTGTTTCTGCTTATCGCACTAAAGTTGTAACATGTGCTTTGAGCAAAGTGCTTGTAGGCGGGTAGAGTGCTTGAGATTGTGAATTGCAAAATTTGTCATTGAATACTTAAGTGATACATTTAAAATCTGTGTTATTGCTTGGGTATTTGATATTTGTATGAGTAACATTTTTTGTTTGTTACTATCTTTCCTTTATCATTATCTTTTAGTTTTTTGGCTTTGACTTAATCGTGAATCACTGTAGTACCTGTTAGTAGTATATTGAATTGCATGCTGTCTGTCACTAAGAAGAAATTATTACACTTATGAGAATCTTGTCGTCTTTACCTTCCTATCCTTGCTGCATATTATTTGGGGTCGATGGAATATGATTTCTTTTCTTCAAATTCTTCCTCGTCAACTGTCCCGCTATTTTCTCCATTTTCTATCACCTTATACCTCAAACAAGACAATTCTACAGCAGCATTTTTTTTAATAATCATATTAGCTCTCTGCCTCGATTTAGCTAAGAAACAAATATCAGACCTTAGTGGAGCTCATCCATTTTCGTTAGTTTGAGATCAGGAAATTCAATTTAAAAATAACTACAAGCGGTATTTTCTCTTCTTACTTCAATTAATTTTGGTATTTTCTAGTTCTAAATGTTGATAATTCCCAATCCACTCTATTTCTATCGCCGAACGGACTTCCCAAGACGTTTGAATCGAACAAAAACAAACACACGAAGTGGCGGTATCGCGCTAATTTCGCTCACGGCACAATCACACAATACGCGGAAGGCAGCTTTGTACTGATGCTGGATTGTTGCAATATAAATAGTAGGTTTTATTTTATTTGAACATTGTAATGGATTCATGTAGGCATATGATGGGAAGTGAATAGTAATGATGATACTGTTACGTCCGGTGAAAATGATGAAATAGGAAAAAAATCAAATGAGAAAAGTCTAGATGAGGAGCTGAAGACACATAGTACCTACACATAAACAGATAAGTTTTTTTCATGGCATATGCTTTTTCATACAGATTCAGTGCAGTATTGAGTCAACAGTACAAGTACTACTAACGGATGGAAGGATGTCTCTCTTTCTTCCTAATCCATCCACAGGTTGTCTTGAAAAAAAAACGCTTTTTGTGATAAGACCGCCCCTTGTGTTACCCTATGTTTAAGTTATAATTTGTAATGTAATTACCTTAAAGTTGTATGGTGTGCATAATAAAGGGTTTTCTATCTATCTATCTATCAATATTTTTAGACGCTTGAACGTAGCTCCAGAAGTAAGCAAGGATTTACACTTCTGATCTGTTTTGTAAGTAACATAATATTGTTATTTTGCATTCTGACAGGTACAACATTCCAAACCGAATCAGAAGAATTAATTCTTTAAATATACAGCTCAGTAGCCCATTACAATGTAAAACAAACACACAAACTTGTAAACGAATGTGTCTAATCAAGAGCCCAAAGAATATTGTCCTATGATCCTGTAGAATGGACGTTAAAATCAAAGGTCAACTTATAACGGTGGTAGTACAGTGGAAGCTATGCGGTGAATATAAAATTTAAAAGGTCCTGATTTGTAACCTTGTGCACAGACACTTGGTGGTAAGAGTATCCTAAAGGCGCTCACTCACCGCGAGCATTCACCTGTAATGTAACGTTACAGATTCGAACATTTCATCAGTGACGGAAGACAATCAAGCATCACAATGCTCACTTTGATCACCTTTGATGTTACATTACACGCGAATTGTCCCGGTGAGGCAGCACTTTAAGATAGCATTTTAATGACATATGGATACTTTGCAGTTCTGACTACTTTTACTTTCAGATTTTCAAAACTTTTTGTCCACATCGATATTTTAAAAATTGCTTAGCGTCCTACCTTTTCTGTTTCAGCTTTTATAAAAGGATGTAAGTTTGGTGTCCGCAGGATCTCAGATCAGTGGATTTTAACCGCCCTAGCTAACGTTGCTAAATTTTTTCAATCTATAATTTAGTCGACTAAGTATATTTCCTTCTTGATGAGAGAAGGGGTGTAATGGTTTGATCAAAATTAACGATAAATATACTCCAGCTACATATTTTATAGCATGTCTGTTAGTGGATTGTGTCCCCATATGATAATACTATTGATTCAGACGAGTTATAAATTTAACATTTATTTGATATGGCGTTCCTCATTAGGTTAAAATGTCACTGAAATATGGATGGAGACTCCCGTGATTATTGATGTTATGGTCTCTTGTGATTGCTTCGGTTTTATGGATTTGATCGTAGTTTGAGTAACATAGTGATGGATGTAATATTGTTTGTGGTTTATGTTTGTGTGCCTATCTTCATTTAAGCTTTATTTGGGAAAGTCATTGATTGACGCTTATTAGAGCCAACCTACTGGCAGATTCTTCAAATGCTTTGCTGTCGAACTAATCCTTGTTAAGTTAATAAAAGGCGTTTTTTTCCAAGGAAAGAAGTCTTGACTTTGGAATAGAATTGACTTGTGACAATTTTTGTGGGTTCAATCTGCCTACAAGTTATTCCTTGGATAAAAATATCAGACGTTGGATAAATTAGTCTTAATGAGAAAGATAGTCATCGTCCTTCTTTACGATATTTTGGTACAACCCACATATTTTCTTGTTGGCACTCTATGGTTTTCTGCTCTATGTATCTAATTGCAAAGATTGTCAAATCGTGTTTCGCGAATTTTCTACAAGGCACTACAAACGATGCCACATTTTCTCCCAATAACACCTGATTGGCCACATTTTATAGTGGAATAACACAGTATAATATCATAATAAGTGGCGAGCATTGGCCCAGCGTGGGCGAGTGTGGGCGAGCCAATACTAATGAGGCTAGTTCACACACATTGTCTTCTGTTGGTACAATTATGTTTATGTCCTAAGCTAAGGCACGCGTAAGTTTTGCAGGGTTATGCTGTTAATTGCATTGTAATTGGAGTGGATCTTTGGCTTCTTATACAATGTGACCAACCTAACCTAGATTCACGAACCAGCAGCGGTGTTTTAGGAGTAGGCTTTCATTTTACACATTATACTATCATTTGTAGGTACCAGGAATCACGCATTGATGGGTGAACGGTTCTTATTGTTTTCTGCCGCATCTTTGATAATATTGTCACCACGCTATTTTAGAAGACCCTAGTTTTGTAACCCCTTATTAATGAATCACTCATCATAATCCTCTCGATATTATAGATGTGGGTTTCTTTGATTGTAACGCTAAAATCGCATTATTATTTTCTATGGATTTTGGTATAAAGATAGACGGGACTCTAAAGACCGTTAGAGAGCTATTTAAATCTTTTTGCATAAAATTTGAAACGGGGCAAATTGAAGGTAAGTGAAGCTACGTGCAATAGATAGTTAACAATAAATTGGTACACACGGCTACACATCAAGCTATACGAAACCAGTTTGTCTTGGTCACGCTTCGTACGATTTTTACACACAATGCACGGTCAGCTAATACTAGTTTTGCATAGCTTGATGTGTAGCCGTGTGTTCGTCCTAAAGCTCAGACATTTTCAAATCTTATGACTGGGCAACATATTTATGTTGCGTTTTTATTTACTTTTATAATTCGCAGGTTATTAACAAAAATCTCTACGGTTCAAGGTTCAAAATTTTCCCCAAATATAAGTTCAAAAACCTTCAAAAAATCTTACCAACTAATATAATGACGTTTGTACTCTTTTGTGAAATAACAACAGTAAAAACGTAGGTAAATCCATCATTAATAATTTCTTAGAACCAATATTTATTGTTGAAAATTTTATACTGATTCGCTAAACAATTAATAGAATACAATTCATTGGTTCCAACGATTTTGAAATTCGAATCTTCAATCCAGATTTATGTTGAATTTATTCGTTCCACGGTAAACCGCAAGCTAATTAGTCTATGGTCTGATGTCTATGGAAAACTATGAATGACAATGTGTTTTGTCAATGAACATAAAGTATTGTTGAATGGTTGAACAGTCAATGAAACTTTGTGAATATTTTGTTTGACTGGTATGCAAAAGTTTGGAGTAGCGGATAATAATTTAAGATCGTCTTCTTTAAACATTTTTGGGTTTTTATTTTATACAACACTTTCTTCATGATTGTCAATTAAAAAAAAAGTATCAAACTCACACTAATTTTAGTAGGAGTTTGATACTTTTTTTAAATTAACGTGGATTAGCTTTGACCTCGGTCTAGCTGAGAGGCAAAGATGAGACCAAAGAGGGAGCTTACCCAGAAGTAACTAGAATTCCTGCATACCCGCGGAACACAGAATAAATTGCTTGGCGCCGGACTCAGACAGGATGGTGATCACTCAGCTCAGGTAAAGGGTAGCTCCTATAGTTGTCAATGTAATTAATATTATATATATGTTGCAGTGCCCTTATCATTTCTGTAACACCTATGTACTACAATTGAATGCAATAAAGAATTTGAGTTTGTGTTTGATCCTGTGGTGCCGTTGCACGAAATGGACCACTAGAAGGTGGATCCAATTCATCACAAAAATGGGAGTTTTCTATTCCCAACTTAACCAGCTTATAGTGACTTTTACGATTTTTCTCGTAACTATAAAACCACACAAATTAGTAACGGCAAACTAATTACTAGCATCGTTTATTTGCTCATGGATGAATGGAGAAGATGTTTGCCAAATATCATATTTTTAAGAATGAGTCGCGTGTGACATGGTAGTTTGCGTAAGCCCTATTGAATTAGTTCATTCATTTGCGGTTTGGATATTATTGGCTATTGCGTTCTTTTCATTCATCTGTGGTTTTGGCAATTATTTGTTTTGATTCATTGGTTTTTTGGGTTCTTAGTTAAGCTATAGATCGTTCTAAGAAATTAATATCTGCTCAGTTTCACGGTAAATAAATTGGTTAGTATTTATTTACCTGTACCAGTACGAGCAGTAGCTTTGTCCCAACTTACTTCTAGATCGTGGTTCTTGTTTATGTCATATCCATATTCTCTAAAAACTAAAAATTTCATGAGGAGGAGTATGGTGGAGGAATTGGTACATTTGATTTTTATCGTGGTATAATCATCAAATGAGTCCTCCTGTTGAACACCCAGAGCGGGGGAGGGAGGGACTGTCAGATTTGATCTTACTAAAATCCATAGTGATCAACAGCACTTTATGTTCGTGGGTCACGATTTCTAGACGAGAACGTCCTGCAACCCCAGCAACCCCGCGAGCCCGGCAGGCAAAAATTAGTATGTATTTCTCTCCTCTGTTATTTTTTTAAAAATAATTTTATCTTCTATTGAAATACAACTTTTAGATATAAAAAATAGAATCAAAGCTTCGTTTAGAGCTTTTCCTAATCAATAAATTGATTAAAAATTATTATCCAGACGACTTTCACCATTATGCTAATGAGTACAGCGGCGGTTTTACTATCATAGCGATATCTTCCAGACAAGCCACAGATAAATTGGAACAATCTGAAATGCCTATAGCATCTAAATTCAGATCCTCGACCACATGTCATCTACTAACTCATGAAGGTATAAGAAATAAGTTGGATCACATGTCAATAGAGAAAATTCTATGCCCAGTAAATCAGTTTGTGTAACATTGTGTGGGTTGTCACATCTGTTGAGCGCGGAGCTACGAAGATTCTTGATTGAACTTGGGTTCTTGCTTTATTATGCCTCTTTATAGAAGTATGAGAAGGGTGTTAAGGGTTTTGATACTTCTTTGAAAACGGAGGATGTTCTGACTGGACTTGTGGCCTGTGGATTACTGCCTGACAGTTGATGTCGGGTTTCCTCTAGAAGGGTTTTGGATAAATGTAATGTATTAGATAGATACACTTTCCATGAGCAGGACTGCAAGTTTTGTAACTGCTAGCAAATAATTTCCAATCTTTTGGGAGACAGATCTCCAGAGTAGAAGTGTTCTGGAATGGTGTTATTTGTGTTCTAGCCAACATTTAATTTTGTCTTCGAATTTAAAAAGATAGCATTCAAGCAGTTACTTATGACTGATGGAAGATCATCACGTTTGGCCACGTTTTGGATATCGTTTATATTTAAGATTGATTCTAGGACAGGTTCAAAACATTGGGTTATAAGGGTCGAGTCATTAACTGGTCATAAATACAAACTAGACTGCTTCTAATAGCATTCTGATGGAAATATAAATCCATAAGCTCAGAAACACTTTTCCTTACCTGAAAGATTGAAAAAGAACAGGAAGTCTTGATTCTCCACTCAGCAGTAGTACTTGCGATCTTCTAAGAGACCGTCTAAACATAGCCTTACCTAAAAAATATTCTCATTAAAAACAAACACTCCAAAATCCTGAGAAAACGCACATATTCCGAACCACATAAGTGCGTGCGCGCATGAGTGATGCGGTCGTCATTTGTCATGAGATCATAACATGTCGACAGTGGTTGCGGTCCAGTAAAGCGCCGTGAAATTGACTTTCGGAGAAACTTTTTGACTCACAATGTTGACGCGACCTAATTCTTCGATTGTTGACCGATTTGAGCTTAAAGTTGGTTAAGATTTGTTATTAAGTGGAAAATCTTGCCGGTCTTCTTGTAAATCAGTTGTATGAATGTGACAGGCCAAAAAGAGCATTATTAGTATTGGAGCTACTTACTGTATAGGAAAAAAACGTGACTTGATCTCTGGTACTTTTGCTAAGATAAAATATACGACATCTTTTAAGAAAGTATTAAGTTTTTCCCGAATCATTCCATCTACAACATTTTATATGCTATAAAACATTTCTGTAATTCTGTAATGTGTTAACATCAAATGCGATTTTGCAAACCGTCTAATGAGAAAGAGTAGACTGTTAATCGAAGAAGAAGTATAAGAATAAAGCGAAGGAAATCGAGTCAAAATTTAATAGTAACAAAATATAATAGTCTGTTAGATACAGCAAAAGTTAGATTTATTAAATGGACTGTTTCAGAAAAAATACATACTTAGTCGGAAATTATGTAACAATCCCACTTTTCATCTTTATTATTAAAATTTAGCGAAGAAAAGGAATCAAAACCTCAAAAAAGTGAGCAAAAGAGAAATCCATGCCCATTTTAGCGACCAAAACGTCAATTCTTTAAGGTGGTACAAGAAAAATAAGAGAAGCGGGTACCAGGGCAGCATAAATAACGTGGACACAACTACATACGTTCGACGGACGGTGTTGTACATCGTGTCCGACACGGCTCGGCCGTTGAACGGTCTTTAGTGCCCCCCATTCACTACGGACTGGATCGTGGATGAAGGGTTGTGTATGGAATATTCTAGATTGAAGGGACACTAGATTTTTAATGACTGTTGGATGTTTTAAGTAATAAATAAACTATCGCTTATGTCGTAAATTGTAAGGTTGTTTTTGTGGAATGAAGAATTTTGCTGCGGACAAGATTTGAACCTGCGAAATTCTGAGGTACTAACCTACAAGCCTATATTCTGATTCGGTACATCAGACGCTTTTACCAACCAACAAGTCATTTTCACTACATCGAATTCTTAACATCACATTACAAAGAAGTCTAGATAATGTACCTACTTGCCAGTTTTTTTTTTTTAATTTTCTTCAAGCAGTGCGTGTTCACATTTTTTGCTGTCATTATTTTAACCCTAGATTACTAACCTTATTTTTCGACGCTTATTACGAACCTTCGTCTTTTCGACTACGGTATTTTATAAAGGGGATAATGGGTTTTATTTAAATCAAACTTGGTAATTTTTTATTTTTATAATTAATAAATTATATTTCTCTTATAATTTACTATGTTTACATAAACTAAAATAGCATATTTATTATCCAATCAGCCTTATGAATGTGATCATACGTTTTGTGCTAAATTGAACATAGTGACATTTTCGAAGTTGCTTTATTAGTATTACAAAAAGTAAATTGTTAAAATTACCTTTAAATTTTAAAAATAAAGAATGAAATAAACCAATGAAATAAAAAAAATGCAAAAAATCCATCAACTAATGTATTTGTGACATACGTCAAGTTTGTATTCCCCGCTCATGGATTTATTGCATTTGGTGCGACTACTTTTAGTCCGGCTTCGTTTTGTAAAGAGACACAAGGCATATATTTTCCAATTTTTATCGAAGGTAGGTACCTACCATAATCATTAGTCGCATTACTTGACCTTGTTTTTTTTACTAGGTAAATTAATCAAATGAGTCCTCCCATCCAGGCTGATCCAGGGCAGGACAGAAGGGGCTGTCAGACTTGTACTGACTAAAATCCACAGTATCCTTCAATAATAGCCTTTTACGCTCCGGCGCCACGGTTACTTGATAGTTCCGCGACCCTGGCATTCTTTGGCCCTCAAAGGGGGGCAGGGGGCCCCGTCATATTGCTGACAACTCTTTCAGACGCGCGTGGAACACGACGCGCCGTCGACTCAGGGAATCGTCCATGATCGGACAGCGAGTCGCCCGTTACTCACCGTCCGCATACCCACGCCTTAGGTGGCCGGAATTCACCGCATTACTTGGCCTGAAAAATGCTGTTGGGTCAAAGTAGAAACTTCATCTTCAGCATTTGTTTCATAAGCAGAATCAATCTCTAGGTGGTCTTCTTTGCGCTCTCAGATATCGCTGTCATCTTGTAATAACAACTGACGAACTATCATAAATAGCAAATAATAAATAACATTGAATATAAACAAAATAAACCAATTAACCAAAAAAATTAACGCGAAAGTACTCCACTAAGTAACGCAAAAAGTTACGTTATTACTAACCTTCGTCGATGCGACGAGTCATGATTGCTGGAACGGCGCTCACAGGCCACTTGGACTCAAAACAACACCCTCTGTCGCAGGGGCAATGGGTCGACAGAGATTACATAAAGTGATGAAAAAGTTCGATCACGCGCGCAACAGTTAACGCGATTTAAACAAACCCGCGTCGTCGAATCGACGAAGGTTCGTAATCTAGGGTTAATGAGATGATCCTTACAGTTGTATTAATTGTGAAACTTTATTAATTATAGAAATAGAACTATACTATTTTTCTTATTAAACAGGCCAGATAATTTCCTGATATTCTAAACTACAAACCCTTATACAATTCCTAATAGCGGAAGTGTTTTTAAAAGGCGAAGTGAACAATTAGAGATTTGTAGCCTAAAGTTTTTCTTATTTATTTTTTGATCACAAATAGGTTTCGCCAACCCTATCCCAATGTAAATGACTATCAATATAAGTGAAACTGAAGCGATATCTCCATTGAATAAATCGCTTGGTTGTATCACATGATGGGGTGCAAGCAACGATGGCAAATGCTTGCCTATCTTTAACCTATGTGCCTTGTTGGGCAAGCTTAGTGTGTGTCACATGGGGAAGTATGTGAATATCTTATCTTGTACGTCAAGATAAAAAAAAACTTTACTTTAACTTTCGCGAGTGATAATGCGTTTTTATTTTGATTAATTTTCATTTATTGATGGCAAGATCTGAAGACTGCGCTACAGTGGTTGAGCGATGAGCTCTGCGTGTCGCAGTTTCGGTTCTAGTAAAGTAAAATATTGACATGACAAGTTTCTCTGGCCTGACCCAGAAAAGCCAACCTAATCCAGATTTTTTTCAAACGCAATCACAATAAATAAGGCAAAAAATCATTCGCATGTATAACTAATTTCAACACAAGCAAGCCCTTAGTATTCTGAGGGTCTAAAACGGCCACATGGCAGTATCCCAAATGATTCACCTTCGTGAATGAATAGCTAATGGCGTTGCTGGATATCACTGAAATGCACGAAGTTTGTGCATTTACTGCAACGCCTGTGTGGCGTTCACGAAACCATTTAGGAATATTGCTAAGTGGCTGTTAGAACCACCAACGAAAAATAACTATTTTACGTTTTAATGACTTGTATAACTAGTTAGTTGCCATTCCTGTGATTGATTACTAGACATTTTCTTATTCTTTCTAAAAGCCTTCTATCAGGCGTCAGTCACCTTCAGGGTCTATTTCTAAAACAACTGACATTTCAGTGAACTTTGCGACGAGACTTTAAAACGCTTTTTGACCTTCCCATCCCACACTTTTTCGATGTTTTGCAATCGCGAATTCTTTGTCAAATGCGTCCCTTTCTTTCAAGCTTGTAAGTTATTTTTAAATTTAATGATGCACTTTATATGTCTTCTTGGACACTTTGTTTTCGATTCATTCTTGAATGAATTTTAGTTACAAACTTAATGTTTAAATCTGGCATGAAAATAGCGGGGTAATATTGTTATCCTATTTCGTAATGATTTATATTAGAGCTCTCTGTTATAGCTTACAGACAAAATTATGAAATAGCCCGATAATTAACTGAATGAACAATTCGGCAATTATTTTGTTGGTCGTATGATGACAAAGCTGACATTTTTTTTTAAATTGGCCAGTCCATAATCTGGACTAGCTACGGACATCGGATAACCATTTCAGGACATTTTTTAGTCCAGTCATGTGTCTAAAGTCTGGTCAGAAGACGGATCCGGTCGATTTGACAGCTAACATATCTGGCTAAGTGGCGATCTAAGGGAGATGAGGCCTATGTTTAGCAGAGGACGTCTTCCGGCTGATGATGATGTTACCTATCTTGCTATTTTGATCTTTATTCGTATTTCATTAATTTCGGTAATACCACTAACCTTTTTGTGTATTTTGAGAGTCCTATCTGTGAGACGAATTAAAAATTAAATGGTGCAGTTTTGCGGTATAAGGCAACTGAGGAAGAATTACTCTTTAGTTGACCTGACACAGCCTAGCTGGTATAGAATATATTTAGCATATAGCCCGCCCTAACGTGGGGTGCACTGACTCGTCGCGTGCCGTTCTCAAGTCTCCACTGAATGCAGGGGTTGATAACTAAGCTGTTCAATAAGTTTTAGACACTTTGAATAAAAACAGTCGTTAGTTAAGTTTATGTACTTAGGCTTAGATTTAGTATTAGGAAAGGATTTTCTTTTTATCGTGGTAAAATTTCCCAGCCCATGTGAGACGGGAGGGACACTGTCAGACTCGTACTGACTAAAATCCACAGTGTCCATTCAATAGCCCTTTACGTTCCGGGGTCACGATTACTGATGAGACAGTCCCACTTAGCTCAAGTTTAGTATTAGAAAAGGACGCGTAAAAATTAAATTTAAATTTCTAGAATAGGTAGGTACAATTAATTGAATTTACATACCTCTGCTGTATTAAAATAATATTTTGTGAAGCAAATTAATATTAGACACTGACTTTAATAACAACGTTAGATCACACAATAAATAACTAGAAAATGTCGGCCACACCGTGGGTAAGGCCCACCCATGGCTCTTACAACACACACCCGAACAAAAATCGCAACTAATTAACAATAATAACGGCTAAACAAATAGAAAGTTGGCACTCAGGGCACCCACACATACACATACATTATAAACGACACCACGAACACACGTGTTAACAATTAAAAGTCTTAGTTTAACAAATGATCGCTCTCAACAGCAATTATTCCCGTCACGGTTATTACAAGACGTATAACGGATCGAACATCGGACAGATCTCAAATTATAGTTTAGATACGGTGGTTTTAAACCCACACACTTCCGCGTTTAAGTGCCTTAATGATCTGATATTATATTACAATATTGTGACTGGACGGTTAGACGGTACCGTTGTTAGTCAATGGATGCGGTAATTGGGCCTGAATGAACTGGTGACATTAATCTGGGTATTTTTTATTGCTATTCGGGACACAACAGACGCCTAGTTTGTTGGGTGTGATCAAGTGAGCCTGTTGACATAGTAAGCTCAAGTTAGTCTTCTCTTCTGCGGGTTACAAAAGGTCCTTCTCCTTTGCTCACCACATCATCAAGCTGACTCATTGTTGTATCCGTCTTTCTAGATCCAACTTTTAGGTTTTTATTTCACGATCTGCTGATTTTTTCTGTTGCCTTTTTATTCAGCCTTGTTTACTCCATCTCTGCGTAGGTCAATGCGGTTGGAACAGGAACACAGGACGTATTAAAGTGTTTTTAGTTATGGATCGTCTTCGAATGCATCCATCGCATTATTCAATCCAAGAATAATTCTCATAGTCCATATACAACTTCTGCAGCTGAATTAAATATCTGAAGCATTAAGAATTTTCTGTGTAAAGAAAAATTAACTGCGAGCAGCATTTGCACACGCGACCTTCCGATTCCGTACTCATCGGACGGTCTTACCAGCCGAGCTATCATGGTCTTGCTCACAATCGCCGAATCCATTTCGTTTTTCATTTCATCCAAAAAGTTTTTATGCACGTTCTTGTTCTTAGGTAACTGAAAAGCTACGTAAAAGGTACTTAATTCTTTCTTTTCCATCCATTCATATTTTTTTATTTTAGGTTCTTCAAGCAATGTTTGGACGTACTCATCCAAAGATGGTTTTATTGATTCAGATTTTATAGTTTTTTAAATGTTTGTAGTGGGCGTGATGCAATATTCATTGATTATATTATTGTCCATAATAAAAATACGTGTTTGTTCTGAGAGCTTTTTGTTTATTTGACCGCTTTGCATTGCGTCAATGGCTTGGAGAAGTGTGTTCGATTTTGTTTCAGAACCTAAACTGTAACATGTGATATTCACAAGGTATAGGTAATAGGGCTGCGTCGTAAATTAGAGATGAGACGAATGGTAATTTTACCGAATAAGGAATAATTAGGCTCTCGGCCAAAGTTCTTAATAGTTAGCGACACTTAGTACATTTCGCCCGTCTATTCCCATTTATCCCCACTGGCCTTGTCACCACAAGTGAAAAATGGGAGAAAAATCCAAATTGGTGACAAAGGTAGTGGTTACAAATGGGAATAGACCCATTTAGCCAGTGACAGGCTTTTCAAGACCGAATTGCAGAGTTTCGAATTGCAAGCCAAAACCAAATTTCGACGATTAGTTCGTTGCATTTTTAGATAAGTGAATCTTCCCGGATTGTAGTTATTTTGATGAAAAGGTACATTTTAATGGAAGAATATGTCCAAAGGTTGTGGATGTGGGACTGTTGCGAAAGATATTGAACGATCCCGTGATGTTATGTCACGAACGCGGGGCGGCGCTCGCGCCGATCGCGACCCGCGTGGGCGGCGGGGATTTAGGGATGGGACGAGTTAAGGTTAATGATTTATCGATAAAAATTTGCTTTTTGGCGTGTTATCTCAACGGAAAATTTAATCTATTGTGGAATAGTGTTGGTAAGTGCAAGATTTATAAATCGTAGCATTTAAGCCCAAACATAATTTATTATTTGGAATGATATGTTGGGATAGTAGGGTGCCTAGCATAATTTTTCGCCTCTTGTTAAAACGTGCTATTTCTCTTCATGTGAAATAAACGTGTTTGCTGATTTTGAAAACCGTAACCTAAAATCTATCAGATTATTTTACTACGATACCTATCAGATAAGTGCGATTTTATTATTTACGACCGTTTGTAATATAAAGAACAAAAGCAGATCTCAGTCAAGTTCAGATGCAGAGATGAGGCCTAAGATGGAGCGAGCTCAGCCAGAAGCAACTAGATTACGAGTTCTAGAGTATATAGATGTGTACCCGCAAAACACAGCAAAGACTGTTTGGCGCTAGACTCCAACAGGATATTCGTAAGACAAGCGGCCCTGGTCAGGACTACCAATGCCTTAGTAACGCTCAGATCTCACTGCAGATAACAGATAGTCTCTGATGCCCGGAGTGCAACGAGCAATTGGATACCGCCAATCCCAAACACGCACCTATTATGTTCATCATTCGACTAAACAGAAATTAATACCTGATTTTACTATCAATGTACTATGTTTTTAGTTAATAAATAATTGTAGTTTGTTCACAATACGACAAAAATAAAATGTTCAAAGCGGAAAAATAAAATAATGAAAACGGAACTTTTATCGACAACAACAACCTCCACAACCCTACTCGCACATCTCTACGTCGCAGGCGCAATCTTTTGCTAAACCCGTAGCTGTGGCGACAGACAACATAAGATCACAAACGGCCCATAAGAGCGGGCCTTTAAATATATAGCCTTGTACGTTAAATGTCTAATGTTGTTTCATTTGCAGTCCGCCATTACAACGATGTGCACTCAGATGTCGATGTTTTGTTTTAATCACTTTTTTATTGTTTGAATCCATTGTGTTGCTGAATTTTCTTGGCGATTTGATTTCCTCGATTGTTTCGTTGAATTTGAGCAAAACTTAATTTTCTTAAGAATGTCCGAATCCGAATACTTCCGAAGACATGGTTATTTTAATCTTTAGTCATATAAAGTTGTCACTTTAAGATGAGTTGCATTTGGGCCAAGACAATCGTCCCCTGATTTTGTAATAGGCACCTAGCACCATAATTTTTGAATAAGCAGTGCTCTAATATGGATCGTGAAGACTTGAAAGTTTCTATATGTCAAATCTATTTCATTGAAAGTTTCGCTTTCATTATCTAGTTTAAGCTTTGTCTGAGTCTGAGAGCAAACGTTTAAAACAAAAGCTCTCGTCTTCAAACCATTCTTCTAGTCATATTATATTTTAGTCTAAATTGTATTTCTTTGAAGTGTCGGACGGGAAGTGAGATCATGTTTGTTCCGAACATCCAATGCTTTTGTTTGAAAAGTTCGTTCGTGACAGGATTTCGACGTCCGCCTGACCTTTGCTTATTTTAAGTAACTTTGTATAGTAAATAATAGAATCATAGGTACCGGTACATAGAAAAACGTGACCGTTTAAAACGGATGAAGGAATTTGTTTTAGAAAATTCGCGATGGAAAAAAATGTTAGTCACTTTGTTGACACAAATATTTGAAATGTTAATTGTTGATGTTTCCGTCTTGAGAAGACTAAAGTAAATTTTCCAATAACTTAAGTGTTAGTAACTTAGAATAAAGTGTCCCTGAAAACAAAATAAATCCCACAGAGTTAAACAAACGGTCAAGCGACCTCACACAAAAGTAATTCCATCAAAATAACAATAATAACAATAACAACTTATAACTATGTATAATGCGATATGTGAAATCTTTTGTAAATATGTCGTTGGTGATCCTATAAATAATAAATAAATAAATAAAATTAATGGCTGTCCATAAGTTCTGTTTGACTTATGAGAAACATTACATGTAACATCTCATCATTATTCTGTGCAGAGATGCGCCAAGCACCAACACTGTCATTGTGAAGTGCGTGGCGTCTGCGGGACGTGCGCGTGGCGTGAGCGTGGCGGGCGCGTGACGACGCGGACCGATGAATGGACGCACCTCTCGGGCTGCGCCGGCGCCGCCCACCATTGTTTCGGGGACAGATTATAATAATTTCCCGGCAAATCAAAAGCATTTTGGAATCGAACGATCGGCTCCGCTGATGTTATTAAATCAATTCGAATAGTACGCCTGATGAGATTTGATACTATACAATCGTGATATAAAATGTACGATTAATGTTTGTTTAGAAAAGACAATTATCTGACGGCACTGTTGGCGCAGCAGCTAAGCTATCGACTCCTGCGCAGCGTGCCAGGAGAAATCCCAGAATGAGGTAACGTTTAAAAAAAAACAGCTGAACGGTTGGAAATACTTGTATTATACCTAATTACCTTAAACACTCTCATCTCTAGTTCTCCTAACAAGGAGAACTAAATAAAATGAGAGAAAGTAAAAGGGCGAGCTGAAGTAGATTTACAAATTTCTGTTAGAAAAATCTCATAACATTACCCGATCTGGGAATGAAACTCAGGGCATATGCATACTCGAAACATTTGCGACTCAAGTGGAACGAATGAAGCGGTGATACTCGTATTATTTTTATGGATTAGCTTTTTTAGTGTCATTACAAGCATCAAGATCACTCATTCATAGTACAAGTAACATAATACACGTTTTATATCTGATGCGACAGCTTGCAATATGCATATTTGTGAGAACAATACAACTCCTCTAAATACGGGGTTCATTGGGACTGGCGTGTTTTCACTCACCATTTGCATTGGAATCACGTGAAAACGATCTCCAACGCCTTTGTCAACAACTTAGGTAATTTATTCTATACCAAAACAACTCAAATTCATCCTTACTCCTTCAAAGATAAAGTTGAAATTCTCAATAGTGACAGGTCAGCCCACGTAACACCGGTAGCTGCACGCTATTTTTGGGTAAGAAGTTATAAGTGGCGTGATACCATTAAAGGAGAATAGACTGTTTGGTTTATAAGAGAAGGTTCGGTTTGATTTGTAGTGTGGTTGGTTTTTGTGACGTTACGTGTAATGTTGGGGGCAGGTAAGACCGGTAGCGAGCGGACAATAAGCGATCAGTCATCTTGTTAGATAACTGGCAAGATGATTACACTGCATGCTACGCCTCGCCTTAGGACAAATTAAAATAAAGCCTTACATTTTGTCGGCCGACTTTATTGAAATAAATCATGTCGTTTTTGTGTGTCCTTTTGTAATGAATTTATTTTGCATGTAGTGGAATTTTGTAATGAGTCATGTCATGTTTTTTATTGAATTTTTGGGGTCTTTAGTGGTGTTAAGTAAGTAGATGAATGTTGTGGTTTATTTCTGATTGTGGGTTCGGGCAAGCTCCTTTATTTATTAATCTTAAATAAAAATGTCATCAATCGTATTTGTAAGTAAATAAGGTTTAAAACTGCATTTATTTTCTTTCTAGTTTTTAAAGTCACGACCAGGTTTAGGCATTTGTTTAAAATGCTTAAAAGCCGCAACTTCAAGTTCGAATTTTAAGTAATGCTTAACCCACTTACTTTTTAATTTCATGATAGTTACTTATTGGTAAAAACTTTCGTAGAAAATTCGCTACGAGAACTACAAAACTTATAAAGAAAAAAAAACGCAGTAAACTAACAAATCTAAATATTTCTTTTTAACATAATATTAAGTATCATTAGTCGTACAAAAATCGTGACAAACACCAAAAACATACGTAGGCATTTTGAGTCACGAAAATATTCGGAACAAAATTGCAAAACCATGTAAGCAATATGTTTGTGTCAAAAACCGTTGGTATTGAGATAAAAGATTAACTTTTTAACCCTAAAATGTGACTTGATCACGCATTAATAGACTGTTTTTATATATTTTTTTAAGGTTAGGATTCTTCACGTCATTGACATCATTGTTAATTTTAGACGAGGAGTCAGTGTATGGTATCTTGTCTGGTTAAGAGAGATTCGTATTTATAAATAGTGTTTGGAATCATGCACCAGCATGATTGCAAGTTTACAAATAATATGAAAATAGGCACTTGATTAATTGAGGTGTTTCCTAATTTCGTGATTAAATTATTTAATATTTGCCCAAAACGACCCATGATTAAACAATATCAGCGTAATGAGGCAATCAACAAAATTGTAAGACTAATGTTAGACGCTGTAGTCTCTTAACAATATAATTAAGATATTTATCATCATCAGCTTCTATTGTTACTACTGCTGGGACACAGACCTATATTGCTGTTGTCTAACAAAAAATATCAAGTATTATTAATTCAGTAATCTCTTCAGTGATGAGTACCTACACAGGAAAATCAAAGTAAATCACGTAAGTAATTTTTTAAATCATAATACAAGGGATGAAAAAAAAAGTGAATGTGAGAATCAAGATTAAGATATCCTCTACAACGTGTCGCTAGCTCTTAGACTAACTACAGCGCACATTACATTTACAAAGTAGCTAGTATTAATCAACACTAATAGATTTGTCCGGGTGTTCGTGTAACAATATACTAAGTCACGCCTACATACAACTGTCAACTCGTACTAGTTTTTTTTGTACATAATAATGAATAGGACATAGATATTTATTGCAATACAATGGGAGAATGGAATAGAGGAATAGAGTTTGTTGGTTTTGTAAGATTTTCTTTTTACTATGGGTTTTGGTACTTGGTCTCAATATAGCAGCAAAGATGAGAGCACCTAAAAAGAAATGGAACTCCTACGCACTGACCATCATCTGCCTAGCCTGTTTCCAACTATATTGGGGTCGGCTTCCAGTCAAACGAGATTCAGCTGAATGTCAGTATTTTTACATGGAGCGACTGCCTGTCGGACTTTCATGACCCAGTAACTGGGTAATACGTTACCCCATGGTAAGACTGGTTGTCAGACTTTAGAGCTTCTGACTAACAGTAACGACTGTCAAAGATCTACAAACGGCTTAATGTGCTTTCCGAGGCACGGAGGAAACTCGCTATGACAGATGGTCACCCATCCACAGACCAACCTCGGCAAGCGCGGCTTAACACGGAAGATCGGCCTGTGCGGCTGTAATTATTTAGCCACGAGCTCCTCCCCTACGCACTGACCAACACAGTAAAAATTGTTTGGCGCCGAACTTTAAAATGTCTGAACAGCTTAACGGATTATGAATGTAACGTTGCAGCGGGTGTTGCTGCAATTTGTAATTTAGGTAATTAAGGAATAATTGTTCAGTTTTCCGTCTTTCGTAAACAGAAAGTGTCCTTGATATTTCAGTTTTCCTAATATTGTGTTTAATTTACTTTTCTTTCTAGCCTTTTATGTACTTTGATTCCTTCTTAGAGGGTTGATGCTTATTGTATTAGTTTACATATTATATTCGAAATTAGTCCGAGGTATATGTATCCTTATGTCAAATATACAAACGTCTTCTGCTACCCTTTAAACGTCAAACCGTTAAACCCTCTACCCTTCAAAATATACCTCGGACTAATTTCTTCATATAATAAGGATAGAACTTCACTAGGTAAGTTCGTAGGGTTATTGGAAAGTGGTTATTCAAACTCTTGTTGGGACAGTACAGACGTATCCAAAAAAAAAAAAAAACATTCGCTTAAAACCCCAAAAACATTTGACACTTTCAAACAAAACCTTTGCGTAGGTATCTAACAAGCTTTTTCCACGGTATATTTGTCAAGGTATCGCAAGTACGTTAACCGTGCCAATGCGGACGGGTCTTTTTAACACCTCGCCGGTTTTTCGGCGCGCCGTATATCAAGTTAATGTTATCTGTGGCTCGCTGTCACCGTGATGCATTGCGCTCGCGCATACGCTGATTAACGAAATTAATTTGTCACACAACAGATTGTTGGCGGTCGTAATTAATTTGTAATTTAAACGAATACGTTTGCTTTTACATGTGGTTGAATTTTTGGGGTTTGATTTGAGATATGATTTTTTTTTTTAAAGAAAGTTATAGGTATTTTGTAAAGAATAGTGTTTTGTAATCGATATCTGTGTCTCTTTTATTGTAGATCTTTTAAAGTTCTGTTTATTTATGACAGAAAATGGACACCAAATTTAAAACAAAATAAATCAATGCATGAGCAATATACGCTGAATATACACTGCTAGCAATATGGCTTTACCTACTTTCCAGACAAAATTATTAGTTTTTAAAAGAAAAAAATATCTATGTTAATTGAGACAGATACGTCCGGGGCTTCCAATACTGTAATTTAGATAAAAAGGTGTGTGTCCCAACACAGCATAAATACAACATGTCCAAACAAGCTTATCTTGTGACCACCTCGGAGCTCTCCAAATTAATGGGTACCAACAATATTTCACGTTTTTTATGAACAACTTTTTCGAAAAAATAATTAGCGTAATATGGTTAATCAGCGTGTTTAATATAAAAGAAAAATTATAAAAAGATTCACTTGTAACTTTTTTATGTAGTTAAAACCCTTCCTTGAAACTAGTTAATTATATGATCACTGTCAATAATGATTACCTATTGACCTTATAAAATCATCAATAGAACCGATGGTAGGACAAAGGGTTCCGTCGCCGTTAACTCGCCCGCAAACGTTTGAAAAAACAAAGCCAATTTGGCCTAATAAAATATAATTAAAAAACAAATTTTATTGTGATACTCGTTCACGCGTTACTATTCCTTATTTTTAATTAATCGATTCGTTTATTGGGAAGTCTTTGGTCGGTACCAGTGATCGTATTAGACAAAATTATCCTTTCTTATTGTGTGATTCGTTACGCACGTATTTAAGGGTTAAAAAGACGGGTGCTATTAATGGTCCGTTTACGATTTCGATTCGAAGGGAAATCATAATATTTTTTTCTATGATCCTGATTGGCTCAATTTTTGTTTCATCTGTATTGATTGGAGCGCCACCTATTAAATTAATTTAACTGCGTTTGGATATCGCTACAAAATATTAAAATATTAGTTATACCTACGTCAGTGAAGTCTCCCGCCATGAAAGCTCTCACTGTTTTTTTAATAAAAGAAAATTGATTTTTAGAATGTTACCAAATACTATGTACCTACATGGTTTTCAATGAACACCAATAAGGATTAATACGTGCAGTTATGACAGGTATAATATTCTTAAATCATCATCATCTGGTTAGCCTTTTCCCAACTATATCGGGGTCGGCTTCCAGTCGAACCAGATTCAGCTGAATATCAGTATTTTACATGGAGCGACTGCCTGTCGGACCCCCACAACCCAGTAACCGGGTAAATACCTCATGGTACGACTGGTTGCCAGACTTTAGATATTCTATAAGATATTCTTTAATATGACACATAATTAAATTTATATCAATTGTGATAATGTATGAATTAACTAAGACGCAAAAAATCCGAAAATGCAGGCGAATTCACTCCGGAAGACTCTGAATATGTTTTTACCTCATTAATAGTCTGTACGAAGGAACGTTACACTATTAGCATACACTTTATGAGCTTACAGCAATGATATTATAAGTAAAAAGGTGTAGATACGTTATACCACTCAGAAAGTGACACGCTCAAATGTGGTCAATTGACAAACCTTGGCTATATTTGTCTCTTTTTCACTTGCGATACCATCCTACTTAAGCGACTAATCGTGATGTAGTGTGCTATTGCAATATTTAGTTATTCATGTGTGCGTGCCGTTTTTGAAGATATAATGTCGTGTAGGTAACGTATCTATTCATCTATATATATAAAAATAAAACCCGTTTTACGTTGTCACGACATACCATGAAAACGGCTTGACCGATTCGGATAATTCTTTTTTTGGTGTGTTTGTAACCATCGGGACCGGGTTTTAGACCAGGTCCTCCACCCGTGCAAAGCCGGGACGGGCCGCTAGTTTATAATATCATTGGCTTTCAGTACAAAAATTCACTCCATTCCAATTAACGGCAATGTAAATTGACCCTACTACTCGCTGTGTGGTATCCGTCACAACACCTATATCTGCAAGTTATAATCTAATTGCATACAATTCAAAAACATCAAAAAATTATTGAATAATTCATACAGGTTTCAACTAAACGCTATAATTTTTATAATTACACTATTTCGTTACAAGTTACGGTCAACTAATATGCAATTAAAATTTTCGTCTGTCTATCAAAACGTCCTTCGGTGGCATAAGATGAGCATTTTGACATCCCTTGTCTAGGTAAGTCTATTATTATGGTTTCTCAATTGGGTACAAACCACTGAAGATGATGATCAAAATGATATCTAATTAAGTGCTACGGTTTTTGTTTTAATTGGCCCGAATTTATTTGGTTCGTTTCGTTGTTTTAATTTTAAATGTTGTTGTGTGAAATGGGACTGTTATGTAAGGTGTCTATGTAGTTACAGACAGACAGACAGACAGTTAGACACCTTTCCTTATGAATCCATTCTTTGAGGTAAATGAGACAATGTTTCTGATATCTGTGTATATATTTTTTTTGCAATTAAATACAGTATATATCAACAAATCAGCATTGCCATACAACGTGGCAATGCTGCCAGCGTTCTGGCTGCCTACTATACCCGTTGACAGCGATGTGAACGTATTATTTGACGCCCCTTAAATGTTTTTTCTTTTCTTTTATTTGTTTTGTACATATTATTACTAGTAAGTTTCTATTTATAGTTTGTATATAATGGTCGTATATTGGATTTAATAACTCCTTCTTAAATATATTTATAACAATAAGTAATCTATCACACCTTTTAATATTGTCCTGAACTTAGTTGAAACTACTCTATAATTTTATCAAACCTGTGTTTTAAAGCCTTTTACTTAGGTTTACGATTCATTACAACGTTCTAGGACTTCAATTAATTGCGTTTTTTTATACACACACTTGTTACACGCGTTGACATGAAGACAGAGGTAAAACAAAAACTGTAGAAAACCATAATTCAATATTCATTTTGCCCTGCCACTCTTCAAAATTCATACCTGCAAGAAATATTATTTTTACGAAGTTTACCTTAATTCTTTCCATTTTTTTCGAGTGTCGGTTACCTAGCTGTAACCGACCACATGCGGATAAAACTTGGTGTATCCTACTTACCTTCGGTTAGAACTAGGTTTAGCCGGTTAAAACTAGGCCTAACCTTGGGACTTGCTGTTACAGCAGCTCTGTGAAAGAAGGATACAGCCTGTGAAAGAAGGATATAGGTTTAACCACATGTCTAAACTCATAATCGATTCGACAGAAGTATTACATTGAAATTCCTAATCAGGGACAACATGACATACAAATATCTTTCACAGCTATCAATAAACATTATTCACTGAACATTAGTAACAACATCAAAGCTAAATAGCCGAAAGTTTATCCTTTCTTCACAACAATCGCGTTAATTACATTTAAATCTTCTTATATATACATAAAGGATGTTAACAAATCGATTCGTCTCGATTGTCTATCGAGTCGTGATTTCCTCTCGATGATGTTTATCAATCGATTCAAGGTGCGTTTGGTTTGAATACGTTTTTTTTTTAATGCAACGTTCTCCGGAAACAAAGGTATTGTTGGATAGGTACTTACATATAAGATATGTATGCAAGTATAATTTGGAACATCTGCATACTTTTTAAACAATGTATCCGTTGACCTTAATTATTAACAGATAATTATTTTAGTATATCACGTATAAAAAGTGGGAATTGTGTTTTTTTTTTATAATAGTAATTTAATTTATGTTCGCTTATAAAATACTTTTTAAATGACCTTAGAAAGTCCAAGTAATTGCCTGATTTTACTAAGAGATGAGCAAAAAAAAAATCCTAAGGGTGGGTGGGATCTATCTTCAAGGTAAGGTAAAGCGTCTGGAGATCCAGGCGCAAGATCAAATCCCACTCGCGGCAGATTTTTTTTCTGATCAAAATGTCATATTTTATTTTTAGTGTGTTCCGTTATTAGTGCCCATGATTTCTGGTTTATTTTAGGTAAGCACTTCTTAGAAAATGGTGATTAATTGATATCTTATGTCTTCATGTCGTCACTTACAGGCTGATTTCAAATTAGGAAAATAATACTTATAGGTAAAAACAACAAGAAGGTATTTTTGAGCTACTAAATAACTACAGAAATAGAATACTTTTCATAATCAGTGTGTTACATGTAAAACCCATTAAGGGCAAGCATACAATAATTGGCGACGGCTTTTTTATTTTTTTGTTGAAAGGTGCGAGCGCCCCTTGATTGACGCGGCCACTACGTCTTTTTGACGGGCCTGACGTATTTTATGTGTAGCGTCTCTATACAGGGCGTTTGTATAAAGTTATTAATTTAGGATTTGATTTTTTGAGATATTTTGAAGATTTTTGCTTGCTACGCAGAAACTACATATGTAAATGAATTCATAGCAACGTTTTTGTTTTCAAGTCCCTATATTCTTTTGTTGCCCATTTTGTTTAAAATTTAAACTCATGTTATTGACCATTTTTGGAAGCAAAAACAATAAAGCCGACCTCATCATCACATCACATCTTCGTCTTAATTCAAATCTTCATTTGGAAGTTGTATCATTTACAATAAATTGAAGCAGTGTTTTTGAATATCATCAATTAAAATATGGCCCCAGTTTGAAATAATTATAGATAACGAACCAAGTTCTAGCGACACAACAGTTGTGAAACAATTTTGACAACCAACAGACGGTGCTACCTAAAACGTTTACTTTACAAAATCAAAACACCCTCTATCCCACATTCTTCCCACAGATGCGTATCGCAGCACATTATCGTTCGGTAATCGAGCTCACTACGTTTCGCAAAAAGGTGTAACAGAAGCTGCAAACGAGCGCGAGGTAATGACTGCCCCTTAATTTAAAACGATCGAAGTTAGCGCCGCTTATTACAAGCTTGGTAATTGCTAATTTGTTTTGGATATATTGGTATGGAGAAACGAATATTTTTCATTATAGAAACGAAGTATTACTCATACTGTAAATTAAATCACAGAATCATAATAATAGGCTTGTGTTAAGGTTTTTTTTTTTTAATAATTTCGTAACACTATTACTAAACACTGCAACGCCATGGAGTTTTCCTTGGGTTGAAAATATCGTAAAAAGAGTCCTCCCGCTCTTGATGGAGCGGAAGGGACTGAAAAATAGAAATGCCATCCATCCATCTAGTTTCCCCAATTTTGCTAGTCTTCAGGGCAAAAAGTACTCGCATTGCTGTCAACGTGAAAAGTCCCGTTGACAGCGATGCGGATATATTTTGACGCGTTGTTAATAATTCGGCTAGGTAGATATTTTTTAAAGCCTACTTAACGTTTTATGTGCAAACGCATAGTGAACAAATGATTTGACCTGGAATACTTATTTAAATAATTAATATGTTATGTTTTATCTATGTCAGAATCGATAAAGATCGTTAAACAAAAATGAACAGAACTGATAATTACATATTCCTATGTTAACTTAAAATAAGTGTACAAAAGATGACCTAGTTCCGTTCATAAATGTAGTATTCAGTTTAGAGTAAAATTTGTAAATTTAAATTATCTTAACATCATCATCTTCCTGCTTTTATCCCATTTTACTTGGGGTCGGCGCAACACGTTTCTACCTTCCATTCTCCCCTATCACAAGTCATAAATGACGATATTTATTCAGCAAATTAGTTTTTACAAACTCTTTTACACGCCAAAAAGCCACTATTTTTAGACTAGATGGGGCCGGTGTTTCGTACCTGACTACTCTGAGAAGAAACATCCGAAACAAACTCAGAGGTCACAGTCTCATTTACTCCTTTTTGTTTCATATCCTTACTTATACAATCCATCTTTTCTTTGACCTTCCTCTTCCTCTCCATCCATCAATATTCATACTCATCACTCTCTTAGTCACATATTATATATATAGACAATTAGTCCTTTATTTTTTTCCATTCAATCACCATTCCTAAGATATCGCGATTCTAAAAGTTGAAGGACTTGATGACTAAGACAAGTGTCAAAGTTCATGTGAACTAAAACATAGGTAATTAAAACAATGGTTAAGCTGAGTCTACACTGACCTTTGGCTAATGCACTGTCTATCTGTATGTGATAGCTGATAGCCAAAACTGGTAATTAGTCTGTGATTAAACGCCGATATGTTGCGGCAGGCTCCCACGGCTTTAGGGTTGTCGGAAGAACTTGACGAGGTTTAGAAGGATTTTCTTAAGTATATTAATTTATTTGTAAGTAATCCTCGAAAATCTTGGATAAAGAAACACATGTTGTAGAGAATCGTGGTGGCTGACTTTTATCACGTCCACTACAAATTGCTATGCAAAATAAATTTTTGTCTTGGTATTTAATATAATAATAATATAGTAGTTGTATAACACTCTAACTTTAAAGCTCAGCCATATTTTATTTAAAATCAGCATAAGAACTAAATAAGCGTATTTTTTCTACTTCTTTCTCATTTTTATCCACTTCAAGTAAACGCTATAAGGCAACAATAAACATAATGAAGTTCAAAAAACTATAACTATTACTGTATTTTTCTAAATCTATCTGTTTTACCAAACAGTGATAAAATGTTTGCTTGTATGAAAGTTACCTAAATCAACAAATCAGAAATGTTAACATAAGCTTTTTTGTTTGAATGACGCATAATTTTTGCAAAAGCATCTCAATGTCAAACAAGACAAATTGGCAACTCAAAATCATAGACAACAAAAATACCCGACACTTATCTGTAACCATCAGTGGCAACCCTACTCCTGATGTTTCTCAGAAGTCTCTCCAAAGTTTTACACCTAAAAGGTTTTAGATTAGATAATTATATGTAATGGGGACGAGTGATAGCCAATCTTAACTTCAAGGGCAAAGAAAAGGATCAATTGTTTGGTACAAAGATGCTCCCGATGATTATGCGGTAGCATTCCGTTTTGTGGCAGCCCTGATGTGTAATTTTCTCGTCAGGATTTCTTTTTTTTCGTGACATTTTGTTTGGCATCCGATAATGGCTGGTAACGCTTTGGTGATGCAGCAAATTTTGTTATTGGCTGTTATATTTTGGGATTAATTCCTCCTTTAAAAAAAAGCTTCTCCTCGATTTTCGCAGTATATGTAATGTATAATCCACGTTTACGATACAGACTGCTCTTTGAAAGTGAACAGGACCTAACTCGTTCAAATTACTTGGCCCACAATCTACTTTATTTGTAGGTCCTAGCATAATTATTATTATAGCCTATACACCCAAAAAAAAACATTAAATAAAACATCGAAAGTATCTTCTTGTTTTGCAGAAATAAAAATCGAAACCTTACCTTTTGTGTTTCAAACAATTTTTGTTAGACCTTAGCCAGAAATTAAAGTAATAGTACAGTAGTATTAAAACTTAAAAGACGTGCAGACTCCGACAAGATAAAATTATACATCGAACAACATATGAAAACATAAATTTACAAAATTGCATCCACCAAAAAGGAAGCAGAAAAACGCGAATTGCATTTACATCATTCCTCAATACATTTTTTCCGCATAGCGCACCATTTTTTACTCCCAATCTTCGTATCTATAAATCAATAACTAAACAATTGCTCATGATTGATGGGTCGGAATCAAAGTTAAGTAGTTATGCCTTAATTATAGGCAACGGTCAGCCGACTTTATATACGCCATAATGTTTTGACAACACAATGGACGCACGTTTAGATACGACTTTCTACATGTTGTGTTGGGCGTGAGAATTGGACGGTGCATGAAGGATTTAAGTATAGGTGTTGAATATGAATAATGAAATAAGAAATAATTAAACTAAATTATTGAAGGGCACCGAAAAATCCTCCGTGAATGTGTCCAAGAGACTTTCGGCGTTGCCATTGCCACGTTGTATAGCAACGTTAAGTCCCTGTCACAGGAAAAAGCTAGCCACGGTCATAGACAAAAGCAAGGCGGTCACGAGAAGCGTCAAATAGTCGTTTTGAAAAAATGCAAGCATCAAAGCTAACTACCATCTTAGAAAGCCTTTAAATGCAGTCATTTAAAGGTGAGGTTAATCACGAAATAAATATGACGATGGTTCTAACAGGGATATGAATTTTCAAGTAAAAGTCTGGGTTTCTACCTTTGGTAATCATTTTGGTCTGTTAACCGATGTTTAGGATATTGCTGATGATGGACCGACGGATGAATCTTAAAACAACCAGCTAAACATTAAAAAAATCAATTTCGAAACACATTGCAAAAGCATACAGTCGTAAAGGTACATTCACACACATACGCCCTTCTACGAAAAAAACAAACTATCTGCTTACAAAGACCCCAGTCATAAAGACTTTTGACACGTGCTTCATACAAAGTTGAGTTAACGTAAATAATGTTAACGAGGTCAAGAAACATAATGTGTGTATTTCGCACTGTCGTAAACCGGCCTACAGCGTAAGAATCAATCATCAATGTTGTATTTTTGAGTTACGACCTTATGCGCTTTGACTGCCCATTATAGGATAGACGTATGTTATGGAGAGGATAAAAGTTTTGATGATTTCGCTTCTTGTTTAGTATTTTTGTTCAAGTGGAAAATTATTTTGTTTTGTAAAGTTAGCCTTTCGATAAGTGAAGAGAATGCAAATCCAGCCAGCATATGCCAAAAACATTTGTGTGTGTGATTGTGAGTGACTAGGAACAGATTTTGCTGGTCTGTAGGAAGAAGACAGATTAGAGTAGCTGGGAATTCAGATCCATGGTTGAGCTCATACCCAGTAGAGCATTAATATTTTAAGACTAAAGTTAACACAAAATGAAAATATTAAAGATAATTATAACAAAGTTATAGGTCACAAATAGATCAAGGAAAATTTAAGACGGTTTCGGGCTACGCATTAGGTAGAGAAGAATCAGTCCTTGCAATATATCGACTTCGAATTTGAGGACATGCACAAAAGATAACAAAGCGAATCAAAGGAACCTCAAATTCAAAATGAACACTAAATCAAACAGATCCACAATACCTAGAACCCAAAGATGATTTTAGCAAAAACAGCTCCCGTTAATATTCTTAAAACAATAATTAAACAGATATTAAATGGCAACATTGTATAGGTAACCGCTTATTATAGTTACCATTTTGTATGCTCGTTTCGTTAAACTATAATTTGCATAAGGTTATGAATTATGATTTAAGCATTTATAATTTTAGGATAATTATTGATTCCCTTTTGCATAATTATGTTTTCAGTGTATTAGTGGTTTGATAGTTTTATAATTGGAAAGATAAACATAATCATGTTGCTGTTTTGCCGTGAGATATAGGCATTTTTTTGTTCAGAGGCAATTAGTCCTTGTCTTGTCATTATTATTTCGCTTTTTAGACACTTTTATGGCATTATTTCAAAGTAGTTTATTAGTGCACAGCGTAGGACGTCCACCAACAAGGTGGACAGACGACCTTATAAAGGTCGCCGGAATAGGCTGGATGCAGGTCGCTTTCATCCGGTATATGTGGAGATCAATAGGGGAGGCCTATGTTTAGCAGTAGACGTCCTATGGCTAAGATGATGATGACGATGATTTCAAAGCAATTTCGTATTTTTTACGGATTTTCTATTTTACCACAGCGAAGCTCTTTACAACGGCTCTTCAATTGCAGATATTTTTCTACAAGTACTTTAAATAATTTCAAAAATAAAAATCCTTATACTCTTATCATTCTCATTTACCAACAATTACGATATTAATTTAAGAACGTGCTCAATAAATTAAAAAGATTACGCTTCAAGCATAAAGATATGGGCAGACTAGCGACATGTTTCGATTATTGAATGAGCACCGATGCGACGAATCGATTACGTCCGAGTAGTTGGTACGGTCTTGTCCAGTGCGACGACGGACTTAACAAGGCTTGCTCGATTGTACTTTTTGTAAGGGGTATTATAAATGATTGTATGTTCGATGTCGCCAAACTGCGGGGTTCTGAAATAAGCCTTATTGGTGACGATTTTATGCAATGTTTCTGCCAGTACAGGTTCGTTTTGTAGGTGCTAGTTAAATGAAGAGCTTCATAAAACGTTTTGAAATATTACGAGCCTATTTTAAAAGTCCTTAGTGTCAAAATTTCATAAGAACGATGATATTGACCGCTCGTAGTTTAAATTTATGTTAATAGTGTTCAATTTTGTTTGTGACTTTCCCTATTAGAATTAGATAGGTATGTATTGGATCTACGGTATAGCTGTAGCTCCATAGTATTTCCTAGTTTATTGGAAAAAGGTCTTCTAATAACTTGCCACCATCTTCTAAACCACTATCCAGCACAATCCCGGTTGACTCTAGTCGCACTGCACACTATCGCGACATGATCGCAGCGACAAATCGCAAGATGCGCCGCCGTCCGTTATTCCGCGTCGCTGCGCCCATGCGTCGGATCCTATCCGCGAACATATTAGTATTGTAACCGATCTAAAGGTTACCGTACAAAAAAGATTCATGGCTTGTGCATGTGAAGGTATTGACGGCTAATGTGTATGAGGCTTTATGATTTATTAATAGATTTTTAATAGGTCTTTAGATTGTGATAGTGTCAGACGTTGTTAGGTTGCAATTTGGATGATACTAGAAAATTTTAATTATTTACCATCTTTTTTAAACTTTCATTTTTAATCATGATTTTTCTGATTGACGACGCGGTTGGCCTAGCAGAAAATAGACAAACAAATAATAGACCAGCATAGATTTATATTAATAAAGACGTTCTTGATTGGTATTTCTGCCTGGAAGAGCCTCCTGAAAATCAAATAAAAACTTAGCTTACCCATAACATTATGTGTGAATCATCCTCTTTGAAACACAATTGTGGCAAAATTGATTTATATATCAAACCAAATACCTTGAAATATCGCTCCAGATTAAACCAGATCTTATTCAGATCCAAAATACAAAAAAACGGACCCCCATAAATCCGACCACTAAATCAATTACCGGTCATCTTCAACAATAAAGTACGCAAGAATTTACATTACACACTCCAGCCACGTGACATTGAATTCTATACTAACGATATAAAAGAGGCAACATTCCCTTGCACGTCAAAACAGCGAATGTAGTGGACAAATCAACCAGAAACACCAGACCTATCACGAAGGAACTTTATCCTTGAAATGTGAAAAGTTCTAAAAGGTCTTCGTATACTGGTGATGTGCACATAAGTGATTTTGAAGCTGTTATCTCGGTTGTACATTAGTGAAGGCTTGACACAGCCAGTCTTCTGTAAAGCCACGGCTTGTATTAGTGGCTTCTAATTTATTGAGAACGATAGGACGACTGACGCCGGCCACCCTGACCAAGGATCCATTCACACCAGGTGGGGAGGTCCGGACTAATTGGACCTGTGGCGAGTGACATCTGTTTTTGTGTTATTTTTTTCCGTGGAGAAAGTTTTTAGTGATTGGGGTGTATGTTTTTGATATTTTTACTGTAGATGAAAATAGTAACTGTAGTAAAATAATTAGAAAGGAGAATGGATTACTTTTTTTTGGGTGATAAAATCATCACACGTTGCGAAACCTGAGTGGAGCGCCAGATTCTTGCTGACTAAAATTCCACTGCATTCCTTCAGTAGTACTTTGCGTTCCAGGGATATTGAGTTCTTTTCAGACAGTTCCTCGACAGTTGATTTGTCTAAATTACTAAGAAGGTTTCTTGTGACGTACAAGATGAAATGTTATCTGATTGATCTGAGATCAATGTAAATAAAGTAGCAATGTAGTCACTAATTAATCAATTAAATGATTCAATGCTAGAGTTATTAACAAGATTGCTCATTATATACCTATACATGTATGTTGCTTTACTGCTTAATTGCTTTGCAATCGGTAAAACCACCTTCAAACAACCAGTAGAAAGGTCAAATCAATCAGTTATTGTTCATTTATAATTTAAACAGAGAATGCGAAGTTTATAATAAATTGAATCGTGTAACAAAAACTTTTGGATTGGAAATAATTAAGTTTCCTTGTGTTTTGTGATTTAGGAACATAATTTATCATAATTATGTCAATGAAGGTATTGTATAAAAACATTACAAAGTGCCGAATTCTTAAGTAGGTACTGCAGATGAATGTGCAACGCATGCCTTATACATTGCATTTTAATTAAAGTCTTTTTAAGAATCTGTATCTTATTTTTATGAATGCGGCACCTACACATTTGTGTTATTACTATTTATACACGCGTTTTACAAACATTTTAATGCAGTATTTTTCAAACCTTTCATAGGTTAGCACAATTTTACACACTCGAAAAAGATTAAACATTAAATGACTCCATTTTTATACCAAACCGTGTCCATTCACACCGAACCTCCTCTACATTTTTATTAACACCCCAAACCAGATAAACAGGATACGGAAAATATATTTATTTGTCCAATCATCAAATATAAGGGGCGTTCTCGGGTTACACGAAATGATTCCAGTATAGCAATCGTCCCCGTGATTTGTTACGATAATCTATACTAATAAATAACGCACTTCGTCCAAGATTGAGCTGCCTTGGCTTGTACCTTTTGTTTCACTTTTGGCTGGTCACCTATTGATTTATTGTGTTCAATGATTTTTTGCATTTTATGGCTCTTATTCGTGATTAACATGGCCTGATGGCAGCTATAGATTAATCAACGGATTTAGTGGTTTATCTCCAAGATAGTCGCTTTTTTTAAGTATTGTTTTTCGTTTAATTTGTTGCTTTATTATGTCTCCGTTTTTAATGGTAATGCTTTCGTGGTTCGGTTTTTTTGGTGAGGTTATCTGGGGATCGAGGTGTTTTTAAGTTTATGTTTGTTGCTATATTTGATACGGTTTTATGTTAAATGACTCCATTACTTGTATGGCGTGATTTTGCTCGGTTTCAGATAATTTTCTTTGAGTTTATTACTCCGGATTTTTTATGTCTTTCTAAGAGCATATTTGACCAATGATACTGTAAGCAGTCAGATCTTGTAAGGTCAGTTTTGACATAGTTGTTATATTGTGTATTTTTGTACTTTTTAAATACCCATAGGTATCATTGTTAACTGGATTAAATGCATTTCTAAAGCATTTAAATACACCAACATGCCATAATAATTATGAAATTGACATATCTTGTTGAACGCAGTTTATTTATAACGTGTCGATCACGTTTAGTTTCATTGATAAAATTACTCTCAATCTAACCTCAAAAAGAAGCATTTTCTACTCAAATCCTTCGTGAATCATGTGCTCATTACTTACGACCATTAAGTATAAAACAGACACATTATGGCGGCATCTCTAATAAAAACAGTAAGGTCGTAAAACAAAGAGTTAGAACACCCACATGGCGACACCTTTACCTACTGTTGCTTCTTAGATTTAGCGTTTACTATGGACTTAGGAATTTCCTTAATAGCCGAATAAAAATAAAAATGGCGGTGATGGTTTAAAGTGACATGTAATGGGGGACACCTTGATATATTTTTTTTTTTACATGGTAAAATCATCAGATGAGTCCTCACACCCCGGGCAGGGCGGGAGGCACTGTCAGACTTGTACTGACTAAAATCCACAGTGTCCTTCAATAGCTTTTTATGTTCCGGGGTCACGGTGATGGTATAAGTCCCGCGACCCCGGCAGGCTTTAGCCCTCTGAGCTATGCTGACGCTCTTTGAGGCGCGCGTGGAACACGACACGCCGTCAACCCGGGCATGGTCCTTGGTCGGACGGCGAGTTGCCCTTTACTCGCCGCTCGCATGCCCGAGGTGTTAAATAGCATGTAAAACGTTTGAACTTTTAATAGTGACTTCTGAGTACCTATGTGTCGGTTGTTTTTTTTTTTCATATCTTATTTTGCCATTTTTCATATTTTTTTTAAAAATTCGTTTTCATTTGTTGATCTTTGAAATGTTGTAATATAACAAAAAGTTTATGAATGTGAATACATTATTATGTTTCTTCGTTAATTCATGTTATGTATTTGAATGTGGGAAATAAATCGTCATTTGTTAACAGAAAGGGTTAATGTTAGTGTTCTTGTTTCAATATGAATGTCGTTATAGTAGTACCAAATGGCCTGAAATTTTTTACAAGAATAGGATTGAATATAGTTTATTACTCGACGCCCCTACTAGTTAGGTACTGGTAGTCATGTTCTAAAATCGAAAGCTTCTTTTTATATTTCTGGCGTGGAAAATTTTCATATGAATCATCCTCCCCCAAGGCTGGTGGGAGGAGCGGAAAGGAGAGTGACAATCAAAACTTCACTTCCCTTAGTTGCAGGCCTGCGGTTCCCCTTTTAAGACAGTCTCGCGATTCATCATTTTACAAAGTGCATGCTAAAATGGCAGGCTACAATGTAAGCCTGTCATCACACGCTACGCTGACTGTGTGGTATTCAGTCGCCTTGAAGAACCAGTCGTCTACTAAAATCGGTCACCTGTCCAATTATCGGTTTGACTAACTGTTGCTTAACTGATTTAACAATTAGCGTTTACGGTATATTTTTGTGTTTATTGTCGGTGGATTCACATACGAAATGTGGAATCTCAATTAAAAAACAATGTAAAGTATACTTTTAAATATACAATTATTGCTCCTCAATAAGAACTGCTAATTTCTCAAGTTTTTTAGTAGGACTTCCAGCAACTTCAAGTTTAGCTAAATTGTCATTCAGTTTATTACGATTTAGAATTCTGAAATGGAAAACAGTCTAATAATTTTATGTGTGACCTGTTTTTTTCTGTTACAAAATTTGCGGTTTTACTTAGCTTTTAAATCAAAGGAGAAAGAGCACTTTTAATATCGCTTTTTGAAGCGTATGGACACTTAAGCAAATCCATAAATAATGTTATTATTTTAAATTTGTTTTGGCATAAATTCACTTAAATCGTTTGTGGGGTTTTTATTTTCAATATTATTAGTAATTACTATTATACATTTGTTCCGGTATAGTGAAGGGCTACGTTACCAGAATCGATCGATTAAACTTAGAATAGAATCGTAAAACAATTGAAAAATCTACTAGTGTCCCTAAAGTCTACCTTAAAAGCTGTTATTATTGTTTTTCTAAAAACTCTAATATGATTTATTTTATGATAACATATATTGAGGTCTTATAATAAAAGTAAAAAAATAATCGATTATGATTATGATATCGTAATTGACCGATGTGTCCAACACTATTCCATGAAGTGTCAGTTGTCAAAGTCAAACTCATTATTTTCGTGTTTGTTTGGTTTTGATTTCGTTATTACCGGCGAACTACTATTTCTTGCTTTTCTCTGATATAATCTGAACTAATATTCGTGTCGAGTATCTCCACGTCTTTATACATCGAGCAATTGGACCCTGTAGTGCGCTGTTATAGTGAATGTGTAGTATACGTCTACGTTGATTTCTTCGGGACAGTAAACAATATGTCGCGCTGTGTAAATTGTTCTTTGTTATTATCGTATCCACTGCCTAATCGTCAAATGAGAGAGGCAACGGATGCCATGGTTAATCTTTTAAATATTTGGATTTCTACTACGGCAAGTATATTCCTTCATGATACATAGTCAAATGGGCGTTTTTCCATTAGCCGGCCCGCCACCGGCACTACTAAATGTTTGTACCTATTATAATATAATAAGTGCAAAAGCGAGTCATTCATTTTCGTACATTTTTGCTTCGCAGGCATCGGCATGGCGTCGGCGACAGTGCCGGTGCCGGCCAGCTAATGGAAAAACGCCCAATAATAACCTACATATCAAAATCTTATTTTTTTACATTAAGTAATATTGCAGTATCAATGGGTACCAATTTAAATAGGTACGGTTTCAAAACGATATTGTTTTGACGTCTAACATAACCTCAAATAATATCCTGAGTAAATTATGTTTTTTTGGAAAAACCCCACAAAATATCAACTGTATTTAACATTGCTTTGAAGTATGTCAATAAGCCTAACTTGTGTCCAATTTTCACTACCATACTCTGTCAAAGGGAGCGCAACCAAGTGCCCTAGTAGTTTGCTCAATCTCCTTTAACACATTTTTAAACCACAACAGACTTGCGTAAAATATGCCATAAAGACAACAGGATTGCAAGAAAATAACAATCGAATGTCATATAAAAAAATGCATTAGTGTAAATGCGTAGCAAGAGACGCCGACGGGCGAGCATCGTTCAATTTCGCTTATACGCTCGTAAAGCCACGAGGCGTGTAAAAAGCCTATAAAATTCAATTGACACCAGTTAAATCCGATAATGTACGAGCGAAACACTTGTGTTAACATAAATTGTCGAGATTCCGACATTTCTAAACCGTTTATCGGTATTTAAGGATGCGCTGAAGTTGTTAACGTAACGGCTCGGGACGGATCCCACGTTAGCTGAAAACAAACTTTATGGCACTTGAAGGAAACTTGATAGGTAAACTATTCTATGACGTTAAATTTACTGTTCTATCTGTTAAATTCGCTTATGTACGTAAGAAAGTACGGTCAACAAAAGAGATACGTGTGTAGACAGTACAGATTTAAACAGCTGTGTCGACACAAAATGAAAATTGAATTATAATGGAATATATTAATATAATATAACAATTAATCGCAATTAAAATGACTCTGCTAAATTGCTCTTTTTAGACCCACTTTTTAGATCAATCGAAGTAGTAATATTACGAGTAGTTGGTAAATTGTCTAGCCAGCATTCGAACACTGCTTTTTATAAAATAAAAAGCTTTTTATAAAATAAAAAGCAGTGCAAATAAATTTAATACATAAAGTCAATAGTATTTCATAGCAACAGAACAGAGCAGAACCTTCTTACATTTCAGTGGCAGAGGAATTCTCATAATCCGTTATTAATTCTAAATTCTCCAAACTATGAATCAAACATTCCCTCGTTATCAGCTCCAAACATTTGATCAAACATTCAGACAATGCTAACAAATCCTTCAAATATTTAACGCGAGGAACAAAAATAAAAGTCACAGTCAAATCTGTATTTATCTTAACACACTCAACCAAAATGTTTCGACAAATTTCTAATAGGTATAATAAACAAAATATTCACCCGGTTAAGAAGCTTGCTTGGCTTATTAATTTGTATAATACCACCAGCATAACTTTACCTCTATTAAAACTTTACACGATAGTATCTATAGGTCGATGTATAATGGTCGATAGGTAACGATTCGGGAACGGCGCGGGCGTGCTATCATATAAGGATCTCGGGCTTTCGAACAGGTAGGCAAAGGTTGAAAAAAATGAAGTAATAATCCGACCACAAGCCTATGATAATCTGATGGTAACGCCATTTTGTCCTGTGTGGTTTGCCGTAAAAAATGTGTGACATGATTATCGGTACTAGGTCGACAAAAAATGTTAGAGCTGGTTCACATTTGGTCGGCTGTGTTTATTGCGACGCGGCCTTAATGGACATGGTTATCTGGAAATGTTTTGACTTTGGTGATAAGTAACAGGTGCAATAACAATTTTGTAAGGTATTTTTGTAATTTCTATCAGTTATCCTGTGTAAATACTGAAAAACGAATGCAAAAAGACTGCAAATACATTTTCTCTCACGCGAAAATTTCATGACCCATTTCTTATTGTGGAAATATAAGGATACCTCTTGACTACTTAGTTATACCATAATCAAAATCAAAAATCAAAATCAAAACGTTTATTTCAACTAGGCCATTACCGGCACTTTTGAACTGTCAAAAGACAAAATAAAACTAGTACAAAATAGTTATGGTGCTACAGTCCCAGTCACAAGACATAAAAACTGTGAAAGTACCGTAGGTGCTCATTCCAAAGCGTAGATCTCTATGGAGAAGAACGAGCAAGAAACTCCATGGACAATCTTTTTCAATCGCCAAAATTATTACAGATCTTTGGTTACATCATTCATCATCAGATGGTAGGTACATTATGTGAGAACGATGTGGCAAGTTATTAGTGTCCATAGTAAATAGAAAATTACCTAATGTCTTAGTTAATTATACAAACAAATACAATATCAAGACTTTTTCCATGAGGAATAGGCAAAACTAGTAGGATTGGTGCATACTCATTTTGTTGCTGTCACATTCAAATATGGCACAAAAGTAACGATTCGATTATCTACTCGAGAACTTTAAAGTGTAGTTGTACTAAAAAAACAAATAACAAAACCGATAAAAATATACGCAGTGTGCCATGTAAGCCCACTCTACCTAATTATAAGGGCGCGGTCATCCAGAGCAACAACGTTACAGATTAGGGATGAAAGTAATACACACGATAGCATCAGGGGTGTCTCGTTAGTCGCAATAAAAACGTTTTTGTGTTCCAAGTGGCGCGATTTTTTTGTCGCACCCGTCCCGACTGGCGGCAATTTGTCGTGGGACTCGTGGTCGGTGTAAACGGAGCTTTAGTGTTTTGATGTCATAATTTAATTTGAACCTAGAAGAGGTTCACTTCCTTGGTGAAATTTCGTTTTTTTTAGGTTTAAAATTATCATAATTTAAGTTGATTTTTGTCTGTCTGAATGGTTTTTTTGACTACGTTGTATTATCAAAAAAAACTCGATGTTTCGCGTAGTCGTAAAAATCCTATAAACCAGAGACTACTCAAAAATGCTTTTTTACAAGAAACGTAGCAATCTTAGCAAAAACAGAAACAAAAACGCCGCTATTTTTAATATTATAATTAAAACAAAAAACAACAGGAATTAAAATTAATCAAGTACAACAAAAAATTAAAATTTGCATACAAATAACTGGTAACAGTATAGTCTTATTAACATGGGTAACGAGACAAAATTAATTATAGGTTCTTGGTGTATAATTTGGTACCGGGAAGGCGGTACCCACCTGCGTTGTGGACTTGTGGCCGCCAATGGAACTTGCATGGTCTCGTGATGTCATTGTGTGTTTATTTTTTGAAAGATTTCCGGCATTAAGCCAGCCAGTATCTTCCTAGTAGTAAAGTAAACTCATGAATTTGCAAATAGTTTTATAGAGCACGTACGTGCTTACAGTGCTTGCAGTATTTTCGGCCAGTTTCAGACAACAGGCAGTTTTACAATGAGCGATAGTCTCCCAAAAGATATTCTTAGCCTAGTTGTCGTGGGGTCGCGGGACTGTCTCATCAAGGAACCGTAACCCTGGATCGTAAAGGGCTGTTGAAGGATCACCGTGGATGATTTTAGTCAGTACAAGTCTGACTCTCCCACCACGCCTCAGGTGAGAGGACTCATTTGATGATTTTACCATGATAATAGGTGTATGCTACTATATGGGGAGAACGACTGTCGTAACCGAGGTTCGGTAAGATCTGTCTTTAAGGAGTGGCTTTGAAGAGAGCTTAAAAAGATGTTTTATGCTACAAACATCAAAATATCTTTGATTTTGCCACCAGAGCAGCTGGACTGAGCCGTGAGTTCCAAGCAAAAGGCAAAGGGCAGCTTATAAGGGGATTGTCTCATGCAATTTTGAAGTTAAGAATGATAGTGTTGATTATTGTTATCATCCATAACGGAATAAAAGATTTTGATATTACACCAGTCTTGACGAAAAATGATCTTATAAACAACTTTTGGGAATGTCCCGAAACTTGTTAAGGTTATTTTTTATTCATTGAAGAATCTCAAATCTCAGATCTTTGGTAGTCGTTACTGTTAGTCAGAAGCTCTTAAGTCTGACAACCAGTTTTACCATAGGGTATGGTATTGCCCAGTTACTGGGTTGTGGAGGTCCGACAGGCAGTTGCTCCATGTAAAATACTGATATCTAGCTTGACTGGATAATCTGGTTTGACTGGAAGCCGATCCCAATATAATTGGGAAAAGGCTAGGCAGATGATGATTGATGAATCTCAAATTGAATATCAATATTGTATCTATAATACTCGGGAGCATAATATTGCCAATTAATATCACTTGCCACCAACTGTACCGACACAAACAAAATTAAAGACATTGCCAATAAAAAGGCGAAGATACATAATATTCCTCATAAGGTCTGTTTCGTAAGCATAGGTATCGATGTCAGGTCTTCCACATCAAATTATTGTGATCGCAGCGATGCCGAACGATTGTGTGCGATGTTCAGATTACATAGTGCAAAGGCTACTAGAGAACTTAGGGTAGGGAGACATTGAAGATTTTGTTATCTAGAATTTATTTGAAATAAAAGATTGGAATATTTATTTTCTTATTTCTTTTGGGTGGGATCCACCATTCACCTCCTAGTGTTCCATCCCGGGCAATGGCACGACAGGCTACATCTAACATTTTTGTTTATTGGTTGGTAACATTATCAAAGTTCCTTCCATTCCGCTCAGTAATAGAAGGGACTGTCATTCTGACTCTTACTGTTCAAAAACCCACTGAGTTTCCTCTTTTGGTCGTCAGAGGAGTCACGGTTACCTGTCACCGTTCATCTTTGTTATTATCTTCATACTTTTTCTGCCACTTCTCTGTTCTGTTCTGTACGTACACCTTCTCTAAAAAAAACTGTGACGTCATCCATCTTTCCCCTTTTGACGACATCGTCAACCCAACGCGCTTTTGAACGGCCCTGACTGATTTTATTGGCCGTACCTACAAAATTGATATTATTTAGTAATTACACAACACACATGTCATCACCAAGAAAAAACATAATATTAATACCACACACGAAGTTTAACAAAATTTACAGTCATCTGATAAAGTGAAAATACTATGTAAACAAAATATACATCTCATAAACCCAGGTAAGTCTAAACCCTAACGCACAAGTCACAATATTTCTAGCAAAAATGTTGTATAATTTAATCCTGAGTATAATTTTCACTGCACAGCTAAGCTACTTCAGTAAAGAAAATCATAAGACATTGTAAATTGTCTCCTGGCATCGGATTGCATAAAAGTCAGCTTAAATATGTGCATATTATTGCATTCATACTAACTTATAAAGACGTCAAAATGTAGGGACTGCAGAAGTAATTGTTGTGGAGGTTAATTAGGTAGGTACTCGTAGTTGGTATTTGTTTTAGGGATTTTCAAGCTTTGCTGGCTGCTACAAATGGCTTGGCAAAACACTATTAAAAAAAAAACGACGGGTTGCACTCCGGGAGTGCCGGCAGAAGTGAAAATATGAATATTAACGTTGTGCATTTATTTACATGTTGTGTCAAATCACAAATGTTTTCATATCATTATGCTCGATAGATGGCGTTGAACGATTAAAACTAAAGCTGTTGTTTGTTTGCTGCCTAAACGTTTGTCATTAATTAAACTCTACTCATAATTTTATTTCCCCTGTTACGACTTATTTTTCCCGACTACGCCAGAAGGAGGATTATGTTTCTGATTACCAGTACTTAAATCTGGTATAACTAATATTAACTACTAACTATTATAAAACAGTTATTAATGAAAGGTGATACTGCTCTAAATACTCATTGTAGCTATTAAAAACCCGTGTAAAATGATAATTTTAATATTAAAGTTAACAAGCATTAAGCATTACCTACATATATGTTTCCGTTTTAGCTAACTAGGATATAGGTTAATGCGCTTGTCGTGATCTTATCAATACTTTTTTTGCAATCAGTACACAATAATATTTGATCTGACATCAACGCGTGCGCATGTATCTTTAAATATGCCTACAGTACCTATCAGTTCAGTGCACTTGAGAAGCCTTATCGAATGACTCCAGTTGATATCAAACTTAAATCTGTTGTAATAGAGCTCAATATTTAAATAGCAGTTGAAGGATCCTGCGAAGTAAAATATTGGTACTTTGTATAATTAATTAATAAATTGTTATCCATGAATAATAAAATGTACAACTTAATATGATATAAGTGAAATCCGAGAAAAAAGATACAGTGGACGTTGAAAAGTGATCCTTCTTAACGTATTTTGAAATTTATTATGCAGTTATATTTTTACTGTGGACTTCACATGTTTTGGCAATCATTTTGATATTAAAAGATAAAATAATATTATGCAATGAAGAGATGTTTTTACTTTTTTAGCTGACGCCAGCGGTTACGCTCGCGTGCGACACGAAAATTACGGGAACATAATACCAGAATACGTCCCAGACTATAAGCTATTTCTGACGTGCGTGAGTAACAAACATCCATCCATTCATCCAAATATCCAAACTTTCGCATTTGTATTATAAGTTTGATATTTAAATTCATATTTTTCTTCGACCAAAGTAGTCTGCATGAAAAAAAAACCCTTAATAAAAAAAAACAAAACGACTTTTTGCACACCAAAACTTATTATACCCAAAAATAAATATTACCAAAATACTGTGAAACAAAACAGGAAACAAATATAAATGACACACCATAGCGCCACCAATACAGAAAACGGACCTAAACCAACAAAAATATACCGGAAGACAAAAGATGGACCCCGATAACATTACCTAATCGATAATTGTATCTACGACACTTTGACTCACACGTTACGTCGTAAAAAGGCGAGAAAGCACCATGATAAAACTATACTGGCGACAATATTAATTCTTCTACTCACAACCTCAAAATCAAACGAAAAGTAACCTTACTACTGAACAAATAAAGTTGTATAAAAATTTTCGGGGTGTGAAAATATTTTTGTCCCGTGAAGTCGCGAAGAGCACGGCAATAAAAAAGGTGAAATGTCTCATTGGAAGCGATGGTGGACATATACCCGATAAGGGACCACCGCAGTGGATACTGGTCCCATTTTTAGAACTGTTTTCCGGTACGAAATTTTGTGTGAACACTGATATATGGCGGGTAGAGGTAGCTGTGGTCGAGGTGTTGTAATATTGTACTGAAGTATGTATTGTCGTATTTTTTGTTAAAAACAAAAATGTTGATAAAAAAGAAAAAGACATTGTTTATTAAAAAAAAATGTTACATACACAAATACGTACATAAATTCTCGCCTTCTTCCCATGGGGTTAGGTATAAGAAACTTCAGAGCGCCACCTTCTACGATCCTTACATACTTCTTTCGCCTCATCCACATTCATACATCTGGTCATACACGCAATTCGAGGAGGGGTTGTCCTAGGAACCGACACTGACCTTTTTATAGAAGTGTAAAAGGCCGGGTGCTCACAATCGGCATGTGTGTAAAACATGTTACAAGCAAATCTTAATAAAATATTACAAGAATTTTATTAGGTTAGGACTAGATTTGCTACAAATTAAATCAAGTACTGACCCCCAAACTAGGCCTGAACCTGTATTTTGGGTGTCAGCGTTCAGCTACAGGGCCGGTTCTCGGTTTTAGAGATAGTGTCGAACTCGACAAAAATTTCTAATGACGTCATTTTTTCCACAAATTATAAAAGTTGCTATGTAAAATTCGCCATTTGTCGAAGACTGACGTTAGAGTTCAATAAAATTTGTCGAAAAAATAATGTCATTAGAAATTTTTGTCGAGTTCGACACCATCTCTAAAATCGAGAATTGCCCCCCAGGTTCTATTTTCAATCTGTCACTAAAAATTTGACAGTCAATGTTATTGTAATTTGGCAACACATAGATTTTGTCAAAATTCATTACGCGGACAGAAGAAGCTAATAAAGAAAATATGGTTTATGTAAAATACATAAATCTAAGAATCTAGAAAGAGTGGCTTGAAGCGCCATCTATGAAGACAATTACTATGAATGCTTTACGGTATAATAGTTGCTAACGTAAAAGCAAATGTTATTTTGTAAGATTCTTGTCACAACCTCACGATATAAGCAAATAAATAACAGTTAATTTCTTAAGCGAAAATATTTTTTTTTTCAGGCTTTCTGGTTATGAATGTTTCCTTTTAGTGGTTGTTATTATAAGAGCCCATATAAGATTAGAAAGTAACGTATAGAATATTATTGCAAAATAGTCTTTGGCGACATTAAAAATTTTTTTGATGTCGCCAAAGACTATTGCACGCGCATTGTCGAATGATCAAACGGTATTTGTATCTTTTACCGTTTACTAGTTTTAAAATAAAGTTGTATTTATTCCTCATGATTGAAGAAACACATTTATTAAGCACGACGAATTACCAGTACTGCTGCAAAATATTACGATCATTCAAATAGACACGACCAAGAATACCAACAAACTGATGTCTCTATTTCTTAAGCAATTGTTCAAAAGGATTCGCAAAGGCTAATTGCACTAAGACGGATTTGTTTCACGAATTCGCTGTGAAGATGTGCTACGTTGCTATTTAAGGTTCTAAAATGTCTCGGATCTGGATATTTTTTCGCGAAAAACGCTGAAATTTAACTTAATCAGACCACTGAACAACTTATTTTAGATAACAATGGTCACGCTATTTAATAGTAAAATGACTGTTTTTAATACTTTGTGTGGCAGTTACTGCAACCCTTTTTTTGTCCAATCGTCAAATAAGTTTTTCCATCCTGGATGAAGCAAAAATTACTGTCTGTCTGTCTGTAGGCTTATATGGTTTAAAATGAATAAAACCAATTGCCCTTTACGTTCTAGTATCAGGGTAACCTAGCTGCTTAGATAGTCGCGCTTACCACGGCATTGGCACTTTGGCACGCAAACGGCAAGTGAAAAAACTGGATGGTTTTTAGTCAGCTGACAGTTCCTCCAGTTTTTTCGTTCCACCCCAGGAGGACACATTTGATGATTTATTTCAATAACAAATCGATTAATTTAGAACCAAAACACGCATCTGCAGCTAAGTACTAACTGTAAGTTTTTCTCTTTCTGAAAACTAGAAATTAAACACCTGCTTAGAAAATATTCATGCTTACATTTTCTTTTTATTAATTGAGTGATAATTCGTGAGCGGTGGGACCCGACGGGCGACGACGGATGTAATAATGAAGTCGTATGTCTATGAACCACGTTTTTCTTGGGACAGGGGAAATTAATCTTGTTTAGGTGTAGTACTGGTTTCTGTTGCATGCGTTTGGATTGTTAGTATAGAGAAAAGGCTTGTGCGTATTGTAATTTAAGAAAGAAAGAAAAAGTTTGATAGGACTCATACAGAAACTTAAATTTCAGATAACATACATAACATAAAGTAATCAATTAAGGTCCTGTACGAGGCCAAAAGGCCCCTATCTCAGCATGAGCTGTGACTTTTAGGTAAAAGTCACAGCGCTGGTTTTCAGATAGGGCCCAAAGTGATTGATTAAAATTTTGATCAGACGTATATTTTTCAACAATGCAGTTTATTACTGTTAATTTACAGATAAAAAAACTAAGCTTCATAAATTGGCACTTTTACAAAATCATCAATTGAAAAAAGACAGTCCCCCAAAACACCTGCCTTTCGCTTTGTTACGGTTAGCCTGAGTGATTAATGAAGGCGTAGAAAATCAGTATAATTCCTAGTTCTCCTCAAAAGCATGGTGGCATCACAATATACGATTACAAGATATCACGACTTCTCCGGGTCTATCACTTTATTTAGTGACAACTTCGGAAATCATCGGATTTTGTCGGAAATTATACTCTATGGCCGTTCCTTGGTGGTATTCATCTATGGTGTCGATTGACATGATAGTGTTTTTAGGGAAATTAAGTTTGTCTTTATTTTGGTAAGTTTATTTAGCTTCGTGGGATTTTTTTACGTCAGATAGTTTAAAAAATACTGAGAATATTTTTAGCTGTATTGCCTAAAAATTAAATAAGGTGGATTAATTTTAATATTCTATACTTAATCTTAGTCAGATGCGGGTCTAGTCACTACAAAGCAATGAATAAAAAGATTAAAACGGCGACAAATAGCGGTAGACTTTTTTATAATTAAAGAAGAGAAAAAAGTTGAGCCATAACGGTGCATAAAACATGCAAAAAAGTCCGCAAAATTAACGGGCACGTGTTTAGGCTCAGAAAGGATATAAACAAGAAAGAGAGACCCGAAGATGATAAAGTTATCGTAATCCAAACGTAATGAACAGTAGCTCGCTTCAAAAGCCATAAATCATAGGACAAAAAGTGTATGATTGAAATTGCATCCACAAACAAATCCAAACTTATTGTTCCAAAAGATACGGTTCATTATTGAATGTATACCAAATAATGGACCAACCAACCAGGATTAACCGCCGAAAGAAATAGAGATCCTTGATTGGATAAAAAAGACATGTCCCAAAGTTGTAAATCCATCATGGACAAAACATGGGTACATTGTCCCTTTTGACCGCAACTGGGTGGGATAATTTTAAACAATAACTTTACATTTAAAATCCGATTATATTTTTCTTCTAATCCGATCTATGATTGAGACAATGTTGTGTTTTGTTAGTGGCCAGTCCCCTTTTCTACGTGGGACCATGTTTGTTTGCTGTTTGCTCGGTAAACTGACTTTTAGCCCTTTTAGGCTAAGGATACTGGCCAAAGCTGACAAGTATTGTCAGTAAATGGGATTAAACAGGAATTTGCTTGAGAAATTCATACGACTGGATGAACATCCTAACGCTATTTAAATCAAATAACTTTTTAATCTTCCTGTTTATAAAAACAAGGGTATTATAACGGAGAGTGACAGTTTTTACTTGGAAAAGCAAGAATCTATTAGTGAATTTTATTGTATTCGTGGCAATATCTGTCACTCATCCAATTATACAGTAAACGCAAAAGTTCTTTGAAAACCAAAATGTCGTACATGAGTTCTTAATACAGCTTTAGTACAGACAATACAACCATTTTATCATGACCATTGCTCTAGAAAACCGATCACCCAATTATTTTGTAGGAATGTTAGGAACACGAAAGCTGAAACTAGATTCAGATCCCTTATCTAGTCTGAGGAACATTCATACAAAACAACGGACGATCAGAACATTCGCATAAAGATAAGATTTGTGCAAGCACCTTTAATCAGACGCATCTAGTTTGTAGTACTCTCTTTGAGAATGATGTTGATATCGGTAAAGAAATCTTGAACATCGTAAGCATAATCAGCCATAATGTTCCTAATGATGTGGCTGCTTTTGATTATGAGAAGGAGTAAACTGCATATCACCACGCTGACCCAATATGGGTTGATAAATATCATAAATTGTCACATGTCTTCAATTTTTTTTATGCAATGTTTCCTTTCACTGTTTTGATAGCAATGGTAAGGTAAATTACCCAAAGTAATGCGCCGGTCTAGGTTCCCTAATCGGAAACGATACCACGAGGCCACCACGATCTCCTAATAATAGCGATTAACAAAATCATTACCTTCCTCGTCACCTGTCACAAAGTCAACTCCATCTGGACAGCCAAACAAGGATTTATATTTGTAAAGCTCAGTAGGAATAGGATTATAATCTGGAGTTTTTTCCCCCATAGTTCTAAGTTTTTATGTAAGTTTATTCAGGTTAATTTCCCATGGGATACGAAGGTGTGAAGTTTGGACTATTCTCTCGTTAGTATTTGTTTTGGATTTGCGAAATTTTTGAATACTTTTGCTTTGAGTATGTTTTTGGATTGGTTGCTTGTGTTTTTAATTATTTGTAGTCTGAAAAGATCACGTTTATCATTGCTTTCGTTTTTGTTACATTTGGTTTGGTTTTCTCTTTCAATAGGTACTACTTTTGTTTTTTTTTTGTCTCTTTTTTGAATACGTTGTCCTTTTTTTGTTTTTACGTTTTATTATAACAAAATTGCATACTTTCTCTCCTTTACTTTAATACTACTATTGATGGTCGCGGGTCTTATACCATCACCGTGACCCCGGAACATAAAGGGCTATTGAAGGACACCGTGGATTTTAGTCAGTACAAGTCTGACAGTACCTCTCGCCCTGCCCGGGGTGGGAGGTCTCATTTGATGATTTTACCACGATAAAAAAATACTACTATTGATTCTGTTTATCTCTTCTTATACATCGTCAAATTTCACTTTTTTACAGTTTTCTATGACACCATTGCATAATTAGTATTAAAATTCTTGATTGATTACATGGTAAATTCAAACTGATTATTTTCTCGTCTGTGTGCATGTCTTCTTTTGATACAATTTCATGAGTAATATTAAAGAATACAAAACTAACAATCTTAATTTACTAAGAGCCATTACGCACCTACGTAACACAGATTATACCTATGTCTACATCAACTAATTTTCAACTTTATGAACAAAGAATTTCAAATTGACGGAGTTGTATCTTGGTATCGAAAGAAATATACGACAGTTGTACTGTGGGCGCCATTGGACAGTTTTATGGGATTCTCCATTCAACATATCTTCTGACAGTGAATTGTGACATCCCTAGAGATAGCTTCCGCATGTAAAGTTGGAGGCAATTTTTATTGCACAACTTTCTTAGTAGGCGTACTCGTATACCTACATTTATAAGCTGAATCTCTTTTGAAAGAGATTTTTCCAACTAAATAGGTTGCAATAGAACCTATAAATAGACATATTGAGGCTCGTAATAGTACCATAATTTTTTATACAGCTGGTGAAATCCAGACAGGTATAAAAAGTTGATAAAAGATAATCTAATATAAAAAAAACTGCAATAGCCTACGTATTACCTATTTCCTAATCAGGGTCGACCATAAACGGTGAATCAGTCATCACACCCACCGATTTTACACGTTTTTGATTTTAAGTAAAAGACGGGTATCGTCCAATCTTGACGCCATTGTTTTTTCACCCTTGAAACAGGAGCTTTATTTGGTAATCTATCTTCAATCCTACCCTTACAACGAGAAACTTCAAACATTTTACACCAATGACGTCATTTCACTTGGACAAGATCAGTAACACGAGACGCAGAGATAATACGTCGCCATACAAGGCTCAAGCGCCAGGCGCCGCTTGTGCCTTCATCCAGAAACAACTCCACTGATGTAACGACCGCTTAATACGCGGTGACGGACACTACAGAACCTAATTAAGGCTCACTTTAACCCACCAGTTTACTAAGACCCATCGTAACGCTAAAAGTCAAGGTGCTAAAAGGTCTAGTCAACTGGACATGTTTGAAGTCCTTATCTTATCTACTAGCATTGATTTTGAGATTCGAAATCTTGGTGTGCGGTTTCAAAGTGTTGATAACCTGTTCGTTTCAGGTATTTTTTATGAGTCTGTTATTGAGATATAAGGTTTTGTGGAGTATTTTTGGGTTCTTTTTAAGATATTCATATTTTAAGTTCATGTGTAAGTTGATCCACTAATACCAAACAGTTTTTTGCAAATAACTTTGTAGCTTTTTTATTTCTTCCTATAGCTTCAGTTTTAACAAAGTATCGGAAATGGGCTGCAGAAATGTATCTGCCATACATTTTTATGTCGTGAAACCAAACGATACGATCTTCATGAACATTCCGAAGACCTCAGAGGCAACAAGCTTTAAAATAAATAGCCGAACGAAATTACATTACCCGGAACTCAACAACAAATAAAACAGCAGTAACGGTAGAGCATTCATAGTTCCACAAGAAAGCACAAAGCGTAATGCCATAAGCGCCATGAAAACTACTCAATGCCTACGCAGTACTTGACACGGAAAGGTAATCAAATGGCACCGCCTTATTTATTATAGCAGTAACGCATACATTCGCAGTTAACAATACAGCTCAAGTACCTAGTTACAGAAGGTTTACCACTTCGGTTGCAACAACACAAAAGTTTGTGGTATCAACGCCCACAGGAGTGTTTACTGTTTCCGCTATTTCTTAAACGGTCTATCGGTAAAACATAACAGCTAATTCTAAGAAGGAATAAATACATATTTTATAGCAGGTGACAAATGTGTTCAAAATGGACGCGTAATGTATACTTCAATTGTAATGTTAGCAACGTCTATGAAATCTACAACACAAAGACCATTTGTAAGTTGCCGACTGAAGACATAAATGCGGCATGAATCGAACCTAGGGAACCAAGCAAACCTTGTAGACGAATTCTCTTAGACGTATAAAACATGCAGCCCATTGAACGAGAAAACGGTAGACAATGTATGGTATTGTCATTTTAAAGTGGATGGAAGACAGCAGATACCTATGACATACAACCAACAAAAGTGCACACAAAAAGAAACCTATATTCAGCATTAGGCGACTAAAAGGTGAAGAAGAATAAAACTTCCAGAAGGTTTACTAAAGAAAGTCAAAGGTTTAATAATAATTTTAACAACTTCACGCATTCATTGACTAAAATCGTGATGACGATCGTGAAAAATCTATGAAAGCAATAGACAGCAATGATATTACACTTCGTCTCCTTAAAACTAGTAAATTCTAAAGGAGAAAAGATAATGAGCTTCGAAAATGCGTCAGCAGGCGCGTATTTATAAAATACGTGTTTAAAGAAAGTAAGATCGACGATAAAACTTGTCAATGATGTTACGAAGAAACTACCTATGATTTTATTGGCTGTGGCTTTTGTCTTCAAAAATATATGTGGTGGTTAGATAAAAAGAAAAGGCGATTCGAAGATAAGTGCGAACGAATATAATGAAGTGAGAAGACTTGGTAGAATTCTTGTATTAACTAGCAAGAGTAATAAAACTCGATGAAAAGTTGGTGCTTGCTCATATTACAATAGTGATACAAACAACAGAACTAGTTTCTTCTGTATAGGTGTATGTAGAGAAAATAATATCAAATAATAGATTTATGATGCTAAGTAAGTAAAATAATAAAAGATGAGAAACTTACAAGAAGAACGTCAAATGTGGGCTTTATTATTAAAGCTATGAATTAATAAGATAGAAACAAACAGCTCGATCATTTCATACACATGAAATGTTATAAACAAAATCTGTTCCTTAAAAAGTCACATAACATCTATGCTTGAAGGAGCTCTAGTCTAACGTTTTTTTTTTTACTTGGTAAAATCATCAAATGAGTCCTCCCGCCCCGGGCAGGGCGGGAGGGACTGTCAGACTTGACTGACTTCAAGAATTCGAGACTAAAGTACATACATTGAATAAATTCTTGTTCCCTTTATCAAATTTTCTAGTAAACTTATTCGTATGAATAAAAAAATTGTAACTGCAGTTGGTGGAGGTAATTATAATGATGTAGGTATAGATCTCCAATTAAGAACCAATGTAAGATATGAAAGTGACCTAGAAAGAGGACGAGAGCTTAGCTCAGTGAAAATAATTTTGACTAAATTCATTACAAGAGACCTACGTCTAGCAGGCGACGTCTTTTTCTAAATTATGACGTTGAAGTCAAACTAAAAGGAGTTTCTAGAGACAACACAATTAAAACCTAGATTTTAAAAGACTTTTCACACTACTTGCTCGTAAATGTCATATGTCAGGCAAACCTACTGTAAAGCATGACATTATTCCCCCTCGCTCGAGCCGGGAATAATATATGTACTGAATTTCATTATTCCCGTGGGAATAATGTGATTTGAATTTGGAACCTCAAAGAAAACCGTATGAAAACTTTCACCAAGGAGTCGTATCAGTAATGGCGGCCGCTGGCAGCAACAGCTGATCGCTTACAGTGGTGCCAACTTCACGTTCGAAGGTTGTCGTAACACTCATCAAATTTCAAAAATCGAATTTATTTCCTCGCAGTAGGTGTGAAAAGCAGAGTACGCTCCTCGGGAGTAAAGCTGACTTGTCTTGGGCTGACTTGAATCCCTACACTAAGGATTCTTAACTTAATTCCCTCGTTTCACTCGGGAATTAACACTTGAACCTCCTCGCTGCGCTACGGAGGTTCACCCCAGAATCCTTAGTGTCGTTTCGGGATTCAATACGCCCGTGACGTAAGGCAATGCTTTACTCCCTTGGTGCGTAATCTACTATTAAAACTATAATCTAGTAAGAACCAAAATCAACAAATCATACTGATGAAGTACAACAAAATGCACAAACAGAATGTCTGTTTGTGCAAAACATCTGACCGTCTCCCCAAGCAAAACATCTGACCGTCAAATTGAATCTTTTTTACTGCAGGAAAAGTAATGTTTCGTAACATTAAATATATCATTCGGCTCGTGTCGGGTGTGTGTGTTCACGTGAAGCGAGCAAGACGCGGCGGTCGCGACAGTCGAACTAATGTCAAGGCGAGCGCAATCAGGGTGCGTGGGCGCAGCGACGGGAATTATGTGGATACGCTCTGAGGTTTATTTCTTACTTAATTTAATAATTATTATTTAGTCAATGGAAAGAAAAAGGAGAATATTGTGCCAATAAAGGAAAAAAAAGGACTGGAGAATGGTGATGATGATGATGTTGATGATTATACTTTTATAGTTCGACATTCAAATAGGTCGAATGACATTCTGAAGTTCGCAGGTTACACCAGCTGTAACCAACGATTAATGACACAAAGCAGACTTCCTCTCTTTTATGATACTTTTCGTTGTCCTGTTGACCTCCGCATGAACAAGCTTATAGAGTGGGTGGATCATGGCTACTAGCGATGAACAACTTAGTAGTTTTAAAATGAAAGATTGGATGAAGCTATTACTTTTATTTTGTTTCAAAATGTGAAGTACACGCTACGACTCCTGCTAACCGTAACAATTCAGACAAAATAAAGAATTGGAATATCAAATTAATAAAAGCATACTGTCACAGTAAACTGTAATTAGTAAATTTTACAGATCTTACTAAGCTTATATCCATCTATTCTTTATCATGGTCATAGGCCGTCTTTTACTACTGACTAATTGCCAGTGTTCTGAGCACTGTCCCTGTTGACAGCGGTGTGGGATTTTCTTTGACACCCTTTAAATGATTCCTTTTTTGCGCATCATTATTTTTATTGACTTGATGACAAGTACTTGTACCTACCATACCATACCTAATGTTTACCTACATCAAAAATTAAACAGTAACCATTTCGTACAAAAATATATTTCTTTAGATTTATTGACTGATTCTTATCAGGTCAATTAGTACAACGTGATATGATAATATTATGTGTAATGAAGTTTGTTTTGAATTGATGAACATCTTGGCATTATTAACATTGTAGCGAAATATGAAAGTTGGAAAACTTGGAACAAGCAAAGATATACGAATGCCCAGCAATAGATAAAGTCGGGATACGGATGCCGATTAAGATTGTGAACACTTCTTGCATCTATTTTCATCGAAGAACTTCTAAGCAAGCGTGCTTCATCGTCGATTACAACCATCAGGCGAGATATTGATAAACGCCAGCCTATCGCTAAACAAAAAAGGTAAACATTACAAAAACCTCTTCTTTTTGGGCGTAGGTATACAAGCACCAGAAATCCAGATTTAAGCATTAATGAGCTATCAAAGAAATCTGGATGGATACTCGTAGATTCTAAATACCGAAGTTGATGAGAAAAATAATAAAATTAATCAAAAGTCTTATCCACACTAAAGCAACGCTCACCACACTCGCGCTTCAGTAATTGAACGGCGATGTAAAAGGTATCTACGGCGCAAATAACAAAAAAAAGGCAACGATAATCGCGGGTCGCTTTGCCCCGCCCCGCGTGCACGCGTTCGTGCGGTACGGTTATTGTGCGGTTAAATAAAAATGTGAGCCATTCAATGGGTTGGATTTCAACGCACATTTTAGGGTTGATGGTATTGAACGTTGAGAATGACGGGGAGAGTAATAATATAACATCATGACAATAAATACATTCAAGAGACATTAATTACAGCTCTGCGGTATCTGAAAATACGCAACCTCTTTAGAATACGAAATGCTCAACATTATCAGCTAACGTCTACCACATTTCCTAAATATTTTCTTCGGTTTGATGTGAGTATTTAACCCGTTGCAAAAAAAGGGGTCTGTCAGTCTCAATTGACCAAAATCAAGCGTTTTCTTCGATAACCTTGGGCTGAGGTGTTGGAGTACGATGCTTGTCTTATCTTAGCCAGCTGCTGTCGGCCCTCTAGGGGAAATCATTATTTTAGGTAGTTCACTGGAATCCTAACCCGCATTTAACAAATTGCATATCTTTTGGAAGGTTATAACCTCCCAAAAACATGTCTTCTATCTCGACGGACATTATGTTTTCAACTTGCTTATTCCGGATTCGATTCAGGTACTCCAGTGTGCAAGTTTTTACCAAGCTCTTTTGACATAATTATCGTTGGTTACGAAAGTACCTACACTACCGAAAAATACTGAAAGCAGTCATTTGAATACAGTCTTACAGCCTCGTTGAAAGTACAAACCATTTATCGCTTTCAGCGAAGGTGCTACTGTCCTGTCCATTGCCAATTAAAGACCTCACTCAATATTCAACTATAACGTTACTCACATTTTTATTGCATTATGCAATCAAGAATCACCATAACCAATTCTTCGTATTCATAATACATGAATTGCTGACATAAAAATATTCATAAAAGGTCACAATAAACTATCGCTATACAAACCGTATGTTTTATTTGTTCAGTAAGTGGATGCATTGCGCGTGCGCGGGGTGAAGACGTATAAAAATGTGCGTAGACGCACGCCAAGTGGCATGGCGCCCTTCGAGGACCGTGTTATGTGAATACATTTGTCAAATTGAGACATTTTTTTCATTTTTCTTCTCTTTGTGTTTGCTCATTCTTGGGATGCTTGCGTTTGATAGAGAAAAAAGAGTGTTCTTTATGCGGCGGTGTAGTTTGAAATGTTGTAGTAATATCATAAAAGACTTACTAGCCGGTGTATTCATAATTAATGGACTTTTTGGAGATTAAGGTTTCTACTAGGAGCTATAATTTAGCTTTAGTAATGTTAAAAAAAAATGGGCTACTGAGAAAGTTGGAATCATGTCATACAAAGGGTAATTTTGAAAGCTTTGACTTGGTTTATCCTATAGCTATGTGTCTTTTCACAATATCAGAAACGAAGTTTCAAATGCTTAGCGACAAAATTGAAGCTCATACTTTAACTACATTCTTAAACAAGAATAAAGTCAACAAACAAACATTTAATCTAAATTCCAGCACCGAAATGAATAATAAAGACATAGTAATGTAAACAGAGCACAATCAAATATAAAACCTCGTAAAATATTCAATGATTCTCGTTTTAATCCGTGGTTAGAGACTTTGGACACAGAGTAAATGATGCCAGAAGACTCAATGGATACAACTACTGAGTGTTTATTGATGTATGCAAAGATCATGTTTAAAATGTATATGAAGCTATTTGTATAACTAGAGTGGATTGGCAAAGGTGAAATAGTACAAAACATGAGGAAGGGGGCATAGACAAAAGTAAGAATAGAAAAATAGTCGTGCGCAGAATTGTAATTGGCCATAATATGACAAACGAGCTGTCTACAGATAATTCGAGTAAGGTAAAGCTTTTTTTTATACAGTTGAGTTTGATAGTACTCCATAGCTTAGTCATAGATTTATAAAAAGTATGGACTTGATGTTATGCGGTAATTTTCACTCAGTCCAACCAAAAGTGTTAGAGAAGTCAGTACTATTCCTTTTAAAAAAATCTTCTCTTTATCTGCTTCTATTAAAAAAAATTCAGTTGTATCATTAGCGTGAGGTTGCATTTTATTATCGAATAGACCTTCTTCATCTACATTTTTAAATGCCATTGGTCCTACCACCGTTATCTCAGACCGTATCTTGTCACAACTCGATTGAAATCCGAACAAATATCTATTGTTAACACTTTAACACGGATCTTATAGATATAAGATTATGTGTGTATAATTTTATTTTGGATTCCTACTGCGTTATACGTTTTTTGTTCGGTTCTATGAATTTTAAGGGCAGTGTTCGTTTGAATATTTTTTTCTGATTGTAAATGTGTAACTGCTTTGGTATGTAATGGTTTCCGAATTTTTACATCAGTGAACTCATTGTTTTTGCTTACGAAATTATTTTCTTACACTAGTCATCTACTTCACATACTCATTTAGTTATGATTTTTTGATCAACTGTATCATTTCTTCTAATTATATTATGTGAAACTTTGATGACTAAAATAGGAAACAGCACATCCTCATCAACATTTTTAACATTCCAAAGGAAATGAAAATACCGTTTGCAAATGAGTAATATTGAAATTGTTACTACTTCATGCTTATCTTTCAGATCTATCGAACACAAATCATCGCTAAATGAATCACTATTAAAAGTATTGAGCAATAACTAATGAGTCAAATAAGCCGGGCCCCCCTTTTTGTGAAGTTCGTTCTGTCTACCCAAAGTTTGTCTGGAAGATTTAATATTGAAAAAACAGTTGTTGTATCCAAGAATTAGCAGTATTATAATGTGTCTGTACTTATATCAATTTAAAGTCTGACAACAGTCTTACCAGTGAGGTTTCATTTATGTTATCCTCTTCCTTTGTTCTGGTGGTTAGATAGGCAGTCGCTCCATGTTAAATACTGATATCCGGCTGCATACGATTCGATTGGAAGCCGATCTCAACAGAGTTGAGAAAAGGCTAGGTAGATGATGAGCCGAGAGTATATTTTCTACTCTCACTACTTACGAGTAGAAAAATCGGTCAAAATACAAAAAGAAATCATTTTAGCGTATTTAATATTGTAGTTGTATAATCCATGAAAAAATACTTACAAAAAATAAAATAAACTCCCCAAATGGGACAACAGAACATAACACCTTATTTGCTTGCTAAGCCTCACAATATCTCAATTTCTCTGAAACAATAACACCAAGCATACATCAGAGGTATAGTAAGTCCTTTATTGGGGGACGTAAATAAAAAAGCCCAAGGGAAAAAAATAAGTATTTCGTGAAGAAAGGGCACACGCGGTTACACAGTCCTATCAAAAAATAAACAAACACAGGATTCTACTTAGGAGCGTCGCCGGTTACTTGGAAGACGGCTGTAAAATTTACGATTCGTTGTATTATTGTCAGGTCTTGTGGTACGATTAAAAAAATAACGCAATATGTCTTACTAGGTATACAGTACTGTGGACTGTCCGTGGATTCGAATCAAGGTTTTTCTTGATTTAAGTTCTATGTTGGTTCTACTAAGGTTACATCTGCTTCTAATATGACAGCAGTATCATCATTTCCCTTATTATTTTCTTAATTATGTAGCATACAATTTATTGACTTCGTAATCTTCGGGAGTTAGGCAGAAAGGTTAACGTTATATTTATTTATTTAAACTTTGTGCACAAACTCGTACAAAGGCGGACTTAATGCCATAGGCATTCTACAGCCTACCTTAGGGTTACCTTACCTTATAGTACTTCCACATCTTGTTACTTATTTCCAAATAGATGGGCGTTTACAGTGGCGGGCATTAACAGTGCACAAATCCAGACACCGTGACTGCCACCTAGAAATTCCTGATTTAAAAGGATTAAAAAAGTATCATGCATTATTTTTATTGAATTAAAAGCTATCAAGGATGTTCAAGCAATCTAGACTGTTTATAAAAACCATGTCAGTCGTTTAGGGGACCACAAGGTGTGCAATGCACTAAGGACCATAAAAATCTGTTCTAAAACCATTATCGTAACCAACAATTACGTGTTTACAAAACTATCTGACGGGTTGCCGACACATTACAATGATTATACGTTTTGTAAACATTATTACATTACTAATGAAGCTGCACTGAAAAAAAGAATAATCTTATGATTATAGGACGGTTATAAGACCATTATAAACGCATCTACCCTTTAACAGATGCAGGGTTAATAGCAATGGCGGGTCTATTCAATGCATATTTATTCATGCTTTTGTCCAATTTTGATAGGGATTTAATTTCGAGTTTACGCCTTGATTTTTTTCATTGTTTAGTGATTTCAACTGTGGTGTATTTTGAGGGGTTGATGCTAACAGTGCAGTAGTTAAGGGTGTCGGCGAACGGGTTGCTCTCTTTTTTAATCCGGGTGTATCATTGTGTAATGGGTATCCTGTTTTTAATGGACTACTTTGAGTAGATATTAAACCAGAAGTTTTCCGGGAATTACGAGAAAGTAATAGCAATCATCATGGAGTTTAATTTCGACTTGTTACTAAATTGCCGTTCATAGATGACGCAGATGATGAGACAGAACCAAATTAGAATGTTGGAGAAGTATCAAACGTTGTAAAGGTAGAATCGATCGAATCAAAAATATAGAAAGTAGATCGTAATAACTACGGACAAGAAAATCATAATACAGCTACCCAAATAAACTAAACTTCCAATTCCACTGTTGACCACAAATACCGTCGCATAAATTATCGATACGAATATCGCGTTCATAAGCCACGGTATGGACAATCGTTCATTGAGGTTCTTATTTATTTTAAATACAATCATCAGGGGGGCCTCCTACTGTGACACACCTGGGGCGCTGTCCCTTGGACCCCAACCTCGGCGCTTTTCGGCCCCCTTTAATCAACTGTCATGCGACCATTACAAAGCTATAAATCCTATTGCGTTCACCTTCAACCTTATCATCACCTCCCTAAGTTTCAATATCGTGTATTTGACTGCTGATTGTAAGTTGGTTTGTGTGTACGGTAAAGTCCAAGAGCAGACGCCATTTTCGTTTATTTGATTGCGGTGTTATATCAGAACTGGGGCAGGTATGACAGGGTATGTATTTAGGTTATAATACGTAATTAGTGGTAGGAATTTGTGAGATGGTCATTGGCCATCTGTTTGATTTGAAATTACAAGCCTTTCTTTTGTTACAAGCTTTATGACATCTTCGAAGTAAGCGTTTGTAACCAAAATACTAAAATAGAAACGTTTTCTCTTTACGTGATTTTTATTATTCAGAAACATCTTCATGCTGATGCTGAAATATAGCAAATGAAAACAAAGCATTCAAAACATTAAAAATATTTAAACTTTATTGGGCGGTGTCCGTTAGATAAAAACTTCAAACTTAGATTACAATGATCAGGTAGGTCTAGATTAGACTTGTGATAAAACAAAACTATTATTGGATATACAATCTATTTGGGAGTGGTGTAGGTAATATCTTATTTGAGTCATATCCTAATCAACTGAGGAGCTCGTGGCTGAATTACAGGGGCCATCTTGTAGATTAAGCTACGTTTGCCTAGATGGGATTTGGATGACCATCTAGTTTGCGAGTTTCCTTCTTGCCTTGGAAAGCTAGTAAAGCCGTTAGCCTATCATTTGTAGATCTCTAACAGTTGTAAGTGTTAATCAGAAGTTCTAAAGCTTGGCAACCAGTAATACCTAGGTTTCGTATTAATGATGGTCACTGGGTCGTGGAAATCAGATAAAGAGTCGCTTCATGTAAAATACAGATATATTATTCAGCTGCATCCGTTTCAGCTGCAGCTGCATCTGTATGCTACAAGTAAAAAAAGTAATTTCAGTTCTGCCAATGGTTGAAGAATCATTGACACTGAATTCGTCATTACCATTTGTGGAGTTATCCGCAACACGAGAAACCCTTAGCAAGCTCAGAGCTAGTCCGATATTAAACTCATTTTATCGCAGTGAATTGTTGGACACGAGTCTCCCTCAATCTGTCCCATATCACCCAGTATTCCGTCTTCCGCATCTAATCTGTCCCAGCCTCTTTTTTGAAGCGGTACACATACCAAGACACGATTCCATAAGTCATCATCATCTTCCTGTCCTTACCCAACTTGTGGTTTGTGCAACGTGTCTGCCTCTTCCATTCTCTGCTATCAGTCGTCACAGCACCATTTTCTCATTTTTATTTCATGCACCGATTCGATAAGTAATTAAACACATATCTATCTAAAAACATTAACAGTCTAAAAGAGATTTAGTTAAATAATCATCGAACCGCATCAGTAACAATAAGCAACAATCATAATATTCATACATTGGAATCCATAACGCACCGTCAAGTCGTCTGCGCCGTTGATCTGACGAATTTGTTATGGTCTCAAATAACGTGGGATACACACGGCTGCTAAGGATTGTCAGCAGCGACCAGGCTTCTTTTATTGTGGTAAAATCAACAAATGAGTCCTCCCATCCGGGGCGGGACAGAAGGTACTGTCAGACTTAATTGTACTGATTAAAATCTGTGATCCTTCAATAGTCTTTTACGTTCGGATCACCGTTACCTGATGAGACAGTCACGCGAAGTGATCTGGCTTCTGGTTTAAAATTAGTATGTTGTTCAAGTGTAGTGAGTTTGGTTACATTGTCTGCAGGGGTTCCAATAACATGGTATGACTGATGGTATCTGGAAAAGTGAGGGCAATATTAACATCTTACCTAGGGGCCGAAGCCCAAATCGGTGGTCTGACCTTTCTGAAGTGATTCTCCAGGACTTCGTCGAGCTTCATTGATTCTGGTATTCAAGAGGTGCAATGGAGTTATTTGGAAAAAGGGCTGTGGGATGGTCCAAAAAAAAATATCAGGCCACTTATTGTACCAGATGGAGAAAAAGTATAGAAATTGCAATGGAATGACGATCCTCGGAAGTGAAAGAAAAACAACTATGACTGGTGATGGTGATGATAGTCATGGTAATAATAACACATCAAATAAGTCTCTGCAAGTGTAGTTTTAGTTACTTCTAGTATTTTTCTATTCGTGAGATGTTGAAGACTAATTCCAAATCAAATCCAATCAAGCTGAAATCATAGTTGCAGTTTATCCACTCACCATAATTATTTCTTTGTAATTCGGTGCTGACGTTATTATTTTAAATGTTTCCAAAAATTCAACACACAATACCACCAACACGGTTGCCGCAGTGGTTGAACGATTGACTGCTGCGCTGCTTGTTGCGGGTTTGATTGACGGAAAATATATTTGTATGTTCTACTAGTACTTTTTCCGGGTAACGCAATAAGCCCGGACACTAGTTATTTGGTAAGGATTCTTTAAAAAAAAATGCTTGCCGAAGTATCAAACAGTATCTCACGATACCTTAGCCATTTCTTTTTTCATGTCCTAAACTGGCCATAAGTAAGGCATTGTGCTTCGAATATTACAATAGCGGCCATAATGGAGGACCAACGATACCCTTTCTTTGACGCGGTTTAATTGTGTGATGAAGTGTGGTTACGACATATTACTTTTTTTGTTCGTGCGGCCGAAAGTGTAATACAAAAAGTGTGGTGGATGAAGTTTTGTGTGGACTTGAGCTTAGATTTTTTTTTTATATTATCGTCATGCTTTAATACTGCTAAAATTTCAATGATAAAAGTCACGTAAAATAAGTAGGAATAATGTAATTAATTTGAGTTTTACTAAACGTTTTTAAATTAAGAATATTTATATTCCGCTAATGTGGCGATTGTCTGATGTCTCAGTGACTTTATAAGTTGTTTTTTTTTATATGTAACAAAACCTGCAAAACTCAAAAATGGCTAAAGATAGTTAGTGTAGTGCTCACTTGTCAGCCACTCAAAAAGGAAGAATAAAATGTCATACATAATTTTTAAATCCAGTAACACCCGTAAATAAAATCGTTCTGGATCTGTTAATTGTCGTCTCTAATAAACATTTAACGTCACTAATTAAGAAAGCAGAAATTCAATAAAAAAAAGACAACATAAAAAGCGATACTAATTAATTTGTTAATTCGACCTCAATCGATTGTAATGCGAGAGTGTCGGTCCATTACTCGATTACCACCCGCCAAGCCGATGCCTTGATTGTGATATAGAGCAATGTAATTGCAATAAAGTGTTGCAAATTATTTCATTATCGATCCCTTGATTGTTCATAAACGTATCGTGTTGGATTTAATGCGGTGTTTATCGGTACTCAAGTGAGCACTTGATTTTGATGTTGCACTTTGTGATATATCGAACAAAAAATAACTGTATGAAATATTATTTAAGGTAATAAACGGCTGGCAAAAGAAATGTCACAAGAAAATGATAATCCTTTGTAGATTTTTTTACGTGGTATAATCATCAATAGGTGTTGATAATTGCCCTGGGTTCCCAGATCACACCCAAGGCAGGACGGGAGGGACCGACAGACGTGTACTGAGTAAAATCCACGGTGTCCTTCAATAGACTTTCACGTTCCTAAGCCTGACTGACTGACAAGACGGTCCCGCGAACAGTCCTATGTAGATGAGGCAAGTAAATGGCGCTTTACCTAATTGTCAAGTTTTATACCGACAAGTTTCTGGTTATAGCAAGTTAAGTCAGCAAAACAGATAGGTATGCAGGCAGGCAATTTTAAAACGATTTTTCCAACGTTATGTTATGCATCTTGCTCTTTGGCTGCATGTAGAATATACAGACGTGCATATAAAATTAATTAGTTATAATTATGCTAATATGGAATAAATAGTTGACAGGAAAATTGAAACTTGATGCCTGTATGTTGCTATATATAAGTGCTTTACCAATGAACGCTAATTACTGCTGCAAGAAAAAAGTTTTCCGAAACATACATAATTATTAGGTATTGAATATACTAATTTTATTTCCATCGTGTACTAAGTATGTAGGCTTCGTATTATCAGTTTTTTTTTTATGTTGCTTTTGAATCTTGTGGTTAAAGTAGTGTCTATTTTTCATTTAATTTCGCTGTTTTAATTTTGTCATTTTATTCAAGCGAAAGAAAGAAAGAAAAGCGACTAAGGGTATGTACATGCCACGAATACATTGTACAGTTGTACACACAACATTAAAAAAGCAAATATAACAAAATCTAAACAAGAAATATTGTGTGACTTAAGCTGTAATATTGTGGGGCTGTGCTAAATTTTTATAATAATATTTACATAACAATGCAATATTTATTCAGTCTAGACTTAAATGCATGTGCTTATTCCTACCTAGTTAAAGAAATAAATAAGAACACGTAAGCTCATTCTTGTTTTAAATGCGAATGAGTTTCTTTTTGCATAAAAGCTTTTTGGCTGTAGATTTATGCCACAACATCAACACTTACGACCGTCCATAAGCAATATATTAACGACGCCATTAATTTACCTTAAATCGGTAAACTAATCAACATTCAAGTAGTTGCACATAAAATAAAAACAAATATTTAAAAAAATGAACCGAAAAATTAATTGAATTTTTATTTTGGGCCATTACGAAATCGATAAATTACATGAAGCGATGCAATTAAAAATGTTGACATGTGTCTCGTGCTCACTTACCGACCGACTCACTAAAATAGCCTACACAATCGTAAATAATCATTTTTTTGGTTCCGTATATCGTATGTAGTTGAACCAGCTGTTTATCATAAAATATTTTATGAATAGGGGAAGTAATCTGTGATACGGCACGTACATCGAACTTATTATTTATTATTAGCGTTTGCCTGCTTGTAATATGCTTGCTAATATGTCTATGATTGTCTCCAGCACGCGTAGCATGGCGCCGTAGAAACGGGATTTGTCGACGCGAGAATAGACAACAGGACAGAACGTAAAAGATTTTTATCGATTGAAACATAGCAATGTTTAAAATATAGAAGAGATATGTTTCTATTCTTTCATAGCGTGCGAATCGTGTCTTACTTGTGAAAAAAAAAAACAGTCGAATTGTATAGAAATAACGACGAAATAAGTTTGTCTTTTCTTGGTAGAATAGAGATAGAATCGCCATGCTACGCGTGCTGGTAACCCAATCACTCCTCCGCAATCAAGACAGTGCCTCAAGCTCTGCACATCAACTTACTTTCGCAATTATATTTTTAATTATAATTTGGCAGTGGCTTCAAAAACGAATAGATTATCTCGATTTTCAAATCACATTACGATTGGGAAGTTGTTTTTTTTTATTTTGAGGCATACAAGATTTAATTTTACGGCACGGTGTTGTGGCTGAGTGATGGACTGCTGCTCTGCGTGTCGCGGGATCGATTGCCGCACGTAGCAAATATTTGTATTATATGATATACAAGTATAGTTGTTCTGGGTCTGGGTGTTTGAGTATGTGAGTTTATATGTTTGTCGCACCCACGACACACTAATCAGGAGAAATTCCTCATGTGGGGCAACGTTTTTTTAAACAAGAATAAGAATTGAAAACAATTCTATGAAATTCAACAAACCAGGTTCTACCTAGGTACATTTATTTTGAGACGGTTTTAAAATTTAGGTACCCAAAATCCAAAACTTATTTAATTTTGTACGGGACTCTGAATAATTATTGAGAATCCCCACTTAACCTAACTTTATTAAACAGATAGAATTTATATGAAGCTCCCGACGTGATTCTGATTAGTTTTTATATAAACTCAAAAGAAGCTGGTTGAACTAATTTTGTATGGAATTAAAACTGGACGTTGTAATGTCCACAAATCTGTGATTTTATTGTGTGCGGCTGTTGAGGAAGCCTCCAATTGTGGGGACTGCTTTATGTTGTAGTGAACCAAGAAATTTTACGTTTTGTAATTTTGAATTTAACTGTTATTTCCTTTATTCATTTTTTTAACCTTATTTTCTACATTTTTAAATATTTTTACAAAAACAAAAAAAAACCTTTTTATTATCTAATGTTTTTTTTTTATTTGCATTGCTCGGGTTTTTTGATATAATAAAAGTAGTTTACTTATAAAGGCAAAATCATACACATATAACACATAATATTATAATTTTAAGCAATCAAATCGGTTTAGTCCCCACTTTAGATCCTCTGGTTTACAATTTTTTTGGAAAACTTGCTGGAATTCAGCGCTATATCATATGAACATAACTGTCGGCTTTTGGTTGATTGAAGTATGAGTCAACCTGAAGACATTTTAAGGAAATAATTCAAAATTTTGGGAATTCTTTTATCGTAATAACTTGTTTTTGCAAAACATCGTGTCTTGGCCCAGTCATGAGTGAGATACCTATGTAAACACCATTTTAATAGGTAAACAAGTAGGTAAGGTCAACATTTCTGAAGTACCTATAGATATTGGACAAATATTCTTGTACTACTTTATCATTTCCTTATTGATGCACTTTAAAAAAGTGAGTCATTTGTATCATATAGAGAGAGTTAAAATTAACTTTACAATTATTTTCCATGATTTCGGATTGAAGTATTATTTTGTTATTGTTTTCTGTTTGATATCCAATTGTTAAAATTTTAATATAGTTTAGTATCAATTGACCATCAAACCTTGTACATTTGGCGTAGACCTACTGCTTCTATTTTTAGTAGATAATAAGGAAAAGGAAGGGAGAAGGAAGGAAGAAAGGAAGAATGCAGCAATTTTAATTTAAAAAAGGGAAAATTGGCATATTGTTTTTGCTAGACAAAATTGTCCACCCTGTAGGAATTAAATGGAATAACATTCTTTGATAATTATCGCCAATTCCACAAAACTGCATTTATCTACTGCGGAAATAAAACTAGCATAGATACTAATCAGTTATAATAATGTCCACATAAATGTAATTATGGTGTTAATTTGTAAAATTACAAGTAGGTCAGTACTTGTTTTTCACAGAACCTACTTTATTTTCACGTTATTCAGGTTAGTTGGTCCTGTCGTATATCTGTTATCTATTTAGTCTTCGTAACAAATATATAAATTATATACCTATATTTATTTATACTTTTATCCCCGTAACAGAAAATATTTAGATTTCAAATAGTTATTACGCATAAATAAATAGTATAGTTTTTGGTAGTTAACGCTAACAACAGTTGGCACAATATCTCGGCCTTTTCCAACAAAGGGAGATTCACCTAATTCATAATTTCACATCAAAGAAAATCTTCTTATCTATACGTTCCGGTCATGTGTCCGGAAATTCAACACCTATATATTTACCTTTTTTTGGGGTTGGAGATCAACAAATCCGTCAAAAGTCGCCCACTCTGGTTGGAATGGAAGAAACTGTTAGACTCGTATTGAACAATCCCACCCTATTCCTATAATATCCAGTCCCGCAGGAATCACTCGGGACATTCCCGTACAGGATCACGCTGGATGCAGGCCGCTTACAACCGGTCCTACTGGAAGTCTAAAGGGGAGGCCTATGTTCAGCAGTGGACGTCTTACGGCTGATATGATGATGATGATTTCCGCAACTGAAAATATTCCCGCAATATTATTTTACTTACTCACATCTTGCATAACACCGTCCAAATCACAGTATCATTCTTTTTTGTGAGCAGCATGTCGCCATAAAAACAATTTGATGGGACCCTGACCAGTAATTAGGGTATTATTTATTGTGAAAAATCCCTTCGTTTCGTACTTAATTTAAACAAGAGTTTTTAGCGTTTAAATTAGCCTCGTAATGTGTTATTTGGCTCGATTTATTAAAGTTTTTTATCATTGATGTTCTTCTTTCAACTTTTTTATGATATTATGCGAAGTAGCCAATGAAAAGTAAAACAATCCCATCAAAGTGACAACTGGGATAGAAAAACGTGCTCAAGAGTGGAGTCATTGTCCCATCTAATTCTCAAAGACAGCTCAATTAGTTAAGCTTATGAGATAGTTTAAGTAAGCTATAGATAAGACAAGAAAATTAGAATGTCATCAACATAGAGCTTTTGAGGCTCAAACTAACAACCCTTAATAAAATTCATTAAATATTATTATTCGACCTTTTCTTCCTTCCATTCGATGTATCGAACCCCTTTTTTTTAGCGTTGTAAAGTCATCAAATGAGTCTTCCCACCCCTTACTGTCAGACTTGTAATGTCTAAAATCCACGGTGTCCTTCAATAGCCCTTTATGTACCGGAGTCACGGTGATGGAATAAGTCCCGCGACCCCGGCAGGCTTTGGCCCTCTGAGAGGGCCCCGTCATTATGCTGACGCTCTTAGAGGCGCGCGTGGAACACGACGCGCCGTCGATCCGAGGTATCGAACCCCTTTACAATACTTTAAAAAAAAACCCTTCCCTATCTTTACAACACACATAAATACTCCTCAATAAACCTTTAGGCCTCCTTCAATAAAATTAAGACATTTTAATTATTCGCCCCTATTTTGTACATAAGCTAATTACGGACAGACGGTGGTCTTTTCAAATTAAGCTGTTAATTGAGAAGGCACTTCAGATGCTATTGGTGCAATAAAGGCATAAAATCGACTGCCTACTTGAACGTCCGTGAATAAAATGAGCCTTAAATAGAGGGACTTAATTGATTTGCAATTAAATTTTAGAACCGGGTTTTTTTGCTACATGTTTTAATTTTTTTTTGGGTAATTTTAGAAGAAATTTTACAGGTATTTTTGGATTGGATGCTCTATTGGCTCTATCGATGACGAGATTTATTACTCAATGGTAGTTTACTTATACTAAAAAATACTCGGTATTTTAGTCTGTAATACCGAAGATTGGTCTTTTTTTATCGTGGTAATATCATCAAATGAGTCCTCCCACTCCGGGCAGGGCGTGAGGGACTATCACACTTGTACTGACTAAAATCGACGGTGTCCTTTAATAGCCCTTTATGTTCCGGGGTCACGGTGATGGAAATAAGTCCCGCGACCCCGGCAGGCTTTGGCCCTCTGTGAGAACCGAGGATTGGTCTTGGAATTAAAGAAAACTGGTATAAGTGTAAAATTACAACTCTAAAATTAATGGTCAACTTACACAATCTTTGTGTCATTTTATATTAGCAAATATCTAGGCCGATTAGATGGAAATTGATGACTTTGTAATATTATTGACAATGGTATCAAATGTATTTCTACATGATTGTCGATTTGTCAACAGGATAAAGTTACAAGAACATCATAAATACGAAATTGCAACGAACCTGTCATTAAAAGAAAGATTATGAATGTACAGACGCAGCAGGTCAACCTACCCTTATCTAATACATTCATCTATTGTGATAAGGTTGAAAATCTATTCAGGAAATTTGAAAGATTAAGGTAGGTTGATGTGCTGGCGTCTGTACTCCTAGCTAATGACATGCTCACAACATGTCGGAACTATTCTAACCTCCCAAAGGCGGCGTTAAGCACTCCAAATCTTAAGAAAACACCAGAGAAGGGTTCACAGGAAACTTCCCGGAAATTCAACAAGTTCAATACGTCAATTACTTAGAGATAAGGTATGGGAGACAAACGTAGACACACGAGCGTCTGTCATCAAACATTAGTGTTTGCGCTCAAACAGTTGATAAGATAACCTTTAGTTAACGCCGACACAATGCTTCGACGTGTCAATATTTGTTGTGTGAATACCTTTCGGCCTAGCGCGTGCTAGCGGGGCGTGTGTTACACCGTAGTGGACGCTGGGGCTTATGTGTTCGTGGCTGTGTGTTCGTTACGAATGTTTATTCGGATGAAAATGGTTTCCCTTGAGAAAAGAACTAATGCTATGAATATTCTATGCCATGCTTTGTTGGAACAAATAAAGATTAATTTTAAAATTCTTTTGTAACTTTTGGTACAATTTTCTTTCATTGTTTGAAAAGTTTTTTATTCTTGTTTCTGAAGAAAATAGACCACGATACAGTTATTAATTACTCTTCTGTCTTGAGGAGCTTTAATATCTATTAATCTAAGTAAGAGTGACATCACGAAATCTTTATTTTTAGCACACTTACAGATATAGACAAACATTTTAGGTAGAGTTGTGCAATTTTTATGGATATTTGCTTATGTTGCTACATTGAAATTGCGATTGTAATCTTGCTTCAGGGCATCTGCAACTGATCGTCAACTACTGGACCTAATCACACAACCTACAGTTGTCAGATCCCGAAAACGTAAACATTTATAACGATTGAGTTCTCAAAATATTTTATTGTTCGCGACGGTGTAACAGGCGGTCCAGTTAATGCACAAACGAGGCACTTAAGATTGTAACGGATGTCAAAGATAATAGAATTTAATTTTGAATGAAGTGTGAACTTTAGTTAAATGATGAATCTTGTATGAGGAGATAATGCGAAACGTTCCTTTTTATGTAATGTAATTACGTTTGAGGAAAACTGTATGAGCTAACTATATGATTTTGGTTTTTGTTCTTACAGCGATGCTTCTTTTAAATAAATGGTTATTTTTGTTAGAGCAAAAAAGATTCAACATATATAAAAATCTGTTTATTCATAGGGGTAGATGTCGGTCGCGGGACTTATTTAATTATCGTGACCCCGGAACATTAAGGCCGGGGCGGGGGGACTCATTTGATGATTTTACCACGATAAAAAAAAAGGCTCAGAGGCCTTATCATGTATTTTCAGTTATTGTGATGTAAAGTAAAAAAAGGGTAGATGACACTACTTTGGGCAAAATTCCAGACGCCACCGCCGCCGGGACTACTATCAAGCTTGCGTAAAATTACAATTACACTGCTCGAACTGGGAATCAAATACAGGATTTCATGCTCGTGTCCGACATTTGCGACGACTAGGCTAAGTAGGTAGTGAAAAATACTTTCAACTTAAAATATAATTAAGCATAAAATCAATTATTTGACAACTCTAAAGTTTCGTAATCCTTTCTTGCTTTACTTCACGCCAATGATAAGTTTAGCTCAAAGTTGTAACTTGCACAATAATATTTTGACACCTGTTTATTGAGTATGAATACTAGTAAAGGCAGTTTCAGATAAATAATAAATATCCATAATTTCAACACGATGTTAAGCTGTTAACACATCAATATTGTAGGCAATAATATTGCGTGTAGTGTTGCCAGCTTACTTTAGCATACAACCGGAGGGAAATTAATGTGGCTATTGAGAGTTGAAGCTCGTGGCTAAATAATATACCGCGCACCGACTGACCTTCGATACAAGGATAAGACTTACCGTCTTTGGGTTTTTTTGATGCCGGAAGGGACTGTCAGACACTTTACTCAAAATACTCACCCTATACTTTCAATTGCTATTTGCATTGCACGGTGGACCCAAAAAACGCAGACGCATCTCTCAGAATATTATAATCCGAATCTCTACAAGGTTAGAGTGAACAGGCTTCATCTTGGTAAACTCACTCTTTTTCGACTTGGACTTGACTTTGTCTCAGTCACCTCTGATCTAAAAGTATAGACTAGACTCAAGAGCGGACTCATCTCGGCATTGACGGCACAGGTGGCGCAGTGGTTGAATAGCCGACTGTTGAGCTATGTGTCATTTACAAGTAGTTGTTCCACATCTGTCTGTTTATGTATTACATGTTTTTAAATTTTTTAACGCACCCACGAGTCGTGGGTACGTTTAAAAACATGCGTTGCTATGTCGTGGTCCGCAACATATCAGAAATTCTAAGGCCCTTCGTACACAAGGCGACTCCAGTATCCGATACCTTGCGACTTCGGTATCCAAGCGACTATCGGAATACAATCCATAGAGGTTCGGACACAGGCACGCGTCAATGTATACCAATATCGTAAAGTATCGGAGACTTGCGTCGCCTAGTGTAGGAAGGGGCTAAGAGTTCGGGCAAAGATCCTTTAAAAAAACTCAATTAAATGATACCTGGTACTAGGAAACCATGAAACCTTTGTAGTTACAGACATGCACTTCTAGCCAAGAGAATTTGCGCTCGCCTATTCTATGGCCATCGTCCATCTATCAGCCGTTAGGTTAGGGTTACCAACAATCCCGGAACTAAAGCGTCTAGAAGATAAATGTGGGAACTCCTGCCGAGTTTCATTCAATTGTTAGTTCGGTAATTTGAAACCCGCTATTGGTAACACTAAACCAGCAATATAACAAATTCAACAAGGTAACGTAGGCCGATAACAAATAGCAAAGTAGCAGTTTTGCAACCACAACGGATTGGCGTAAGAATTGTATTATAATTCACGAATAATCGACCGTCTGTAAGTAAATAGTCGTGTTAAACATGCTTACCAATTGTTAGCGCAAATCGATTTATTTCGCAAAGTTATAGTGGTTGCTTTTAGTGTTTAATCGATTTCAGAAAACTTTATGGAAATTATTTGATTGGTACTCTATTACTCACCACAATAAAGTTTCAAACCTGTAGAATGAAAATATAGGTACTTATACTAGACAGCAAAAAATGCATAGCTGTGAAATTTCTACTATGGCCGAGGAAAATATAATGTCCAAATCCCTCTGTTTCTAGCAGGAGACACAACAAAACAGACCTCATAAAAGGAAGTTTAAAATTGGGTTGCGCGCTGAATTAAACGAACTCACCATTAGAGAAGTTCTATTGTAATTATACGCAACTTAGTCCGAGATATCGCTCATTTGCGGCAAGAACGTGACAAGGTAAAAATCTCAACTTGTGGTAAAACGCATTTGAAAGTTTAAAATTCGTGTAACTTTTTAATTATTATGTTTAGACTATTCAGCTCAATACAATATAACTTCAAGGTTTTCGTTTTTATGGATCAATTGCATTCAGACCTTTAAGTCAGTTATTAAATTTATTATGATTATTTATTTAAAAAAGGGTACTCCTTGTTGCGTTATTCTTGTAAAAAAATTGCACTATTGCAAAATAAACAGATATGTACCGCTTTTCTTGAAAAAAAAAAACGAATAAAAATCGAACCCTTTACAAGTTATGTCGAATTGTTACGTTTTATTGATAATCTGGAATCTAAACATAAGGAACATTTTAATTAAGACACGTTACTGTCGTAAAAATCTCTGTATTTTAGTATTATGTTTTACGAAATTAAAGATATTTTAGCGAAGTTATTGTGAAAGTTTCGCTGAAATACAAGTCATTAGTCACATTTTAAAAAGTATTATAATTATAACAAGACACTAATATCTGTAGGTTACTTTTACTCATAACCGTTAGCAATAGACGTGACGTTATTAAATATTAAGGAATGCCATATTAGCATAATGATGATTAGCATCACAAGCCTTGTTTAGTATGTCAGTAATATTAGGAAACAAAATCATAATTAAGTTTCACGTAAATCAAATAAACATCTTATCAAAACTTGATGATGACTGTGATGATGAAGAAGTGCTGCTGCTCAAAGAATCGATATTATCTTTTCATTTTTATAACTTAGGTAAAATTCCATTAATTCCTAGGATAAGATTTATAGTCTAATCAATCGGGACAAAAAAGAGGCTTTGCCTTGCATGCATTTTTTTTTTTTTATTGCATAAGTATACCTATACTCCTCATGAAAAATATGAGTTTTCGACCTCAAGGAGTGTCTGCGATAGGCGCCATTTTGGAATGAACTGGCCCAAATGTGTTCTTTTTCATGAAGTCTTTATGAAAAAAATACCTTAGAGAAGTTTAGAGACGAATGAAAATCCACAAAAAATGGTATTTGCTTTTATTATGTACTACATAGTGAAAATAGAAAATATTATTTTCTATTTTCACTATGTAGTTCCACAATCATTGCAGTTTGTGAATGCCGCGAATATTTAGAGGTTAAAAACCTCCAAAATCAAAATGAGGCTCTCCTGCTCGTAGCTCTACGTCTGCAACTCATCTGATCAGAACTTGGATATATTGAAGTAATAAACCTTAAACAAATCCATGGTGCTGAATAAAGAAAAATACAGTTTGAACGAGTTGTAACCATTTATTTCCTACCATAATTCTCTCCATTTTACTCTCCCATTTTTTCTCTTTTCTTAACATCAGTCCCAAGACATTATCAGCTCATTCATCAAGCTCATAACAATCACCTAACATGAACATCTAACATTTCAATAGCAACTCGTTAGAACCTAGTTAACCCTAACATGATTCCTCGCATTGCCTCGCAATATTTACCGCCATTAGAATTTGTAATTGCTATGTGCGGTGCCTTGCGTTTTCTAACAGTTATAGTCTGGTGATAAACTCACAGTGCATTGGTATGTGTAATCTATAAAGGATGAATGCATTTAGTAATGCATGGTATTCTAATACTAATGTTGCAGTTCAACTATTAAATATCTTTAGAATTGTTCCCTAAGCAGTTTCGTCTTAATTGAACTGCAGTTTGATTTGTTTGTTTTTCAATTTCGTGTCCCATTCTTCATCAAAGGTCTCATATTTTTCCTCTCCATATCTTAAACAATTCTGTACATCTATTTCATATAAGCCCATCACTTCCATGTCATGGACGCGCTGAGTGCTCAAATTGACACGTTCTAGCAAGTCAACGAAATTTTTATTGCAAAATAGGTACACTGACTATTAATTAAAAATCCTGTTTATAGTAGATGATTGTTCTTTGTTAGTTGTAGACTCTCATCTTCCTGTCCTAGTACCGTTCTATTTGTGGTTGGTTGCATTGACTCCTTTTTCTTACTTCACACATCCTATTCATCTTTAGTATGCTCTTCCTCTACCTCTACATGTATGATCAGTAAATACGACACCTCTTTCACCATTGCTGATGTCTAAATTTTAAAGTCATTGACTACCAAAGTTCATATCTCGGCACATAAAAAATTACACACATTTAAAATGTTGTATCCATGATCACAGACGATGGCTAGTCAATTGCCTCTGCCTACGCATTATAGCGGTCATCACACCCGAAATATTACCTGTTTGTTTCTAAGGTGTGGTCTTTAAATACCTACATCATTTTACAATAGACCTGTAACTAAGGAGTGCTAAACATGGGTCCCCCCTAGATGATTTAGGGTTTTGTCTACGGAAACCTTAAGAAATATTACTTTTCGTCTAGCTTTGTTACTGTTACTGTCAATCTGTATCATTCCACTGCTGGGCAAAGGCCTCTCCCCATGACTTCCAACTATTTCGATCTAGAGCTATCTGAGCTACTGATTGATAGTTTTGTCCAGCTCATCCTGCCATCATCTGCGAGGTCTGCCGCGACGCCTTCTGGCTGTGTTGGGCTCTTCATAGTGTGATGTTATGAATATGATCAGTTAGCTTAAAGTCTAGAATACTGCTCTTCATTTGTACGGTTACTGGCTTTGTAGTCGTAGTTTATTATTTATTATTGCCAAGAACTAACGGGGCTGTCTTCAGGATAGTATCACGAAGCATTTTTATACAACGTGTAACGTTAAAAGCGCAAAACCTCTAGTGGGGTAACTCAGCACATGTTACTGAACAATGTTTGTTCTAAGACTTTTGGAAATTCGCAAAAAAAAAAATTGGTTTTTCATACAAAATGAGAAATTGATCGAGACCATCAGTATAAAAATCATTTTTTTTTGTTGCGAATTTCTAAAATTTTTAGAACAAACTTTGTAACATGGGCTGAGTTACCCCACGAGAGGTTTTGCGCTTTTAACATTACACGTTGTATATTCATTAGCTTCAAATTAATGACTATGGTGATGGCCTTATGACCTTTTGATCTGGAGTGGAAAGCCCATTTTTGCATACAAAACTACTAAGATTTGCTTTGATTTTATTTTCCGATTCTGCACATAGCTTTGGTAGCCATAATGTGTCAGGACTCAATTGTCCCATCTGTAAGTAAAAGTACTCTTTAATTGGTCAAATGGTCATGCATGAAGGTTTTCTATTAGCTTGATTTAATTATTTCAAAGATAGTAAGTAGGTACTTCTAATTTCTTGAGGTTAAAGTAGGTAATTCGGTATTGATTTCTGGGAATGTTTGTCTTCATTTGCGTTATTCATATCTATCTGTAAAAAATATAATTCAAGAATTCAAATTACATTAAAAAAATCTATTTTCGTCATTATTGATTGCCTTCGATTCAAATCAAAATGCAAAACACAAAATTGCAGGATCTCAATTGCCACGACAGGAAAATCCCGTTCCTGATTCAGCTGTCGTTTGCACAGTTTATCTAATTGTATTTAATAGTGGCAAATTACTATAGCAATTTATACTTAAAGCTAGAAACAAAGAATTCTCCTTGCACATCGCGGGAACCGTACATTTAATAGAACGATTACCCGTACTTCACATAAAAGAGCATTGAGCACCTCAATTGAATTGCATTCTTCAGCCGCGGCGGGCTTGAATGCGCGTACGCATGGATACTTCCCTCCCTCCACCAATAGCTGCGCCGCTTGGGAGGGATTGGGCGGAGTCTCGCTGACCACTCCCACCGCCTTCTACCACAGTATTAAGTATTGAGTTACAGATAATAGAGATCGGATGTTTTACTGTTTCTGTTTTGTTTTTATTAAGGGATTTCATTGAAAACGGAAATTTAAAGATAAGGTCTCAATAGCCGTAAAGGTGCTTTTGTAAGGTCGAAGTCAGTTAAATCGTATCAAATGTCTTTCACGTCAACATTGTTAATGTCCTCACTAAAGTGATTGGGTGGATTGTGAAGACATGAGTTTTCCAATTAGGTAGATGACCTCCTTGGGATTGGTGTGCTGTTACAAAAAAATGTAATGTCTTTATAAAATAATTACAGGTGTGGTTGGTAGACCTTATACTTTTAACATTTTTTATAGTAAACTACTAAGTATCTATGATGTATGCTGTATAACATTCCATAAAGGTGGGCCATGCTTTAAGCTGGACGTCAGGCTCAGACGGGTACTGCTCCAATATATCAATAACATTAAATATTTTTTGCATTATGCACTTGTTTGCACAAAATTATGTAGGTGATCAATATAGAGTTTAGGAAATAGGAACAATGTAAAAAAAACTTCCTAATCAATTCAACTAAGTAGGTTCAGTGCCAAATTACAATAATTCATGTGACATGATAACAAGTCATCCGTGACCTATTAATTGCACTACTTTAAAAATCTCTATAAAAACATACATAATCATGAAACGCCACAACACAGTTCATGCACATCGTGTGCGGGCACTATCTAGCGAGCTATCATGACGACGTCGTTACTGTCAGCTGCGACACGATAGCACACACTGACAGTGACCAGCTAGCGCAGATGCGACAGTTCATCAGTAGTGCCATACGTCTGTGTATGATACATTATACCTACAGTCTACTATTTAAATATAATTATATTAGTCAGTATACTCATTGAGTGTGATATTGTCAGTTGCGTCATAATAGCACACACTGACAGTGATCAACTAGGGCAAATACGACAGTTCATCTCATACTCGTCTTGTGTGTAGTATCTAGAGAGCTATCATTAAGATTTGTAGATATTGTCAGCTGCGTCACAATAGCATACTCTGACAGTGATCAACTAGCTTGGGTGCAATTGATTTATTAATGGTTCATCAGTTTGTGGGACCATAGTTTTGGGAAGACGTTATAATTAAGCTGATATTGGTCCGTCATCAACTAAAGTATTCCCGTCCTGGAATTATCTGAAACCTACCATTTCAATTACTTATGTAAATCATGCACATCATCATCAGTGTCAAAATCTTAATATTCACCGTCCTTTTGGTTTGGCATTTCTTTCATCTTCACCAAAATCTAATATCTTAGTAGGCCAAATCAATATTCATTCTCGATACTTACCCCTAAATAAAAAAAATCTTATCTCAAAATATCACTAAAACCTTCATAGATACACAGTCATATTATTGATATACTTATGCGATAAAGTTCTCTTGATGTTCATAGGCATAAATCCTCAAAACCATGTCCTCTCTGTCTTTTTCATACTCTTTACGCATACTCGGCACTTAACGTTGAAGCTTGAACACAAATGCGGTTTGCAATCACAATTGTCACCGTTAATTCGCATACTTGCGATAACATGTCGCTTGTACCTCTGCTATTAAAATAAATAAAATTACATACATTTAAATGCTTACCTAAATCACGTGGTGCATGGACCACTCCGAGAGAGTTAAAATGGAATATGAACATTGGAACTTAAGGAATACAACTCAAAATTCAATGAGACTTGGATTGGTAGTGTTTTAGTTTCTTTTTTTAAATTATTATTTAATGTGATCTATTTTTAGGTGACGTAATCATTGAATTTCTTTAAAGAAGTTGTTAATCAGGAAACTTATCTATCGAATAATTTATTATCTTGCAGATAAATGTAATTTATTCATTTCAAGATTGTGTTTTATCCACTTACCCTTTTAACCTCGTCTATTAACAGACCTTTAAGTGTACTTAAGCCGTACCTTGTTTACTTGAATTAGTTGCAAATTCTTGAGTCAGCCTTGAACTGGCATTTACTTTACAACCTGTGGGTGCACTTTCTATGATCAACTTGAGGAACGAGGAAAGGTAATTCAACGGTAAGTAATAGCACAGCTAATAGTTAACATTTGTCATTTTCTCAACAGCATTTAATATTTGCATAAGAACTAGGGTCATCTTTATTATCTAACGTCCTGTTGACAACATTATAAATCTAGTGAATGCAGAAGAAAATGATTTGTTCCCATTGAATCCCATTTTCTATTCCCGTTGAATCCCACGTTATGACAACATGCAGAAGAAAAGTGTTACCTTTATTTTAAAGACTTACTCTCTGTTACTAATTTACGAATTTTACTAAAAAGAGTTCTAAAACAAAAGCAATTTTGTCTATGAAAGTAGATTTTTTAAAGAATGTGGGATCTAACGGGAATAGTTTTTGTGATTCAAGTGGAATAAAACGATTTTCTTTTTTTATGGGATTCAACGGGAATACATTTAAATTTTTTGTGGGATTCGAGGGGAAAAATATTCAAGAGTGGGATCCAACGGGAATCATTCAAGAAAATGATTCTGTATAAAACAAAAGAGTCCTTGAAAAGCGATGATTCCGAAACGTAGTACGAAAAGGTCCCTTCGAAATGGAGACAAACACCAAACGAAACCGTGTTTAAAAATACGAAACGTCGGGAACTCACGTACACTCGCCATTGTCAAAACACCTTATATAATTTCACACCGACATTTTTTTTGCGTTCGTATTTTTGCAGCGTGTGTGTGGTCGCGAATAAAAACGGCGACTAAATACGGGATAATGCGCACTCGAAACGGCAAAAGCAAATATTTTTCAAACACCTCTGAGTTGAGCATAATCCTTTGTGACAGTGTAATTTCGGTATCGTTGACAATGCTCGTAAAAAAAAGAAAGGCAGGAGACAGAACTTTGTTTAACTCAGCGGGATTTCCGATCACTATGTAATTTGTGAATAATTTACAGCTATAAAGGGAGGCGGAGACGCGGCGCATTATTATGTTGTCACCGTTTTTAAGAAAGGTGCGTTTGCGTCGCATTTGTTTTGTTGTTGTGCTCTTGATCTCTGACATTGTTTGTCCTTGTAATAGTTTCACTTTAATGTAGATGATGGTTTTATGGCTTCATGAGGATTTGGGTTTATTTTTACCGAAATAATTCATTATGGAGTTGATGCTTTCAATCATGGGTAATGAGAGATAATTTTGATGTAGATTAATGATTAAACATTATTAAAACATTGTTACTTACTACTTTCTTTAATCTCATTCTTTTCTTTCATTCTCTGCCAGCTTTAATAATAGATACACATAACAGCATTACTCAACAGGGAATAAATAAGTCGAGAAGGAAGTTTAACATTTTGAGATATGAATTTGTAACGCCTATCAAAAAGTCTAAATTAATTTCCAAATATTCATTGAACACTCCCGTCGTAATATTTCGGTCATGGTTAAGCCCTCAATATCCAACATTTTGGCAACACCGACACCTGTTCGTAATTAGAACGTACTTAAAATTACCATAACCTAAAGTTATCTGACGTTTACGCCAACCAATCTAAAACCTGTGCTAAAACGCTCAAAATCCGCAACGTATCATTTCAAACTTCGAATCGATGTAATGACGTAATATATGACGGTTGGTAAAGAAACGAGATACGATGCTCCGGAACGCATACAATTTGTTACCTTTTTAACACGTCATCTATTCCCGAAAACTGACAAAAAAAGAAAGACATGTGGACCATTATAAACGTGTTTTGTGTTTAAGAAAAGAATCGAGCTTTATGTCATTTTGATACACTCTTAAGGGTCTTTGTGTGGGACTGAATCGAATAGTCTTTTTATTCGTGTGAATTGCGTTGCATCGATTTCGTGTTGAATTGAACCGATTTTTCAAGCTCAGTAGTCGGCCTTTGTTGCTAATGGTTGCGTTTCGTCTTGCCTTTTACATTGACCTTTATAATTACTGCTTTTACGTCTATTATACGGTACTACGCTTATTAGTCCATCTGTTGGATTAAAGAAAAAGGTTTACATTTAACAGGTTGGGTGCGAAATTAATCTATTTTTTTTTCTCCAGATTTTATTTAACTCATCTTGGGTTTGTGTCATCGATCCATTGACAAATGTAGCAAGTTTTCTACCAAAGCTTCAGCTTCAGTGTGTTTACTCTCCAAGCTATGTTAGTAACTCCAGTTCATCTCCAGATAATTTGATTTGAATCTTACAAGTAGCTTTTTTTGTTTACGTGGTAAAATCATCAAATGAGTCCTCCCACCCCGGGCAGGCGACTAAAATCCACGGTGTCCTTCAATAGCCCTTTGTGTTCCGGGGTCACGGTGATGGAATAAGTCCCGGCAGGCTTTGGCGCTCTGAGAGCGGGCTCCGTCATGATGCTGACGCTCTTTGAGACGCGCGTGGAACACGACGCGCCGTGAATCTTATAGCTTATAGAAATTTCTAGCAACCTAGAATTCGTTGGCCAGCCCGGTTCTTAGTAGGTATATTCATCTTTCGACACCATAAACTCAAGAGTAAATACCTACAACACTACATACTCAGTGCTCATAAAACATCTATGTAGCGTTATGATATTATCAGCATAAACTACCAATGGAAGAAATCCAAATTCATAAACGTTATCTAAATTATCGCAATAGTTTTTTGTTCATCCTCTTATTTTATCATGGTAAAATCATCAAATTAATGAGTCCTCCCACCCATTAGACTTGTAGACTAAAATCCACGGTAATCCTTCGATAGCCCTTTACATTCCAGTGTCACGACTATTTGGTGAGGCAGTTCCGCGACCACAGGACAGTCCTGGGACTCCGGCCATAAAGTAATATAGCATCCATAGTCAAAGTAATTATGATCATTGCTCATATTATGTGCCTAATGATATGTAAAACCATGAGTGAGCCTTTTGTTAGACATTAAAATATGTCTTATTCATTCACAACACCTGATAAAGACTTCTCAACTCATGCGCATATTAATGTGACAAGTAACGCCATCTATTAATTTGATGCAGAACTTTATTCAAAATGTGAAATGAATAAAATTTTAATACACTGTTGCTAGGCGCTAAATAATAGCTTTCACACGGGTCGGTTTTCAAGGATAAGCAGTGTTTGCCGAGGTTGATCCGTAGATGGGTGAACATCCATTACATTATGTGCTTCGAAAGCGTTGTGAGCCCTTATCACGAGTTTTCAGTATTTTACTTTACAGCGTCTTTCCTGTATTTACAGCGTTTCTTGTATGGAAATATGGAACAGCGCCTCTGGTGCACGAAGATAAAATATATTTTTCCTTGAAATTAATGTCAAAGTTCCAGTTTAATTTACGTCACAATAACTGAAAATACATGATAAGGCCTCTGAGCCGTGTATTTTTTTTTTTATCGTGCAGGGCGAGAGGGACTGTCAGACTTGTACTGACTAAAATCCACGGTGTCCTTCAATAGCCCTTTATGTTCCGGGGTCACGGTGATGGTATAAGTCCCGCGACCCCGGCAGGCTTTAGCCGTCTGAGAGGGGACCCCGTCATTATGCTGACGCTCATTGAGGCGCGCGTGGAACACGACGCGCCCTCGACCAGGGGATTGTCCATGGTCGGGCAGCGAGTTGCCCTTAACTCGCCGCCCGCATGCCCGAGCCGTCGACCTTGGCTGCAATTTGTAGATCTTTGACATTCATTCCGAGTAGTCAGAAGTTCGAAATGCTGACAAGTACTTATTCTGACTAATGGTTATACTCAGTACTATTACTAGGTTGTGTAGGTCAGATAGGCATTGTTAGACTCCATTTTAAAAATCCGTCGTCAAGTTGGTTGCAAAACCTGGAAGATTATTTTGTCTGGTAGATAAAAGGATGCAAGATCAATAAAGTATGTAAGTAGGTAGTTGATGATGTTATTAGTCTTGCTCAAGTTGTTTCTGCTTTTGTTATTCTATAGTATCATTTTGACAATGGTTTTCGGCCTCGGTTATAAAGTTTTCGGGAAAGCCTTTATGTATACTTTAGTTGGTAGTACCAATCTTATTGCATTTTTGCAATAAGTACTACATTTAAAAATAGTTATGAAGTTTTAGATCGTGTATCGATAGAAGTATCTCCAGATAGTAGTAAGTAATTTATTTGATCCTATTCGCAATTTTACTCCAGGCTCGTTTTTAGAACTTTCAAAGCAACGGTGCTGTGTTTTGAAAACATACTTACCACCAGTAAGTATCATCAACTTTTTCTACCAGGCCTACTCTTAGGCAACAGCCTTCCCTAAGATCTTCCAAGATCTTTTGTTGTACGCCACCACAAACCAGGCTGTTCCACCAGGGGTAAAGTAAGTGGGTGGTTACAGGATGTATCTAGGCGTTAGATACATCCTGTAACCGGGTCCCACTTGCTCCAGCTACTTTTCTGGGTCGGACCCGGCGTTGCCTTCATGGCAGGATATTAAGAAAATGTTTTTTTTTGTAGAATTACGACTGTAACTTATGGAGACCATACACGATGCATGATGGTTTTAACCTTGCATGCATAACCGACAGGCAAGCTCTAGCGTGTAAGTTTTAAAACTGTACAGTTATCGGTGCATGTAACGGTTATTCGTGCGGTCTGTTATTATGCATGCACGGTACAAACCATCATGCCAACCCTAAAATGCATGGCGTCCATTAAGGGTAAGATTTATTTCATTTGTTTACATAAAATTACAACCAATAGTGTAGGGCTAAATCACTTTTGAACTTATTTAGTATGAGCAGCCTCCTAATTAACATGAATTCAAATCGAAGGTCCCCAGATTTACCAACATAAACCACAAAACAAAAACTGAATCATTTCTAAGAATCTTATGGAAAAAGTCATCAAAATTATTCATTTATTTCTGAGAAGCAGAAAACAGGTAGTCCGAATTTTATTACAAGCTTTTATTTTAGCAACGGTAAGGAGAATTATTAAGAACACTGTAATTTTATACGCATGACAGAATTGTAGACTTTGAAATATAAGGTGGACCCTTGTGAAGTCCGGAAATACATTTCATCTGAGGTGGGTGTGAATCAGCTATCCTGCGAAAATCATATATAGCATTTAATAACCATAATAAAGTTCCCTCTGCTGGGACACAGGAATGTTAGGTGGGATCAGAAACTGACACTGTATTTGAGACTCTAACTCCAAAAGATGTCGTGAAAAGAAATATGAGGACAGTGTGGTGAAGAAAGTATTAAGTATGAATGATCTATAAAGAGGAGAGGACTACCAAACAGTCGATTGATAGTCATTATGAAGGACGATATGGTTAAAAAAATATGAGGACAATGTGGTGAAGAAAGTATTAAGTATGAATGATCTATAAGAGGAAAGGACTACCAAAGAGTCGATAGATAGTCATTATGAAGGACGATATGGTTAAAAAAGGGGTGAGTTATGAGATGGCCAGTGATGGAGAAGTAAGGAAAAAGATGAAAATATGCTGTCTCATACCAAAGTTAATTGGTGGTTGTGGGATCACCCTTCTAGCGGTTCATATCTGACAGCGGCACCACACTGTAACTGTAATCTTTCCACATCTCGAATCATCGCCAGTGATTAATGGTGTTCTGTTAGTATACTGGAGTTCCAGTTCCTTCAGGGTAAGTTAGCTCCGTTTTATGCCACTTCTTAGATTCTGAGACAGATTGAGGCTGAGATCAAACTAGTAAAATGGGACAAGAGACTAATGAACGATGATGTCAAATAAAAATAATGATTTTCAAATTCATCAATTTAATTACAATACTACATAAACTAAACAAGATCTTGGATAATACAAGTTTTGAGACAGAATCAGAATAACATTCGTTCTTCGAGATCCCAAAATACAGGAAGACATAACTTTACACAACCCTCATATACATAAATCATTTTTACATAAACATTAAGGTGGACGGAATGCACAAATTGACTTAGCTATAATTTATATTTACAAACACAAAATGAGATCAGAAAATTTACAAGAAACAAAGACAAAAATACTTAAACTAAATAATACTAAAACCCAAACATCGTAAGGATATTGCAAGAATTTATTTCTACACAAAAAATGCCACTATCAAACTCAGATTTAAGATAAAATCTATTAACGCTCCTCTAGACGAAGAAAAACATGATAAACATTGAACTTGGAATCTACATAGAACTCAGTTTAACACTAAATGCAATATCTACTTTGATAACAATTATTCTCCTAGTTAAACATTAGGCACTTGTGGCATGAGTCAAACAGTAATCTAAACCTTAATACTAAAAGGCACCGTTTTAGGAGTAAAAATCAGTCTTTTCGCATTTGCCACTAATAACATAACTTGCTAATTCTCGTCTTCTGTGTCTAAGGTGTCGATAGGAAAGTTCGGATTTAGTAAAGGACTTTTTCCATTACTGCCGCTCGGAGATGTGTTCACTGATGATATTCCAACAAGGTTGTGTGTCAGACTGTGTCGTCTTAAGTCACAGTTTCTTCTAAACACTTTCCCACAAGACGAGCAGTTGTACGGCTTTATGTCTGTGTGTGTTAATAAATGCGTCTTGAGATTCGACCTTTGGTTGAAACTTCTGCTGCAGACAGGGCACTTGTGGGGAGATTCTTCCATGTGTAGAATTTTGTGGACTGCTAACGTTCTGGATTGACAGAAACCTTTGCCACATTCCAGGCATTTGAACGGCTTCTCCTTCGAATGAATGTACCTGGAAGAAAGATTTATTGTTAAAACGTTTCTGTCTTCTGAACATTTCATGTGGAAGTTAACACAAACGAGTAATAGTTTTCACTACGTAACACTCAACATAAACCAATGTAGTGTATGAAAGACTACCATGCTTGATGTTCTGTTAATGTTCTTAGAAAACGTCGTTCATTTTGCTCGAAGGCAGTAAATTTCGCAACAAAGTTACTAGAAAGACTATATTACAGAGTTGACTACTTTTACTTATTGTTCTTGAACTGTAGACATTAAATACTAAGGTGAACTAAGTACTACGATTGTAAATCTATCTAACAGACTATTAAAGTTAGTTGAGTTAATTTATTGCAGAGGAATCAAGGAGTTACTGACGTCACACTAGCTGTAGACACGTTTAGGAATATGACAACATTAACCGGTATATAAATAACTGACACAATAATTGTGATGATAAATGTAACTAATTTTCTGTGCAAATGTTCAGCACAATTTTGCTCCTTCACCTAATTTACTCATGTATCTACAACATGTTGTTGAGAAGAGTTGAGCTCAATAAATCCATCATGTCTGTAGGCGCCGAAACATTGGCTCTCGCGTGTTCTGCGCACCTTGTGGAAGCAGTCGGGAAGCAAACAAGAGCCCCAGGGTTATTGGTAATAAATTTCAGTTCTCTCTCAGCTTTATTTCCAATATCATTAATTTACACCCTTACTTTAAATTTGCAAAACAACATCCTTACAAACGAGGTGAATTTATTCAATCCCAAGACTTAAACATCCAAATTTATCCGTACAAAAAACACTTTTTGAGAAACCATAAATTAAGTATTATTGGATTTACACCCAGTAAACACAGCATATAATTACGTGGACGTAAGTTTTAATTATAATAAAACATATGGTTTATATTTCTCACAAATGTTGATAACAACTGATTTCAAATTAAATTTACTATACAACGTATAATTAACACACCGAGTAACGTGTAATCAATAATAACGCAGCACGAGGGACCAGCGATCGACTGTACAATTCGAGAAAATTATCTCCGGATCGTATAAACAAACAGACTCGAGGCAAGAAAATTACGAGCCGTTCAAAGTAACGTAATACATGTAATAATCGTTGGAATTAGTTAGATCGGTGACGATAAAGCCGAGTTACAAGATGATGAATGAAATAATAATTTCAATATTAAAACACGCGATGATGATGGTGATTAAGACGGGCCGGGCGCGCGTGCAGTCGAGCGTACCGTGACACCGGCGCGAGCGCCGCGTTAGGCCTAACTCGAACCAACGCGACAACACTGATTAATTAAGCTCGCAATGCAGACCGATGGTCTATGAAATTCACATTCTCCATACTAATTATTGATACTAATGAAAATGAACAGTGCATGAATAAGAAAATTAGAACCGCAAAAATCGACGTTCAAATTACTAAACAAGCTACAAATTAATTTAAGTCCATTATCCTTTCAATCTACACAAAAAAAATCTCAACATCTCGAACATCGAAACTTGATTTTGTATGCGGAGAATATTTACTGAGGTTTCTTATTTTTTTTTGTCATCCATATTAATCCTCACGTCAGGATCACCACGTGCTTTGTTAAAACCCGTCGAAGGCCCGCTCCGGTCCATTATAATGTATCGTGTCAACGGACATCGATTGAACATCGACAGGCCCAGCCGAGCCGGGCTCGGGTTAACCCTCCGGCGTCTACACGAAATTTATTTTATTGCCACAGAGATACGGTGATTTGGGAGGAAATCGCCGAGAGACAGGTGTAAAAATTCAACACCTTTAGTTCTTTTTGGGTGGGGATCTCGATGAGATAAGTGAAGAAATAGATTGAGAGCTGTTGTAACACTATTATCATATTTATTGTGTTCGAGATCCGTGATGTTTGGAATTCGAATGCTTGTAACGGTCACTAACATCTTATTCGAGTGTATTGTAGAGACGTTCTAAAAGGATAAATATTTTGATATGAAAAAAGATATGCCCAAAGATTTATATGGAATGCAAAGGAGTCGGGAAGAAAACAAAATGAAAAGCCAAAATTAAAACATCGTCTCTCGTGGGATTAGCGGCGGTTTTGTGAAATAATTTACGAGCGTGACGAAAGAGTTGTCGATACCATCTGCTCGGTCCATACTTAACCCTTTTTGTTTTAAAATATTTTTATTCGCTCCCCACCATTATTCAAAAGTTTCTCATAATGTTTCGCGTTGAAACCCGACGACCAAAATCTTTTATTGATATCGAAAAATGAGTATCGTGAACCTTAAAATGTTTCTCGACACGGTTATAAGATTGTTTTATCTTATTTGAGAGCTCCGCCACGGGGTACTTTTGTAGTAGAAGAGAGAAATGGACCTTAGTTTTATCTAAGAAGACAAGCTTTAAAAAACTGCTTCAGAAATCAACAGGTGTTTGATTACAACATAAAACATTAAAGCCTAATGAAACATAAATCATGGATAAGATACGGTTAGATTTTATTGATTCATTAGTAGTTGTCGTTTCCATTAAGTGGAACCCCCTTGAAGACAGGTATAAATTCAAAGTTATGAGCTCGAAAGCATGACTTTTTAAGAGAGAGGTTATGCTATATGTTAGTAAAAGCAACTTCATTATCTTTAATAGTTATTTATGATAGAAACAAAAACATCAAAATATTGTTTTTACCTGTGATCTCTTAGGTGGTCTTGCCGTCGGAAAGCTTTCCCGCAAATGTCACAGGAGTATGGTCGTTCATCAGTATGTGTCCTTTCATGTATGAGTAAGTTGTATGACTTGGTGAACTGTCTGTTACAGAATTTGCAAATAAATTGTTTCTTCGTTCTAGGCCCACTTCCTCCAGTTTTCTGTTTATTAGATACACTACTGCCGGTCGATGACGTCGAACTGTTCGTTGATTTTGAAGAGTTTGAAGCTTGTGGAGACAGTGGGGCTTGTGAGGGACTTCCATTCATCTGTTGTTGGTACATTGCATTCATGAGAAGACTGGGGTATCCATTGTCTAGATTTTGTGACGAACCATAACCGTAACCTTTTGATGTTGATTCCAAGTGTTGTTCTAATGTAAATTCATCTTCATTATCTAAAAGAGCCAAGTCTTCTTCCACTTCTTCGGACAAGTCAACGTCTTCTGCCGCTATGGCATCTGACAGAGGATATTCCTCGGGTGTCTTCAGTGAGAATTCTTTAGACGTTTCAGAAGCATCTATTTCACTTATTTTTGCACTTGCCGTCGCTATCCTCAGAATGTCTTGTTTAGATGATGAACTATTTTCTGATGTATTGGGCTGACTTGTGTTGTTTACCGATGACACAGATGTCAAACGTTGTAGAGTCAAATAAGATTCCAAAGCTTGTAAATTCAACGCGGCTGCTGCCGCGGAGTTTGACGGTAATAACGCCGCTTGTTGTAATGAATTCATCATTGCATTTTGAAGAGATATTACTACTCCTTGTAGTGATCTTTGAAGCATGTTTTCTTGTAACAATGCAGCTGATGCAATTGATAAGTTTATATTTGTAGATGGGGAAGAACTAGGACTCTTACTTGCATTTGTTTTCGTGTCCGAATGCGGCGACGGTGGGTCAGCTGCCAACAAACCGTTCATGTCTGTTGTTGTCTTGGTATCCTGTATCTGCAAGTTGTTTTTCAGCTTGATGATGGCGCTTTCCAATGAGTTTAACGTGGACTTGCTGGATCTCGAGGAACTTTGTTCTTGCATTGTGAAACTTTGTCAATGTGGGGTCGATATCATCTGCAGATTTCCACTGATATTATGTGCACGTGTTGTGTGGGGGGCGCGGCGGGGGAGGTATCGCGTGCGCGTGCGCTGTCCGAGAGGCACGCTTCGTGGTGCGGCGTGCGAGGCGGCTGTGAGGCGCGGCGCGACTGAGCCGCCGGGCAGCCGGCGACCGCCCCGCCCCCACCTCGTCCCTCGCCTGTCTTCCCGCCTCACAAAAGCTCTCTATTTTAGGCAACTCTTTGTACGCAGTAATGGTCACCTCACGCTGCCCTAACGACAGACACGTCCATGAGAAAACGTTGCGCCAGATTTGTTGTAACCCCTTTCAAGTGTAATGAGATTCTGAATGGAATCGTTCGGGCTATGGGAAAACAATGTGATGCGGCGATCGCTTCGCTTGTTTTGTCAGTGGGTCACGCGCATCGGTAAAGGGATAATTGAGTGAAGTGCCGTTCTATATGGTTCAGAAAAAAATCACAAACGCAATTAAGAAATAGATCACGATCAAATAGTGACTTATTTGCCATTTTAATAATATTGTATCTAAAATTCTATGCTGATGTTGTCATACAACATTTAGACATTCTACACACTTGAATTAGCGCTAATTTCAAAGCAGTCTGTAAAATTAGAAGGTCATTATTAAGATTTAATGTGTTAATAAGCATTTAAAATATAATAGCTTAGAATTACCATCGTAATTCATGGCGTCGAATTTATTGAACACCATTTTATTGTCACTTCGTCTAGTTTTATGATACCTCTATGAATTATGCGTAAGTCTAACTGGCTGAAACTATCATTGCTAAAATTATATTTATCGTAAGGATCTATAAAATATTTATCAGGCATTAAAGCCTAATCGTATAATGAGGTACTAAATCTGTTTTAAGACCGAATTAAAGGTTTCCAAGTTTATGCTTGATGTTTAGAGTCATTAGTGGAATTAAGGACTTTTGTAATTAAAGATGCCATTTTGTCCCCTTATCTTAAGTTTGTGTTTGAGTAAATAAGTCTGCTGCAACAATGTCCGCAAACTTTAAGGGGGTGAAGATTGTTGGTGATATCACGAAAATTTTATGCGCTGACAAAAAAGAGCAAATTGGGAGTTTTTAATATTATATTTATTTAACTTGCATGAAATTATGACATCAGCTTTTTTTCTTTTTTGAAATATTTATTGTGACAATATCATTGACTGATAAAAATATGTATTTTTGTTTTCGGGATGTTCTTGAGCCCATTATCAAATTACTAACTATCCCTTTAGTTGGATAAATTAAATGCTAATAATAAACAAACTAAAGCCAACCAATGTTAATGATTATACTAAATGTAAAGCCACCCATACACAGAAACTGAGCAGTCAACCAATGACAGCATATAGATTGCTCTAACAGTTAAGCTCACTTGCTCGAAGCTGTCATTGCTAAGTAGTCACAGCTTAAAGCTACTGACTAATTCAAGCAGTCTTTGTATGCCTGGCCTAAGTGTTGCAGTAAAAACGGTTGAGGAACTTAGAAGCGGAAGGTGGAGGACATGGGACATGACGTTCTTGGAACAGCAGCTTAGGAGACGGTTTTTTAACGAAGGAAATTCATCAAACGAGTCCTACCACCTAGGGCACGACGGGAGGGACTGTCAGACTTATACTGACTAAAAGCCACGGTGTCCTTCAAAAACCCTTTAGGTTCCAGGGCCACGGTTACCTGATAAGACAGTCCCGCGACCCCGGCAGGCTTTAGCCCTCTATGTGGGGCACGGAAGAGGAGAGGGTTATGTCCAATAGTAGACACAATTACTGGCCTGATTTTAAACTTTTACTTCTGGATAAATACCTACCCAATTCTTTTTTGTTTGTTACGCTTTCACGCCAAGACCTTTAAACCAATTTTGATGATTTTGGTAAAGAGATAGATGGAGATCCTTATAACCGTAACAGGTTATAGAGACATCAGGCAAAGTCGCGGGAATAAGTAAGTTTCTTCTTAAGCTTAACGAGCAAATTGCTAAGATTATGTTGCTCAATATGAAGTACGTTGCAAGAACTTAATGAAGTTGTAATTGCAGTATTAATAAGTAATGTGTTAATAATATTACAAACCATGAACAAATCATTGTAATGTAGATATTTTATTAGTACCTACACTTATAAGTAAGGAACAATGAAACCGCTCCTTTGAGGCACGCCGAAGTAACTGTATTAAAATTTCTTGCTGTTAAGTTAGTTAACAGCATCCTGAATAGATTGTTTCAGTAAGTAATGTGACCGGGGATTTTAAAGTATGATATGTCGTCGAGGTAGATAATTAGCAATGCAACTGTATGCTATGGGACTTGTATAATTAAATACTTTAAACATTTAAAAGAAATAGTGAAGTAATACGAATATTGAAAGTATTCTCTCTATAGATTTGGCTATAAATGGGTAATATGAATAAATGAGAGACAGTCTGTTTTAGAAAATTGAAATGTATTTCTGATTAGGACTAGACAATTTTTCTTCAACACTTGGTGGAGCGAAAGGGACTATCAGACTTAACTGTCTTAAAACTAAACTGTTTCTTCAGTGGCCCGCTGCGTTCCTTTTATAACAATGCCGCGAATAATGGTTTTGGGGGGTATGACAAGGAATCATTTTTATACCAGTACGACGACGCTTTTGTGATATAAATCGCGACCACCACTCGGATGAAATCCATATAAAATCGAGTAACATAATACAGCTTTTTAGTTTTTGGATAAAAAATCATCAAATGTTTTCATCTATTCTGACTTATACTGAATAAAAACCAACCGAGTTCCTTCACCCCCTTCCCTCCCTTCCCTTCCCTTTTTGTAGGAACAGCGTCACAATGTGGTTAGCCCCCTTGAAAGCACCTATGCTTGCAAGGGTGTAACCACATCTTAATGCTATCTTTACCAGGGCTGTAGTGACAGTTCCGATCCAACAAAATAAAGCTAAGGTACCATCTACACTTACAAACGTTACTAAACTCACAGTCTTGTCTATCACTCCACTTGCTGTTGCATCAACGGACAATACTATCAAGGCATCGTCATGGGTACTGCTCAGAAACAAAGACCCATGCTCCAATAGAGCGTTGCAATTGCAACAATTGACATGAGAAAATGGGAAGTACGGTTTATTGCAATAAAAGATTGGGATGTCCAAATGAAGGTTTGTTTTTTGTAGATAGGAAAGTATTTCTTAGAGAGTATTAGAAAAAAGGTGGATAATGGGATGACATCAAAGAGAGAAAGATGTCAGGGAACACAAATAAATTGGGATTAGGTAATGAAGGTGATGATAATGATACTCTTGATAGCAATCTATTAATAGAAAACCACGCTAGAATGCAAAGTTTAAGGTTGCAGATTTTAAAACAACATGTCTTTTAAAAGAGCTTAAATTGAATTCAAACAAGAGAGCTTAGGCAAAAATAGTGTTCTTCTAATCTTTGATAACGATGATGAAAATTAAGATAAAAATACCAGATTGATTTAAGCAAATTAATAAATAAACTTAGAAAATCATTGTAGAAAAACAAAACGCTAGATTTGAATACCACTTACCAAAGAATCTAAATTCTCTGGTAATTAATGATACTTCAACTGCAGAAGATTTTCCAACAGCAAAGACACTGTTTGATGACGCTATTATTCCTCCTCGTCCTATATTAATGACACAAGTCACAACGGAATCTCATGAAGATGTACCAGCATCCAAAGCTCGAGATAATCCAGTTCACGACACGTGTCGTACTACGTACGTTAATTCGCGATAGCCCGAGCACGAGTCGGTTCTCACGCCGCTGCCGCCCGGGGGCAGAGCGCGCTCACGACTTACTGCAGATATAAAATTAATTTATCTATAAGTAATACGTCCATGTACTTAGATTATGAGACGGGAAATGTTTTGAGAGAACTTTACTTGTGTAGGCTTTGGAGATTTGGAGTTTTTTTTTATGTGAGACTGCCCATTATGGTAAAGCTAAGGATATAAAATTCATCGCAGTATTAGTAGTATGCGTGTGTGCGTGATGAGGAAAGAATAAGAACAATGTTGTGAGGAAAAAATATGAATTTGGATAAGACCAAAGAAGTGATGGGTGACTTGTGTGAAGGATATGGAGAAAGAAGACATGCTGGTTAAGGATAGCAAAATGATGATGAGTAGCAGTACATACTTATGGACGATATTGTATAGTTAAACCGTTCTCTTACAACTTTTATTACACATTGCATTAATAAATAATTTCTCATTCCGTCTTTGACAACATAGTCGAGCTATTTTCTTACATTTTTTTTCGCTACCACTCAGTTCAACCCCTTCATCTTTTTATCTAATAGGATGCTTCTTTATCTACCCTGACTCTGATGTTGTCTGTCAGCCACCTTCACAAATAGATCTATACAATACGTCATTATGTGCCTGCTTCCAGTCTTACTGAAAGCAGCTGAATATCAGCATGTTAAACGCACTGGTAAACGAAGTCAGACGATGACTTATGACGCTGACGACTGTCAAAGATCTACCAATGGCAGCCGCCATTCCGCGAGTCATAAGAAAACACGCGTTAGGCCGATTTATTTATAAAATGAGACTATGTTTGATTTTACCAAATTGCATAATGGTTTTATTAATGGTGCAATTCGAATCAAGGACTATTTCACGGACGCTTGGAATAAGGGGATGTTTTAAACATCAACTTAGTTATCAAAGAAAAGTGTTAGCGATGGTTTGAAGTTAATTCAGTTGGATGAAAGAACATGCTAAAAAAAGATCTCTTTAGACTCAAAATGAGAGTCATGAAAAACATTTAAGAATTCAACTCACGTTTTGTTGTGACTTTCAAATGCTTGTGTTATCATAATTTAAAGGTGTGAAGATGCGTATCAAGACCCCTTAATTACATCCACTCCGATCTTACTGATCTTGATATCTTAACTAATGTCGGTTCCAACATACTTTTGCTTTCACTCACAAAATAATCTAACCCATTCGTCATACGTCATTATTAATTTGTATAATTCCCTACGAACTATACCGACTGTGACAGCCAGAAACCATAACAATTTTTCACCTCAAAATTTTAATAGGAAAGCTAATACGGCCATAAACTTACTTACAAGCGGGACATTACTCAATATCAATAACTTAATTTCCTTCGCCATCAATCTTTAGATTGGACTGATATCAAGTTGAGTTTATCACAATTTTTATTACCACATATGTCACTCCCACCGAAACTAAAACAATGTGGTCACACTAGTTTATATATTGTGTTGGTACTTTGGCTTTCTCCACGCTATCTCGTGATTTACCGACTCGCCAAACGTGTCTGGCACTTTTCGGTGGATTTTAGTTGAATTAGGTACTATCCATAAATTATTGCGATCGTTTTGGTCGCCCTATTTTGTAGGTTACTTAAGATGGCGGTAACTGTTTATTTTCTTTCCTTAATTGTAAATATTAGGTTGAGAAATGTTATATTTTATGGTTAGTGACCTTTTAATACCTTTTAATATAGCGTTTTGCTTAATATTTAATTATAAATACTTAAGAAAATCGATAAAGCATATTTATATGAATTTAAAACATATTTTATTTCCAATCAGACGCTTAAACGTGTTAATTAATGTGAATAAATTTTCTTCCAAATTACTACTACTATAAGATGATAAAATTAATTTATTTCTGGATTTTGAGTATCTACAGCACGATCTCGTCGTACTAATATGCCATCATGGTGAGACGAACGTCGATATTATTCGGATTAACTTCATTCAAATCGTTCAAATACCACAAACAGTCATTCCTCTTTACATCAAAATAAAATCAGCATTGGACCCGTTATAGAAATCATAATAGTCTTGAAGCTGTTACATTAGAGATGAGCCGACTGTGACTTTGGGCGGCTGGCCGATTAGTCGGCTAGCTAGTTGATATTAGTCAGCAGAGTTCAGGAGAATTGTCGACTCTGAGAACTTTATAAAATGACCTGGATTGGATGGACCAGTAATTAAAAAAATATTTTTCCGTTAAAATTAAGTTAAATGATTGAGTACCAGTAAAAGAAGCCGTTTCATAAGTTAGAAACATAGTTAGTAAACTGTTAGACTGATTTTAAATAAAAATAATAAACCTACTTATTAATACAATAAGCTGATATCCGTGTCTTCGTTCTACCCTCTTTCGAAACCGCCTATGACCAACTCCAGAAATCCATCTATCTCCAAAATGTTTTTTTCAGCCGTTTATGTTTGAAAACGGAACATCATTCATACAAAACATAGCACATTTTCGCACATTAAGCAGGATAGTAGAAAGTAGGATAGGATAGACATTACCACTACTATACTGATATACAGTCGACTAGTCGGCTAAGCGGCACATCTCTAAACAACATGTTCCATGCCCTCATATGGTCTCATTGACATCATTACCCGCCGGTACTTATTATTAGGTCGCAGGTCGAGCCCCATATGTATAGGTCGTTATGATAACTGATGATGATAAAACAGCCAGAGTTTTGATTGAGTTAGACTGTACTGGTGAAGTTATTACGTTTTATAAGAGTTTATTAGATATGGAGCTCTGAAAGGTTTTATAGAAGGTAGACATTTGAATGAATCGAGCATGTTGGTAGAGAAAATGGAAAGATGATGAAAGATGGATGGAGAAAGTGGAGATAATGAAATGGAAGCAGGTACACGAATTGGATGACTCGCTACTTGGAAGTGTTTTTTTTAAGTATTTCAATTGTGTGAGCTCTCATCATCAATATTATCTATATCCAAAACTGTAAGTTCGTCGGCATCATTACTTTGCCATAGTGATTCTATTTTCTTTTATTTCACGCAGAAGATTCCAACAATCGTGGAGATTAATTGCTTAAGTAATACCTACTTCCACCACTAAGTAATTCTCATTCTATGATTCTAACTACCTACAATCACCGTCATGGCTATAACACTCGAGCATTCTTAGTAGTTCATGCTTACACAAGTTCTTCACTTCTTTCCTTCTCTAATTACGATTCACCATCAATTACACGCTACGCCATAAATAATTGGAGGCTAAATGCTAATTAACTTGTCTTCATCATCAAGGACAGTATCTCTTTCTCTTCCTCAATGATATCTTTTAGATTTCTATCTTCAGCTTCAACCACATTGTTAGCTTAGACACGGTTAGTAAATAATTCCACCACTAAGTAATTTTCACTTTTGCTATTCCTGACTACCTGCAATCACTGTCAAGTATAAACACTACACCACACACAACTCGCGCATTCTTTGCGGCTTTTTGCTGATCATACCTCACTTCATTCATTATCTAATCACGATTCACCTTTACACCATCAGTTTGCCATAAAACCTCCTCCTTCAAACACGATGGGCTAACAGCGTGTAATAGTCGTAATACTTCACAGATACCGTCCAAAATTATCCGTTTAATCATAACGAGCCCGCCATTATTGCCCACGTTGCTTGATAGACCTCTATGTGTGATATTGTGGTGTTATGGTTGATGGTTTAAGTTAAAGTCGGCTGTTGAGATCTTGGGAAGCTCGGAGAAATTCGTCCCATATTTGTTGGAGTTACTCTGAATGATTGTATTATTTGTCTTCTGCGACGGCGACCTGCACACTGTGACTGATGTCGGTTCACAAAGGTCATTTAAGTAAGCTACATAAAATTGTCCAATTGTCCTTTACACGTTCATCACCATCAGTATTTCAGTCTACAGACGTCTAACTGCTGGACATAGTTCTCTCTCCTTCAAATTCTTCTACAACTTTTAGTCACCCAATTCTGAGTGTACTTCTTTTCCAAACCTTTCCACTTCTGGCGGTTTCATGTTATGGCTATCCAGTTTCAGTCCTTCAAAAATCGTCAAATCAACCAGTTTTAATAAGAAGAGCATTTCCTCTGTTGCTTGTCGGAATTTCTTATAACTTCCACCACACAACGGTTATGCAACGCGTGGCATCGTGCGTGACCGCGGCGTCGCCCACACCCCGCACGCGCGTATACAATTTGCATTCAGATACGAACAAGCTTACAGTTGTTGAGTACAGAGCTATCTGTACGCCCTGTAACTGTGGGGAATTGATTGCTGATTGTAATGGCGAGACGGTTGTCCAGGCCTACGTGAAATTAAGGGATGAGGTAGAGGATGATAATAAGATCTTTGTCGGGTCCAAACATATTGGTATCAGGATTGATAACTTTAGTAAAAATCTTGTTAAAGACGTAAAAACTGGTAAGAATCGTAGTGGATTAGATTGTGATGATATACGTATTACTTTCTTTGTAAGAGAGCATGAAACAGTCGAGAAGAAGGGTAATTGAGATTTTTTAGATTCAAATGAGTCAGGTTTTAGTTTCTCTTTACTCTCGATAATCATCTAAGTGAATCTATCCATCTTGTCGTAGATTAAGACATTATGTAGTATCTAATTGAGGCTAGTGAGAAAAAGTAACAGGTTCAATTTGAGGTGTAAAAAATATGGATGTTGTTTCATTACATTAATTGTGCGTTAGAGCTAAATAGTAACAGTTTATCTTTGTACTTATAATGTTTCGTTCATATGCAATTTGGTGTAGAAAGTTGAGACATATACAATTATGCGTTCAACATTTTAATAATTTTCTTTGGCTGTCTGTCTCGCAATTACTTGCTAATTATTGTCTTCATCACAATTTGCGTGTTACTCTTTTTTTGTCTATACCATGTCACGAACAAGAAATAAATACCCGATGATTGGTAAATATTTAAAAAATAAAGTCAAATTCTTGACTGATTTTCTAGTCTTGACTGCTTTGTTAGTCTATTGGCTACCAAGGAGAGAATATCAAAAAGGATCTTCCTTTATGAAAATTTCAGTAGCAGCCACGGAGTCTGTTTTGATTTGTGCCGGGGTTTTTTCTAGCAATAGTCTCACTCTCTATTTATCATCATTATCTGGTCGACTTTCGGACTCCAGTCAAATCGGACGCAGTTGAATATCAGTTCTGCCTATGAGACCTACATAACCCAATTACTGGGTAATACTTGTTCTCTGTAACACGGGACTTATACTTAACTGTTTAAATTAGGGTTGCCTAAACCTTCCGGGTATCTAAGCATGGCACTATGTTAAATTCAAATTCTTCTCCATCCAAGTTCTAACCTTTCTGTCCAACAAACATCTTTCCTGTTCCTATCTACAGAATATCTGTAAAAGGCAATATAAATACGAATAAAGATAAAGTGGACACGCATTTCTAATCTCGCTTCGATACGGCTGAACATAAGTACAAACAACTTAACTATCGTACGTTAGTGGTGGAACAGAGATGTTGTGTTCCTAATTCATCTTGTGTTCCTGACTTATGTACTAGGTTTCTAATGAAGTGTGACTGAGATGTTTCTTGGTTGTCTTTTATTATGTTTAATATTCTTGTTTAGGATTAACAAGCATTTGCAGCATTTAAATTCGTATCTACTCTACTCCTAATCAGTATGGTTTTGTCTGGCGTTGGTTTTCCCAGATTCATTCAATTTAGCCATTTTTGATATATTTTAATTACGATTTGGATGATGTAAATATTCGGATCTTTACTATTACATTCAGAAAATTTCGGTCAGGTTTTGGCGTATCCTCGCTGTGTTATGAAAATAGAGTCACATTATTGATTGTTACAGTATCTAGTCTTAATGGAGATGGAATGGGCCAAGCGATGCAATGTGTGGAATTTATTTTATATTGTTAATTCAGTTTAAGATCCCGATATTTCAACACATTGTATAATGAGTGTTAGCCAAACTATGTCAGATAAAGAAAATACATGTTGTTATTCATATTTCTCAACTGCATCGCATACGTAGTAACTTATCATATCATGTATTCCTTCAATACTAAATCAATAAACACATCCGTCTTCATTCGACTAAAACTGTAAACTGTATATATACGAGCGTTTACAAACAGATTCAAACCGACTATTGCAGTTCGAACATTCGTAATCTTAGCAAAAGGTCTCAAGTTTTGGCTCGAAAGTCGACCTCCGACCTGCTATGCGCTTAAATTATTGCAAACAACCGGTTCCTTCATATTCGGAGTCCCAGGCCTTTGGGTACTTATGCTCATGCTTATTATTACCTCTCTGTTCAATGTGTAGGTTTAGAAAGAGAAGACAAATCGAAGTACGTTACCGATTTAAAATTTCCGCTTGGTGATATCGAGATTGCTGGTTTGAATTTGGATTAAGGATATGTTGATTATTGTTTAAGTTTAGATTGAATTTTTCTTCGTTGTTTAGACAATAAGCATATTATAGACGAACTGATATTGGATTTTAACGTAACTAGTTTCTCAGTGGTGGACCTATGCTATCTGACCCGACTTACGAGTTATAAGTCGTGGGTTCAAACCCTGTCAGGCCACCATTACCACTGCTCTCAAAACGGTGAAGGAAAATATCGTGAGGAAACCGGCATGTTTTAGAACCAAATCTACCAAACCGCACTGGGCCCGCTCGGTAGATTATGGCCTACAGGCTCACAGAGAGGAGGCCTGTGTCTCAGCAGTGGGAACATTATAGGCTGACGATAACGATACTGGGTTTCTCGGTAATTGCCATTTTTGGATTGATAACCAGTTTAGGCTCAACCTGCGTTAGTTTTACTACATGGGACTTTACATTACTGTCAAAATGTTGATATATTTTAGAAGGTTAACTATGGAGCCAAATTAGGCACTTACACGGGTCTATTTTTCGGTTGATTTCCTGGTCACGATAGCCGTGTAGACTGTCGTGTGTCTTATTTTTTGAAAAACTATGCGATTGGTAACCCTTCAGCGAAACGCATTTTTTTTTTACTATCATTTGTCATCAAAGTATCTTGAGTTTATGATATAACTTACATTGTGTCACCTAATTTCTAAACAATCTACTAACTCACGAATACTGCCAAAATAGAACGTAATTAAAATCCTAATTTATTTCACCGCTAACACATAAAGACAGATATTAAAAACAGTGATAGGATCTACAATTTTTATTGTCATTTTTACGATGTATCGAATTTCAAAACTAAGAAGGCTGTTTAAAATTGTTGGCTACCTATAACGAATAACTCAACAGTATCCATAAAAAGAGGTGTTAAATTTTACTTGAATATCTAAAATTAGCTTAATTATTTGAAGGCCAAGGTGGAATATTGAACACGCGCGCCTCAAAGAGCTGTCAGCATGACGGGCCCCCTTAGAGGGGCAAAACCAGCCGGGGTTAAGGGACCAACGAGTAACCATGGCTCGGAATGTAAAGAGCTATTGAAGGACACCCTGGATTTTAGTCAGTAGAAGTCTGACAGTCCCTCCTGCCCATCCAGTTTTTCCGTGGGCGAGATGCCCCCATCCCCAATTTTAGTGGGGTCTATCGCAGTACTGCAATGATGATGTAGTAATTTTTTTTTTTTGAGAAACGAGTACAATTTATATTAATCCTCAAGGCACGATTTAAGTAACCAGTGATGGAGCCCAGTAAAATTTTATATTACATCGCAAAATTATGGTCTGTTTACACAATAAGGACCAGCGTAAATATTATTTTAAAGGCTAAGTTCCGTGAATTAAACGTGCTCAAACATTTTTACCGGTAAATGTGCTTCTCAGTGGACACGGCTATAATGTTTTATGAGGACTTCAGTGTTTTACGATTGTCACATTTAATTATTTCATTGCCAGCAATTAAAGTTTGGAGGAAAACGATTTTTTATGTTTTACAGCTGCATTTGAGTAAATAAAAGCTCGAATCACTGCCTTTTTTATACCACACACGATTTTTGAATAGTGATGGGGAATTATGAGTAATTATGTATCGATTTTTTTTAGATTAATTTGTTGACTACTCAAATATTTATTTTACAAGATTATTTCAAGTTTTTTTCAATTGATTGGAAGCAAAACTACTTACGCAATGTGAGGTTTTTGAATGAATGTGGAATTTGGGTTGAGGTTTCTTGAAGTTCATTCCTGTTTTCACTTTTAAGATGGTCCTGGGTAATGGTAATGGACTGTTCAGTGGAAAACTAATAGATGCTTATTTGCTCTGCTCTTATAGGATTAGTTTTGTGGTGAGAACAGGATTCAACTGATTATAGTCAATATAAGAGGCGATCCTTTAAAAAATAAAAACTTAAAGAAAAATAAAAAATGTGATTGAATAATAATAGCTTTTTAAATCAACGTAAAGCAAATAAGTCATAAAACTCAGAGATTGATTGGCAAATAAGTAAATAATATAATTAAGTAATTAACTTAATTGCTAGATGTGGATATTATATTCATAGTTTTTCAATCATACACAATCTAATGGGCACTAAAATAAATAATGTTTTAATCAAAACCAATCTATCTATCGAAAAGCAACCATCGACAATCAGGCAACATCAGAACATCTCTATAACTCTTACCGAAGCGCCCATTAAACTGTGGTTCGTAAATTTGACAGGAGCACGTGCGTCAATATCGATAGACACTTATATCGATACTTTTTACTGTCACCACTAAATTTAGTCCAAATACCCGAAGTATTTGGATTTATTGACGACACTACAACTTTGGCTCGCAATTTATTAGAACGAGCATTAACAAAAATTATTTGACTTTAACTGTTTTAATTAGTAATTTATTAAATGAGATAACACTAATTGGCGGTGTTTAGTTATTTAATAATAATTTGGAACGAGTGAAAAAGACTGGAAATCCGCACATCCTGTTTTATTCACCCACCCACGTAATAAGAGGTTATGGCGGCAAAACTTTGAGTTATATTCTGTCTAAATAGTGTAATTTTACAATTATAGTGTTTATAGACGATAATTTATATTATGTACTAATTTGGTAACTTGCGCGAGTTGATTTGTAGTCTGTGTTTATTATTCGCTTATGTTTCATTAATCGGTTGTTTGTTAATGTTGTTTAATTTTGACTTTAACATGTAGGGAGGAAACTCGATATCTAAGTACAACGTGAGAAACAGTAAAAGGAATCTGATTTCGAAGAAATTAGCACTGGTTGACTAAAACTTGAAGGTGTTGTGAAGGAATAAAAATGTTGACTTGTGGAGATTATGGAAAAATAAGTTGATTATTATTCATATTTTTTAAAGTATTTAGCATTTAGATAATAAAGTAAACTTATACTATTGAATTACTCTGTTATCATTTAAAAACCAGACTGTTATACGCCAAAATATATTGATGTGCCAGAAAAAATCGCTTATTAAAATGCCAAAAAAATAAGCTTACAATTTTCAATTTCACCCGCGCTTATTTACATTTTAACGATATCAGCAATCATTTCCCCTCATTAAAACTTTGCATTCAAAAGATATATTTACATACTTATTTAACCCTCAATTGCCAACATTATTCGCTGTAATAAACGCCATTCGAATAATTTAAACTGGTATAGTCAGAAGCGTAGTCTAATAATTGCAGCATTACAAAGTTCAGGTGAAACCAATCTAAGATTTATATTACATTGTTTCGCATAGATTAAAATACGATTTAGTATCCTTCGAGTTGGCGGTGGGTTAAGATTCTATGAAGCTGATATTACCAGTTTTGGTTTGTAACCTTAGCTGTTTGCAGCTTTACTGTTTACCATAATGGGAATGATAGAAACAGAAGAAAAGGGAGGCAAAATAAATGGGAAAAATCTTTTGTACAATCTTTGACACTTGAAACACGTGAAGAGACTTTGTTTCATTAATAATACCGACTATAAGTTTTGTGGTAATAAAATATCGGATATAATTATAAGTAAGATATAGGGCAAACATATTGTTTTTACAATTACTAGACATAATAAGTAGTGTTTTACTTTGGACCACACTCACTTTTCCACTCAATCGCCCATAACTAACTCTCTCTATAATAACTTCAGCAAATTGAACTGGTAGTGCCCACTTACTTGCATCCTCGCATCATTAATAACATCCCTACCTGTCCGGCAATGCAATTACCAGTATCCGTTTTCGTACAAATTGACACGGATACAAATTGCGTGGTATTAACCACTCTATACGACTCCCGGCCCGTTTTGTACACCCCGGGTACAAACGGGTACGAACCGTACAAATAACGTGGTGTGCTAATCTAATTACTTAGCACAATGTCTTATTTGTAAGTTTTTGTTGCGCAATTAAGTACGGCTTCGTTCCGCGTGTAAACAGGGATCGGCGCAAGCGCACCGATTTGTTACAAAAGCGATGCAATTTTGCGCTTTTATTTATTGATTCGTATTGGCCTCTTTGAATTGAGTTAACGCTGGTAATTAATTTGATTTGTTCGTTGATGCTCTGTGTAAGTGTAGTGTGATTTCTTGTTGAACCAGTCTTTAGGTTTTATTCTCGTTTGGATCAAACGAAGCGGCGATTGTGATGATTTGGTTCATCGAGCAGGGAAGTGAAGTAAGATACGAATTTAATTAGTGATGTTTTATCTTTTAATTTGTACATTGCTTTACTGGTCCAGTTAATTCTAGTACTTTATTAACTGTTTAGAAAAGAAGTGATGCCTCCTGGCACAGGCATCTTTATGGTTAAATTAAAACACGACCAACTGTTTAACCTGATGTTTATTTAGGTTCAAAATTTCTCTTTAAAAAAATCCAAAAAATGAACTGGACGATATCTTTACAATTTTATAACATTTATAAGGTTTCATCTCTTTTGAAGGGCATTGTTATACTCTCTTCAAATTCACCACACGTCTAAAAATAAATTCAAAAACCAACTCAATTTTACAAAACCACATTTTTTTTCGTCAGGTAATAAAACAAAAAGAAAAACCTCTTCCAATTATTTTTAGTAAAATAAATAAAAGTAGAAAAAAAACACAGATCATAGATCGTTGCCGAGCCACGCGTGCGCATACGCTGTGGTAACAATTAAGTCGATTAGCACGCGTCATTTGATCAAAACATGTCGACTCGTCAGTTGAATGGTTTTGTAATAGCCATGGACTTGGTAAACATACCAACAGAGACAAGTAAAAAATGAATGAAAAAGATTTAATAGCGAACTTTAGGGTACCGTAAGCATTATTGTTGTCACGTTACTAGTGAATATTTTGTAAATCTCTTTAGTGTCCATTGAGAATCGATTCCAAGGAGTACTAGTTGAAACGAGATGGAAATCTTTGAATAAAAAAACATCGTTTTTTGGCGCAGGCGCAATGACTGAGCGATCCGACTCGATCGACTCGTACTATATAAAATTCCCGGTGTCCTTCAATAGCCCTTTACGTTCCGGGGTCACGGCAGGCTATGGCCCTCTAAAGGGGGGGCCCCGTCATTGTGCTGACACTCTGTGAGGCGCGCGTGGAACAAAACGCGCCGTCGACCCGGTGAGTCGATCCGCATGGAACAAATATTTCTTTGCGGGATAGTAAGTTAGAAGAGAAACTCCTAGTGTACGATATAGATTTATATGAGAAGTGTCTTACAGTAACAATTAAAATCTAAATTCGTAATACGTCAATTATGTAGTAACACGACTACCAACTTAGGTAGGTACTGACAAATCAAATGTGTTTGATTCGAGTATCTACTTGGAAGCCCAATTGTGAAATTTAACAGGTAACTCTTGAATATTTAACATCTATAACCTAACTGAATGTATACCGCATTCAAATTTCTTTAGCCCTAAATCTAGATAAAGTGTAAGGTTACAGACATCCAGGTGTGGTGTTGAAACATAGAGGTCTATAGCCAATTTGAACCCAACGTCTTAAATATATTTCACGCTTAACCTTTCTTCACTCAAGCTAATAATTGTCTAGAAGATAGAGTTGCCTACGCAAATTCTATTAAACAAGTAAGCGTGATTGCACAAAATCAATTATATACAGCATTCCCATTTAGTTTTATACTCCAAACAAAATTCTTCACACCAAACTCACACTTGTTTCTTTGTCTCCAAGATCTATAATCCTGTGGTTTAAGACCGGAATACGTAACCGGTCGAATTCGTTAATTTAATCGTTGTGTGTTGTTTCAATTCCTACTTAAAATTATTCAATTGCTCTAAGGTAATTATAGATAAGTTACGGGCTAAAACTACATGGTTTTAGCTTGGGAGTCTCAGTGTTATAGTAGTATATAGGCCATTATTTACTAGGACTTATGTCAGGTCAGACTGTCATTGTGGACTGTACTTATCAGCTTAGTCGATTTTCAAATTGGTAGGAATTGGTTGTTCATTTATTGACGAAGTATGTTCGGTTAGAGATTTTATGAAAAGAAAAATTCACACTGCGAACAAGATTTGAACCTCCGACCTCCGAATTCAGGACATCCGACACTCTTTTAAAGCGTTTTATAATATTTATGTTCATTTTCATTTTCTGATAGAATTCAAATCTGCGATTTTGCTAGTCTGTTTTTTTAGTTAAAATTTTTGCAAATGTGGCCTAGTATCACCCAATACAAGGAATGTACTTAATTACCAATCATCCTGTACATTTTTGAATCTGCCTTTTGTGTTCCAATTCTGGAAAAAGCCAAAGCCTCTCTCATCTAATTTGTACCTTTTCATACAATATTGTCATTTCTGACCAGTCTCTGCAAATCAGTAAAAAAAATGTAATTTTAATTCGATTGATATTTCAACAAACAAAAATTTATTTCAAAATGACAATGGGCAAAAGTGGTCCAAGATCCTCCACTGATGCCACCTATGGGAAATGAAAGAACATAGTTGTAATATCATTCTGGCAAAAGATTATCAAAATCTGTCCTGGGGTTCTTTTTTTATAGGCGTTTATGTGACTACCTAACCTAACCAAACCTAACTTTTTTTGTTCAGCTATAAATTATGCCCGACGCATACTGAACCATCTGGGAAGGCGGTTGGCTTATGTGTGACTTACATCTACCAAAAATACCAACGAGACCTTAAATAGCTAACCTAACCTAACTTTTTTTTTTCAGCTGTAAATGATGCCCGATGCATACTGAACCATCTGGGAAGGCGGTTGGCTTATGTGTGACTTACATCTACCAAAAATACCAACGAGACCTTAAATAGCTAACCTAACCTAACTTTTTTTTTCAGCTGTAAATGATGCCCGATGCATACTGAACCATCTGGCAAGCCGGTTGGCTTATGTGTGACTTACATCTACCAAAAATACCAACGAGACCTTAAATAGCTAACCTAACCTAACTTTTTTTTTCAGCTGTAAATGATGCCCGATGCATACTGAACCATCTGGCAAGCCGGTTGGCTTAT